>MU221917.1:0-10321 GCA_018584345.1 Thuja plicata
TTAGCACATAAATGAAACTGATCAGACAACAGTGTCATTACAATAGTTCATTTTTGATATAGTATATAGAAGTCATTAGAAGGTTGTAGCCTTCATCTTATTGACCAGTGAGCTCTGGCACTGAGCCAACCACCTCTAATAGGGTTCTTGTAAATAATCCTAATAGGGTCATTGTACATGCATTGTAAAGACTACTCCTAACAGGGAAAAGGAACTTTAGCAGGTTCATTATACTAGTACAATTATTTGTGGGTACTAATTCTCACCGGAGTTTTCCCTAATGAAGGTTTCCCCATAAACATATCTGGTGTTATGTGTTATTGTGTTATGCTTCATATGTTATCTATTTGATTTATGTTCAAATTGTTGAAATAGAATAATTAATATAATAGTGATTCACCCCCCCCCTCTCAGTGTTTCCAACACCCTCTCCTTTGGCATACCATATATTTCCCTGGGGGGGACATTTTAAATAGGAATTATCCTGCTCATCATTGCTTTGGCTCTTTCTAGTTCTATTTGTAAGATGTTAGCCCTTTTCTAATTTAATGTCTACATGATGTCTTCAAACATCTCCATTAAAGATTCCATGTTTTTAGCCCAAGGCTAAAAATATTTTAATGGGTCATACAACTTATCAAAGTGTTGAACAAAGTCTAGGCTCTTCTTATATGCTAGCCACATTTCCTTTTTTTTTTTAATCTCATGTTCTATCAGATCAAATTCTTTTCTCATCACATCTTCACAAAATTTGAATTGATGGTTCAATACTAGGCATCTTGTTTTCTCCCTGAACATATCTTTAATGAAAGCTTCTGGATCAACACATCTTGATACTACAATATTCAAATGATAAGGGGTCATATATGTATCTAGGTGTTTCCACCCTCCCTTTGTAATAATGAATGTATGGGTTGATGTGATTGTGGGAAAAATAGTTGCTTTCCCTCTTCCAGTTAGTGCTTCCTCCTACAAGCCTCTAATATGCCTTATTATTTCTGCCAACCCTAACTTAATAGTTACCCTGTAAGGTAGTATATTAGGGACTCTCCTGAAGCCATAAATTTTGAATACTATTGATACTAGGTAAAGAATAACATCTCCCCAATTGTGTACTATTTTTAATTCTTGACTATATTCATTAGGCCTCAAGAGATATAAAAGTTTCATAGGAATTCTAGGACCATCAGTCAACAATAATGCCCTAACTCTGGCAGAAAAAAATCTATAAAAAGTGATATAACTTGCTTCTTTGTTATCCCATGACATGTCTACATTCCATAACTATACTGGCATATCCTCATCATCTTTTAATTTTGTTAATTCCATCTCATTCTCAAAGTAATCTACCCCTTTGAATAAAAACATGTGCATCAGCAGGGAATACCATGTAAAAGGCCTAGTCACCTTTTTGTCCTGGATGCCTATCAAACCCTCATGTATTAGTTCTACAACATATGGATCAAAATAAAAAAATTATTGCCAAAAGAGGATGCAAAATTCATACCATCATGAACATATAATGGATGGGCATTTCCTTCTCTTTATCATCACCACAGATTTAAAATAGAGCCCTATAAAATCCCCTAGCCTTTGGAGTAAACTAGTCCAATTTAAAAGGTTCCTAGGTATTTGGCCCTACCATGATCAAGTCCCCAATTTTATTAAAATATTCCTTTAAGGGTTCATTTCTCAAGTAATTCCTTTGGTCTTCATACACTTCTGTAAACTCTTTGAAATCATTTTTTCCATAGGGGTATCCTCATCACTCAACTTAAAGACTTCCCTAATTTCCTCTATAGTTATACTAACCATAATGTGTGCATCTATGTCTCTGACCACCCTGGCTATTTTGTCATATTTTTTAGCTATTTGCATAAGCATGTCTATATCCGTGAAAACCACAGGAACCACTAATTTTCTCACATCAAATTGCCACACATTACTATTATGAGCATAAACATTTCTCTAGCTGAAAAATACCTTGAACAAAGCCAAACCAGTCATTCCTATATTTGTATCCCTAGCCCACTGACCCAAATCATACAAACCTTCACCAATTTTTAAACATGGACTCTTAGGGACCATTTATTTAATTTTTGTTGAATCATTGGTTAACCTAGTCAATTGCTACAATAGGTCATCACATACATTTCTGTCTTTGTAATCTATTTTACCCTTAAATTATCTCCTAGGTGACATCTTGAATTTAGGATCTTTATAAATCTAATGATTCAAGAAATTTTGATAACAGAATCCAGTGACTGCAAGCCCTAATATTTCTTTGGACTTTAGAATTCAGAAAGACTTGCATCATAAATTTACCCATTCTACAAACAGCTTGGGAGTTAGAACACGATCGCTGCAGCTTTGTTTTGCTCCACAAAATTGATAATTATTCCAAGTAAGAATTGAATGATCGATCACATAGAAATCCCATCACTTCTGAGTATTAAATTCTTACTGTCAAAAATACACGTTTTCCATTACTTCATTTGAGTTCAAAAACTCGTGGCTAATGGTTCAGAACTACTAAATTAACTCCTTTGAAACATGACCATCGATCTTGACAACTTTTCTTTGCATCGTATGACGCAAAAAAAGTCTTTTACAATGTTCATATCTTCAGATGCATGTAACAACGATGCATTCCCTCTAAGATTATGCTTCAGGCATTTTTGATCTAAGGCTTTATGCCCATTATTGGATCTTTCTGAAGATGCTCACACTTTATCTTACTTTTCACTGACAGAGGGTCCCAACACTTAGGACACACATCATCACAGTGCATTCTGTTAAATGTTATTGATCTATCACTTTATTCTCTAGGATTTACACCATTCATCCAATCTTTTATGATCCTCACTTCCTTTAACCAACTTTATAACCTATGGATTTGATTTGTAGGGACACATGGTAGTACCTTGCAATGCCTTAATGGCTAAAATTACATCACCTTTTATTGGAGGCTTTGTGCCAGCCATCAGATCTCTCTTAACTTTTCATATCTTTACTTAACCAGCTTTCCACTAACCATAGTCTTTAACTTGCTTAGTTGGACACGCATCATCGTGATGCTTTCCCTTAAAGGCTATTTTATTTGCATCTCTACCATAAGGCTTTGCGCAGGCCATCAAATCAAATCTAACTTATACTCTATTAACCTCATCTCTTCGATCATGCTTCTTCCCACTCAGGAAATGCGTCACCACAACGCATTCCCTTTAAGTTAATCCATCTAAATATTTGATATTAAGGCAATGTGCGGGCCATTAGATTAAAAAGCATTTGCAGTTATCCTTTGATTTGTATCTCAACTGTAGCTGGTCCCACCAAATACATGGCACATTGCCTTGATGCTTGGATCTTAGTTATCTTCTCATCATGGGAATGTGCGAACCATTGGATTAAAACTACTTTTTTGAGACTTGACATAATACATTAAAAGAATTTACGACCCTGAGACTTAGGAAATATTAAAGTAGTTAGAGATTTCCAAACTATTGAAAATGGCCCCATTTAAAAGATGACATAGTTGACACATGACTTAAGTGGAAAAAAGGTAACACAAAGATAGAAACCACTCTGATGCTTAGGGTTTTAAGTCAAGATTTTACATTTTGAACAATGAAAACAAGGGTTTCAAGAATTTACACAAGACCCTTTTGCAAATACAGACCAAGGACTCATTGTTTTTGAAATTTTTTTTACCAGATCTAACAGTACTAATTCTATTTTTCCTATAGCCTAACCCTCTCTTATTTCTCTGGCTTGGCGGTAAAGATAGTTCCATTAAAACTTATTTTCTTTCCCTTGGACCAGGCACACCATCATACCCAAACTTTTGCAGCATTGTGAAGCCGACTCCATATATTGTGTAACACCTCGCTAGGGAACCCAAGAGAGATTAACCTAGAACATGATACTAAGTTTGCTGAATAATTTTTTTTCTAAAGTTTACATAAAGAGACATACATTAATGTCGAAGAAAATGTCATTTATGCACATGTCATACACTCACATAGATTACAAGACTCAAGGGTTCCATGACATTGAATTACATAAAGTAAAACACAACTAAACAACATAACAAAAGATTCCATTTGAATAGATATAATAAATACAACTTACAAACTCAAAAATACAATCTTCAAGGATAACCATGAAACCACCATAAACTCACATCCACTACACATGTTGTAGGGTATGTGGTAATCACTCAAATCTACATAATATACAATTTCCAGATTAGGTATCACATGTGATACTCTGATACAAGATTTACAATAAATGAAAGGTAGATACATAATCACTAATGAAGGAACATAAATAGCTCATCTGCATGTAATCCATCAAGCACTAGAACAAGGACATTGAATATCAATGTGTAAAGAATCACTACCACCCATCCGTGTGGAACCACAAAGGTCCACCCCACCATGCTGAGGAGATAACAACAGACTCCACTCAAATATTCAAAACCAAATAAGGAAGTAACCACTAAGAAAGGGATCATGATAGCTCTCTAATCTAGGTGTACTATAAAACATGAAAGGTAAGACTTACTAATCTAGAGGCAATTGAAATCTGTAAGAAATATAGACTCTATAAAGGAAGGTGTCATCATGTATGTATAACCCTTAAGTTTTGTCCTATAAATCCCAATGGATGTTGACACTTAAGTGACCATACATGACAACAATGACCTCTCAAATTGACAAGGCCACTAACTATGCCAGGAACACACCTCTCAAGGTGGCAAGAATCCTCTCATCGTCCATCTTAGCCTTTACTAGCACTCAAGCATGGGTGAGGAAACACATCTAATTAGTTTATTTTAAGATCTCTCAATTATACATTAAATTATCACTTATTAAGTTTACTTACAATAAGCAATCCCAGTAGTCACTTACTTACACAAAACTTATTGCAAGCCACTCCCTACTACACATCTAGGTAACCTACTCTAGGCTCACAGATCCTACATAGATCTAGCATAGGTCAAAACCCAAGTATACCCAATCTAGTTCCCCACACATAATAGGAACACTCAAAAAGATGTACACATTCAGATAATATAATCAAAAGGTTTACATGGTCAGTTTAGGGTAATTACACAAAGCACACATGCCATAACATAAACATAAATGAAAAATACCCCCCAGCCTCTGTATACATTCTAGGGAAATCTAAAAGCCCCAGATACCCAAAAACATAGAAATAAATACATAAGGAATGGAAACAACACTACATCATGCAGAATTAGCAATAAGTTCTTACACATCTACAATTAACAATGATAGAAATAGATTCCATTGTAAAACAATAATTTTCTAAAGGACTAGGATTCAATAGTTAATTAAATTAACTAAATTAATTGATTTAAAACTTTTAAGCACATACTAATAAATCATTTGAATCTCCTTGCATAAATTTTTCTTAAATCAAGACTCAATATGTTATTTACTAACCTAATTAATCCACTAATGTAACTTCATTATAAAAGTGATCAACTAACTAATAAATCAAATAATTTAAACTAATTTAACCATTAATTTAGGTAAACTAGTTTAATTTTCTAAAAATAAAAGTAATCAATTTAAATAAATCAATTTTAAATACCCTAATTTAAAATTAATTTAAATAATCAAATTTAAAAACTAATCTTAAATTAACCTAATTTAAAATAATATTATTATCTAAATTAAATTTAATTAATACTAAATAATTCATGTATAATTAGTATTAAAAAAACCTAATCTAAATAACATTAAATAAATTAATTGAAAACATATTACAAATTTAATATATTTAAATTAATTAAAAATTAATATAAAACAAAGTTTATTAAAAAATAGAAAATCTTAAATAATAAAAATGCTTTTTAAAAAAAAACAACTTTTAAAAAGTTGTTTTGGGGGGGAGCGAGTCCCCCGCAGGCCCCCCTCTCTATATTGAAACGGTTGCCAATGGCTGTTGTAGTAGACTGCGTGCCGTAAGGCATCCTAGCTATTGCAGTCTCGCCTGCCTTGCGCAGCCGGCTGCTACGGGTGGGGTAGGTGGGTGGAGCCCACCGCCCCCTTAAACAATTATATTTTTAAAAAAAAAAATTATAAAACAAATTTAACAATGCATTTTTTAATGTATTTTTTTTATTTCATTTTTTTTTTATAAATATTCTGAAAGTACAAAAGAGTTCCTTTTTATATTTTTTTTTTGTTTCTTTTTGCAACTTTTGTTTTTTTCTCTAATCCGTCCTTTCTAGGCATGCTTATTTTTGACTGGTGAAATTTTTTTAATGACTGTATTTTTCGAGAGGCTATTTGTTTTGCATCAATTAATTTTTTCAAAGGGAATTATTTTCAAACCCAATAATTAATTTTTCCACTATAGGCTATTTGATTTTCTTAATTTCTAAGTCTTCCCAAAGGCTTTTCCTCTCCAAATTTTGGCAGCATAACATTACTATGTCAAGTTTATATTTTTTCCTAAAAACATAGATCTAGGGTTTTCTAAGATATCCATTTTAATCAAAAGCACAAATAGACCTATTTAATGAATTTGCAAATAACCAAACACATGGAAACCATAAAATTTACAAGATTGAAAATACAAAGGGGTTTTTTTTCCAAAGCCTACCTCAAATCCACCAAAAATTTGTCAAAGAAGCCTTGTGAGAAGATGGAGAATCCTGAAGCGTCTAAATCCAATTCTGATTGCAAATCTGGAACCACGAAGCCTCCAAATCCAAGATCTCCTCCAATTCTCAAGCTTTCCAAGCACACACAAATTCACAAGATAGCAAAAACACAAGAATACACCAAAAATACTCTCACAAAATTCTCCTCCCAAAAATGCCTTTTCCAAAAACCTGTTATCCCCAAATGAGAAGAGAACTCCCCTAAAGGGAATCAACTTCCACCTTTCAAGAAAATCCCCCCAAAATAGACACTTCAGTTAACTTAGTTAACTCAACCTCCAAGTTTGAAATAAAATCCCATTTATTAATTAAAAATATCTATTTACTTGCACAAGTCAACTTTGACTTATTAAACCAAGTTGCATTTTGAAATCAAACACTCATTTCAATAATTTCTTGCATATGTAATTAATTAAATAATATATTAAATAGATTAAATATTTAAAGCACACTATTAACATGCAATTAAATATTTAATTATTTAATAATCATAAAAGCCAATATAACTCAAATTCTAATTTAAATATTTAATTAAATTCCAATATTCAATAATTGCACTATAATTAATTTCCCAATTAAACATAGGTATTTATTTAATTTTCAATTAATTAAATACCCTATATTTAATAATTAATTCTCAATAATAATCAATTTCAATAATCATGATAAATCACACAATATTAATGCACTCAACTGAAATCAACCAAAATCAACTCAAACACACAGAAGGATAGGATCCACGAATTCACCCCAACTAGACAAATTTGGGTAGGGTAGTCAAACATATACTCATCCAATACTTAGGATAATAGGCTTAGGTTAGGGTTTTGGGTCTGTATGTTAACTCTCCTCTTTACCATTGAGATGAATATATGGACACACTCACTCCTGTTAATTTAGGGAAGACGATGCCCTGTACCTACAATCTTGTCATCAAAAGAGCACGCATGTACATCCAATATGATATCACAAACAATGATAGGGATCGATCAAACATGTAGATCTCGCAAAGAAAGTAACTACATCTCTTTCATCTACCACAACAAACACATCCACAAGTACATCAACATATAAGATAACCATACACATGCAAGTATGGGGTAAGTACATCATAAATCTGAAATCAACATATAATAATCATCATGCTAATATCATCACATCTATCTAAGCATATGATAAATCCATAAAAAACATGATCTAGAATGACTATCAAATGAAATAATATCAGCTCACATGAAATGTAGCCTAAAAGAATCTGGTCAATCAACTGAAAGAATATCCTAAAAGATTACGACATCAAATACTGAAAGCAAAATATGAGTGGGTATTATATATTGACACAAGTATGTGTGCTTACAGTGTTTCTTATGGGTCTTGATACAACCAAGTGTTTATATCTAGATCAAAAGGGTTCTCTTCCGCAATTTCCCCTCATTTGACAAATGTGGTGTGTGGACATATAAATAGAACTAGTTTAAGGGTTTCAGGTGTTGTCATCGGTTGAGGCATACCATATGATCTTGGACTTTGAGGCATGTTAGTGATGGTAAAAGCTTCCTCATAGTTGTTCTCACAACATCCTTTGTCTTTAATGGATATATTTCCCTCCCTTCTTGTTACATCCTTGGGAATAAAATTTGAGGTGGAAGGAATGCTCACCTCCTGAGTTGAAGGTACTTGATTGTTAGTACTTCTTCTGATGGTGTTGCAGTATTTGAATGGGTTTGGATATTCTTCAATGATTATATCTATCCCCTGGTATGGGAACTTGATGCACTAATGATAGGTAGAGGGTACAACTTACATCTCATGGATCCATGGTCTTCCCAATAACATGTTATATCCCAAATCTAGATCTAGGATTCGGAACGGGGTATTCTTAATAAATGGGCCTATTCAGACTGGTAGTATGATAATACCTTTTGAATACCTTTCTTCCTCATCATAGGCCCTGATATTGATTCTCCTTGTGACATCAATGCTGGATTCAAAATAGCCCAATTTTTTTATTACTTTTAAAGTACATATGTTTAACCTAGCTCCACCATCAATGAGGACCCTACGGATCATGTGTTTGTTAACTTGGATGAGTAGGTGCAAGGGATCATTATGTAGAGGCTTGTGTAGTGAAATTTCATGGTATATAAAGGTTGCATGCTTGTTGGTATCTATGTAGCTCACCATGGTTTGGAAGGTTTCTAGAGTTATGTCCCTTGGGTTAGATGAAATTTGGAGTGCTTGGTTGAGAGCTTGCTTGTGCTATGGGGATATGCGCAAAAGGTCAAACATAGATATCTGGGAAGGCATGCACTTTAGCTAGTCTAGAAGACTTGTTTGTGGACTGGAGGCTATTGGAGGATTAGCTGGTATAGCTAATATAGAAGGCACTCCTTGCAAGACAACTTTGGAATGGTGTGTGGTGACAACGCATTTAGCATTTGGGTCTCTGATAGTAATAGTAGCCACACGGCTATTTGAGGTATTGATGTAGTTGATGGTATTATCAGCATTAGAATAGGTGTAATTCACTTGTTTGGACTATCCACCAGACCCTAAGGATTTCCCTTTGTTATGATCATGGAATGTGTCATTAAATATTGTATGATCAGTTGTGCCTTTTTATTGGTAATTTGTGACATCGATAACCCCTATGTCAATCAAATCTTGAATGGAATTCTTAAATCTATTGCAGTTGGATGTCTTGTGTCCTTTTACCTGATGAAATTTTTAAAAGTCATTTTCATTCCACCACTTTGGTTTAACAACACCATGTTCATTTTCTCTAATTTTAGTCAGAGCGATAATATTGGATTGTATCAATTTTCTTAAGGCTGATTCTATCGACTCCCCTAATGGTGTATAGTCTTGTTTAGGAAATGCAAACCTCTGTGGGCATTATGCATTGGGATGGTTATTTGACATAGCTCTTGCTTCAATAGGGGGTGGTTGGTTCTGAGTGTACACTTGCTGAGTGAGCACCATGGATTTTTGGTTGGCCATAGGTGTGTCGTGGCCAGATTTCCTTAGGCAAAAACACAACTAATTTTTTGTTTGGACATGAATACAAATTTTTTTCTTTAATCTGTTTTTAGTTAAACTCACTAAGTCTCTTTATTCTTCCATACAATATACATGACTAAAATCTTCTTTTATTTTTAAGTTAAAGTACATGCATAGATAGGTTTTCTTAAAAGATATTAATCATAAAGAAAAGTAACATCTATAAACAAAAGTGAAAACATCTATACAATGTTTTTTTTTCTTTAAGGACTATAATATATATATATATATATATATATATATTAAAAGTGTATAGTTTACTAAGATTTCTTCTAAACACATTTCACAACAGCAGTACAAGCACTAGTATAGACAGATTATCACAAGAACTTGAAAAAAATAAAGAACATTACTCTTCCTACAAGTTACAGCTACAATCAAGAAGATACATCAATAAGCATTTCCTTTTTTTTTATAACAACTTGGAAGCATGCTACTTCTTACACACACAACAGAAATTTACAAGGAGACTCTATCTTACAAGGTCTTACAAGAAGAAATAGATGAGACAGAGACTAATATTACATTTTTACAAGGTGCACTTTGCACCCAAAACCACAT
>MU221917.1:21247-41499 GCA_018584345.1 Thuja plicata
AGTAATATTAATTCTATCATGTAAGCATAGGTTTACACCTTCATGTTCTAATACCACAATAGTTAACTAAAGGTAATATTACTTCAAAACTATATCTTAAATTAACATATTCCGTGAATTCATTTGAGGATGAAATCTATTCTAGTTAAGTTAACGAACTACAATCAAGATATCTAATAACTTCACATAAAATCTACGGAAATTTTTGCAAGAAATAATAGTAGTTCTTACTAGAGCATTCTTACCAAGATGAGGGAAATGGAGGGGTCCTACAAGGTGCTCCTTGTAGATCATACCTTGGGTTGAGCATAGTTGACCATCTTTACATCAATGACACCATCACTGGTGACATTCTTGTTCTTGTTCCACCACTTGGATTTATTTGTTGTAGTTTTATTTGTGTTTGTCTGGGTAGGGTCTACAAGGATACCTCTTTTGACTAGGTTTTTCTCACAACGAACTCCTCATTGATGAGTTTCTTTAAGATAGGAGCCAGCTACAATTCTATTGTAAATGACATATCTGGGATTAGGTTTTCAACAAACATTACTATGAGGTCTTTCTCAGGCATGTCATATGTTATTATATTTGCATTGTTCCTCCACCTTTGTAGGGATTTCACAAAGGATTCTCCATCTTTTTGTTTAATGTCACAGAGGTCCTTGATGCTTACCTTGCATTTGATGTTGTGATGGAAGTGAGAAATGAAGTTTTTGGCCAACTCTCCCCATGAAAAAATGCCATGAGGTAAGTGTGAGAACAATTATTTACTGGTCTAGCTAGACTTTGTGGAAACAATCACATTAGGTATGTTTCTTCATGTGTAGCCTCAATGCAACTGGCAAGGAACTCTCTGATATGTTCTACAGGGTTGGTGTTGCCTCTATATTTTTCAAACTTGGGTACTAAGAAATAAGTGAGAAATAGAGACATGTGTAATGAGTGATCAATGGCATATGGGTAAAAATCCTCTATGGTGTAGGACTTGGTTTTCACCTGATTTTGCATGTCCATCATTTGGGTTTGTAGAATTTGCACTTGTTGGATTAACATGTCTGTCTGAGATTGAGAAACATTAGCGGTAATGAATTTCTATGTTGTGGTAGGTATGAGTTTGTGCCTCCATGTCCCTTGAGTTGGGACATATGATCCAGTCCTTAGGACTTGATATTGGTTCCCCAGTGTGTGATGTTGATGCTGGGGCATTTGATTGGTCCAAGGCTGATTTTTTTGTGGTTATTGTTGGGGTTTTTGGGGTCATGGTTTTTGTTGGGGTTGTGATCCCTATAGAAGCAAAGGTGTTGCCTTGGGTGGATGTTGACTAAAAATAATACCTATAGAGATTGATCCATATGGGAGTGAGGTATTGAGACCAATGCTATCAGGGACTGACTGTAGTATCAAAACATTCACAAAAGGGTTGTTGTTTGTTTGTAGAGTTGATGACATAGCATGAGAGCTTGATGTAAACTGCCACAAGGCTGAGGTTTGAGGTACACTAGTGACCATGGGTGCACTTAGTTGGGAGCCTGTCATTCTTTGTGTGAATGAGGTGCTAGCTTGATTTGTAGAGCTAGTTTGATTTGACATAGTCTACGCTGGTGTCATTGTCATCAATGATGGAAATACTTGGGATATCACAGGTTCTGTTTGAGAGGGTCGAGTTGTGTTTTGACCCGTGAAAGGGTTCTTGGGCCATATTATTGACACATTAAATTTGGCGAGCAGTTTGACTCCCTTCTTAATCAATGTGGCTAAGAATCATTTGGGATTTCTCTCTACAACAATGTCAACAACCTGTGTGGAATAGGTGTCTTTCTCTATATCTTCGAGCTCCTCCTCTCTGACATTATGGAAAAATGTTGGTCTATGGGGATTCTCAATGAAAAGAGAAGGACTAGTGTTTCTGAAAGGGTCATGCTCTCGCTCTTGTTTCCATGGGGGAAATTGGTTGATATAGGACTCATCAGGTTTTGTTCTAGCCTTTGACCTAGGGTAAGGTCCTCCATAAGGTGTGTGAGACATAGTGTTATCTAGATTTTTTGACTAAAACAAATGATATAAAGAAAAAAAAAAGGATAACCTTTGTAGGAGAGTCCGAGTTATATTTAGACAAGGGTAATTCTAGGGATAGGTTTTGATTTCTCTTGATCTCAAAATACTTGGTGATGTAAGAATAGGATTATTTGACTATTTCCTTATACAAAGTCACTAACAGATTAATGATTTTTGAGATAACAGGATCAAGATAATCGAGTCAGAACTTTTGAACTAACAATGTTTAGACAATAATCGTGCTTTCAAAGAAAGAATGATCTTTAATGTTTAGATATTCACACAATATTATTGATGTTTTTCTAGGATGTAGACACTGATATTTTACACAAAAAGTGGAATATTTTGAAGGTTTTCAGAAAGAAAACAAATGTAAGATTTCCTAGTCAAATGGAGAATACTTCCACCGATTGCAGCAAAGTGATAGGTCAACTATGGTAAACAATTACCGATTACAGTAATTAAAGGCTCAAGTACGGAAATAAATAGGTTGATTGTGGAAAGATTTTGTCAATTGTGACAAGATGTGGGAAATTGTGACAAAAGGAGACAGTTCAAAAAAAAACATCACAAATCTGGTGTATCTGTCTGATAAAATTGATTTCTGGAACAAGGATTCTGGTTGTAGAACAATTTTGATTTTGACAGGCTACACTTGAACATGTTGGAATCATTTTGATAGCTTTTGATGTTGGTTTTTCATTTTTGAAAATTGATCATAGAACAAGCACAATAGACAATGTGTTTTGTAATCTAGCACGAGCCTTGAGACAAGGACAAATAGATTAATCTAGGTCAAATTTGGCTTTAAGATACAACATTATAGGCCCAATGCTTGAGTTTTCATTAGCTCACACAGCAAGTGTCACACTACTAGGACACGAAGGTCCATGCCATAGGCACCCATGTTTTGGCCATTGCCACCAGATATTGTTGTCATGCTAATGAAGATCTCTTTCACTACCATAATATCCTAGAACACATATGTTGGGAATCTTGGCAGGAAATTCTGTAAGCCCTTGCACTATAATAAGGTATTTTTTTGGAGGTGAATCACGTAGGTCACTATTTAACAAGGTTGTAGTAGGGTCTATGGTGTCTATCCAATCAGTTATTATGTGTGTGACTCACTTAAAAGCCTAGTTGACCATGTTGGATACTTAGGGATATTCACCCGATCTAGGCTATCATCAACACACCTCGCCCGAGCTTGGCTAGATATTAAAAAAAACTTTGGTTCGTGTCTTGTTTATATACTGATCAGAAGGATTACCAGTTTAAGGTCATTCTCTGAGGAAGAAGCACATTCCCCAGAAAAACCTTTTTAAAAAATTATAAAGGTTTTTAATCTAACATATTTGTATAAGCGCACCAATGACCCAAGACACAAGGTTAATCGATTAAACCCCAAAATTTCAAGTGTGAACAAAGATAAACATCCATACAAGCATGAATGTTCAATTTTAAGCCCAAATTAGACGATTATTTTCTTGTTCAATTTTAAAAGCACCAATTCAAAATATTTTTTTCCTTTGTTTAATTCTTAATCACCATGTCAATTTTAAGCACCAAATTGGAAAAATGAGGTTCAAGATTTTTGCATGTAATGTTCATTTTAAGCACCAAAAACACAAATGAATAAATTTTAGGTTGCCTTGTTAACTGTTTCCTCGCCACAAGATTTTGAAAAAATGATTAGTATCAAAAACTCTAATTAAAAATTGAAGAATATCCAACAAATCCAGGATTGTTAAGACTGTTAAGGCTAATGGTAACCTTTTACTTTGCTATGAAATGTTTGATAGAATCAAGATACCTATTGTAAGCTTCACTTTGATCTTTTGCTGCGATTTCCAAGATGGCTCATTGTTGCATGCAGTAGTTAGAGGTCCTTCTTATGGAATCTTTTAGTGATCTAGCACCCCGGATGCGTCTGATTATCCTCTTGGTCATTAGTCATTTGGTCAATCCTACATAGAAACTGAGAAAACAATCAGATTTTAACAGAAAAATAGTGAACTTGAATCAAATATGCAATGATTCTATCAATTGTGGTAAATTTCTGGCAATTGTGGAAAAATTCTATTAGATGCGGCTAAATTCTCCTAATTACAGTAATTACTTTCGGTTGCGGCAAGATGCTGGTGATTGCAGAACATATTGGTCAATTAGGTAAATGTTGCTCAATTATGGAAAAATGATATCAATTGTGGCTTAGATCGGTCAATTGTGGCACAATGCAAAAAAATAGAGAATTGAATAATGACATAAAAGAATTATGAAACCCTCAAATCGATTGCAATGTGAGAAAGATCAATCAATTACTACTAAGAATGAGACTACAAACAATAAAATGACAAGCAATCAAGGAGGAATACAAATGAATGCAAACCAACAAATCTTGAATCTTCTATTGTCTCCCTCTATTCCTTCTGAAATGATGTGTGTGTGGTGCTCAGTATTGGTATCAACAATGTCTATGATATGGGAACGTCAATAATATGATATTGAATATGTGATTGAAAGAATGCTTTGAATGCCTTTAGCAAGAATCCTGCAAAGTAAGGGCGTATGAAAGCTTGAAAACCTACATCCTTCAAATGGTTATGAAGGGTTAATTATATAGAATATGGAACTAATTTAAATGGTTGAGATTGATCCTAGAGATTGGAGAATGAATGGTTCAGATCAAAAGCAACTGGAGAGTAATAAGTAAACTCCACCTCTTCAACTAGGAGAGAAGAAGTGATGTTTTTGTTAACTAAGGAGCAACAAGTGAACTCCACCTCTTGAACTTGGAGAGAAGGGGTGATGTTTTAGTTTAACTAAGGAGAAACTAGTAAACTCCACCTCTTCAACTTGGAGAGAAGAGATAAAGTTTGGTTAACTGAGAAGCAACTAGTAAAATCCACCTCTTCAACTTGGAGAGAAGAGGTAATGTTTAGTTAACTAAAAATTTGATCATGAGTTACCTTTTTGAACTTGAGAAAGGATTTATTTGAATATTTAATTATTTTTTAAATTAAAGTATTCAAACATGTGACAATTGAATTATTTTTGGATTTAGAATTGAATTATTAAATGATATTAAATTAATTTAATTAGAAGAATTAATTAATAAGTTTAAATATTTAAATTTAAACTTTAGGAAATTGAATTTAATTAATTATTGAAGATTAATCAATTAAGGTTTATTAATTAAA
Source organism: Thuja plicata (assembly GCA_018584345.1). Classification (NCBI taxonomy): domain Eukaryota; kingdom Viridiplantae; phylum Streptophyta; class Pinopsida; order Cupressales; family Cupressaceae; genus Thuja; species Thuja plicata. The sequence continues at coordinate 26,506 of MU221917.1, forward strand.
TAAAAGTAATTTTGGGGATATCATTAAATTATTTGGGGAATGAATTTGGAAGAATATAGATGATTAATTAATGATTAAAAACAATTAATTAATAGATGAAAATTAGTGTTTCTAATGTAAGGTCGCAAGTATGTCCATTTTAGGGTGTCTACACAATCATCTAGGTCAAATTATCAATATCAAAAGGAAGATGCAAGGTCTCTCAAATGGTCAAAATCATAAGTGTCTATCAAATGTCCACATCGCAAGTGTACATCATCTAAGAAGATACATCAAGAGTCCATTAGTAACATCAAAAAAGAGGATACATATGTCCATTATCAAAAGTCTGATATCATCAAAATGATCTAAGGATGATTGCCTCCTAACTCTATAGGATGGTCCATCAACGTACCATCACATGTACTAGTACATGCAATCATAGATGGTCCTATGCCAAACCCCTGAGAAGCTATTGGTTTATCATCTATCAGGTTCTCTAATCTAATAGTTCATCATATACCATCTTTTTCAAATAAGTAAATCCTTCATCTTTGTTCCATTCACATAAATAAATTGTAAGTGTTGTCAACACAACATTTATCTTTGATTTTGCAAAGTTCCCTACCAAGGATTACAGGTTCTTCACCGAAAACCCAAGGAATCAAGGTCAATTTTGAGTCTATATCATAGAAATATATCTTTTTCTATTAAGACTCCATCATCTTCCACACACTTCATTTTGATCAAATCCTAATTGGAACCTTTGTTTATCACTTGTTTGAAAAACCTTCATCAAAATTCTAGATCAATCAATCCATCATCCTATCTATCCAACCATCTATCAGTAATCATCAATCAATCCAGTATCAATCATCATAAATCATAGGATCTTGTGCAAAATCAATCATCACATATTTTTCTTCTAAATCTATCAAGAGATCCATCTCATCACACTTTATCCGATCAATATCTTGAGGGGGCATATAATACCCATCATCATCTTAACCAAATTATCTTTGGGGCATCCAGCCAGTATCAAAAGAAGATCAAGGTCCGGGGCATTTTCTCAACTTCAAAGTTCATCTTTTATTAGGATTTAAATCAACACGATTGACATTGATCAAATTTTTGCAATCAAAGAAAATCATTTTCCTCAACTCCAATGCTTGCAACATCATATCAATTTTCATCCTGAGGGGGCATACTAGCACCAGAGTGCATAGTTTGCCTAATTGGGGCACTTTTTAAAATCGGGGACATCGGATGTCAAAATTCTTTTTTTACATTAGGACATCAAAATGGAATAATTTTCACAGTAGAGGTATCACGTTATCAACAAAACAACATATGTATCAACATCATATTAGAGCATCATCATCAGTATCAACATCAAACATCAAACATCAGGTATTCCTTGAACTAGTGTGCTTCACACATTGATTCAAAGAGGGGTATTTGTAGACATCCTAAATTGGTCAACCAAAATCAACATGGTCAACCAAAGTAAAAAGGGGTCAAATCAAGTCAACATCATGGATTAAATAACAAAGCCATTTAATTAATTAAATCTAATCCAAAAGGGGATTAATTAAACAATGTAATTGATCAAATCAATTAGTTATATAATTTAAATTAAATAAATCAAATGCAACCCATTAAAAACCCTTACATGGATAATTTAATTAATTAATTGATTTAAGTAAATCTTAGTTACTTTCAAAAAAGGGGACAAAGAAACAAAGAACCAATGAGAAGAAGGGATGAAAAGCACATGGATCACTCCAAGGCTTTTCTATCTTAGCCACTCATTTAGGATTTTCTATCCTCACAACTCGTTTTGTCATCTTGTCCCCCTATTTGAAACCCATCACTCTACCTTGACCTCAACTCTACCTTGACCTTGGATAATCAAACTCACCCCCTACCCTTGGGAATTCTTATTAATAGGAGGATTTTCTTAGTGTAGTTTTACCATTCACATTTAGAGTAAGAATTTACATTCAAATTGTATCTTGAATTGGCCATTTAGCATTTAGCATTGAAGCATTCTTGAAGAGTCTTGTTATAATGGAAAAATAATTCATGTTTACATAGAATAGGGCATTTCATCTTAATTTGCATCTTAGATCCACATTTTCATCATCATTAGCACAATCCTCATTCTAGGGGTTGTCACTTTAGAATGTTTTGTAGCTGTGAGAACTTGTTTAGTCCTTCTAGATAGAGATCCATGAGATGATTTTAATTTTATTTCACTCTCAAAGTTGATTAACCTAATTAGATATTTCAAATTTTGATTGAAAATTATGTTAAACTAATGTTTCATGCAGGTTTGTGAATTTTGGTTTATATACAACAATGACTAACATCAACATGAATTTAATATTTTTAACTTATACCTTTGGACCAACAAACCTCTAAAAATTTCTTGAAACCCTAAATTTGTAAGAATTTGATCCAATCTTTGAATTGCACAAAGAGTACTCTAAGAAGGGTATTTAAAACTGTCTTCAAATTTTCCTGGAAAACTATGAAGATACCCATTATTTTGATTTTTTTCTTTGTATGCGCTAGAAAAAAATTGGTAAGCATCACATAAATCATTATACATGCTAACTGGAAAAGATTTACATGTTATTTTGGCCTTCAAAAGTGTTAATTCTATGTTTAAGAGGTGCTAATACCCTTTTCAAATGTGTCACGTTTGTGTTGAAAAGTGTTGAAATTAGGTTGGTAAGTGTTACAGGGGTTCTCAAAAGCATTATTAAAATATGAATACACATCAGAAGATGTATCACGAACTGTTTCTTTACTATCTTGGTCCCAACATGATTGATTTAAAGGTTTAAATTAATTATTTGATTTAAATGGATGTTTCATGTTTGTAACCATGAAATTTCAACCACAACACCCACAAAAATGCTTGTACTTACCCTTAACTTGAAAATACAAAGTGTATGTTCAAGATCGTTTCCATGGGTCCTTTTACAACAAATCAATCTAAAAAATCTACCTAAGGTCAATTTTGGCATTTTAAATATGGCTCTAAATGGTAGGCATTGCTAGATTAACCAAATATTTAGTTTGGGTTCCAAACAAAAATATCAAATGAGCCAAACAAGGAGTACGTAGTCATGTAAGCATGATTGAGGCATATAGCCCTACGAGTCCAAGCATTTGATATTTTTTCCCTCTAAGTCTTTCAACTTCAATGAGGTATTTATTTATAGTGGGTGGAATATGGTGGCTTAACCATGTTCCCACTTTGGGTCGTCCCTCTCACCCGCCTCATAAGTCGCATTCTCAGGAGGCAGCCCACTAAATTTCTAGCATGTGCATATGAAAGAAATAAATTAAAATGAACAAAATTCTAGGAGTTTGATTCACCAAAAAGATAAAGAACATATCCCTATTGCTCCACTTCACAAACACATTTAACATTGTTCTTTTCTAAGCCCTTTAATATATAGGGACTAGTGCACTTTTGGCTTTTTGATTCACCAAAAAGGTGAAGATCATATACCTAGTACTTTCATCCACACAAAAAGAAGGATTTGTTTATGTTTGGCAAATTTCTTATCTTATCTTCCTCTCAAATTTTACACGTTTAGGAGTTTGATTCACCAAAACCTAAAGATCATATCCCTAATGTCTCACTTAAGGTTCTAACTCACATTTCTAATTATGCTAGGTTTTGAATTTAATGTCGCAATTTAAAGAAATACATAAGTTTTTAGGCTTACCTTATTTGTAGCTAGCAAAAAAAGGCTAGGTGCATTTTTTAATTTCTCTTTGTTTTTTCTACCTTTTACTTACCAAAAGTGAATTCTCCTACTCCTTAGCATCCCCTTTCATAAATGTTAGTTCATCACAAAAACAAACTGAGGTAAAGAAAATCCCATGTATTCTTAAAAATCAATTTGATTGATTTCAAATGGGAGCATTAAAAGGAGTTTCATCCAAAGGATAGTACATTATGTTATAGAAAACTTGATACAACTCTACTATTCTGCAATAAAAATGTATACTTAGTCTTTCTTCGAGCACCTTCTTAGATTGAATGGATGCCTTCAACTTGTTCTAACTTGTGTTTTCTCTTTTTTCTTCTTTCCTCTTATAATACTCTGATCTCTAAGCCTTATTATGCTCTGTCATATGTAGAATAAAAAAATATTAACATTAAATATGCAGATTTTTAGCTTTGAACACTAATAGAGTTACGCGCTACATAAAGTTGTATACGTGCTACTATTTTCCTATCTATGCACTACCAAAATTATTGCATGTGTTATTTAAAGTGTGAAAAGCTCTACTAAATGATTAAACTATCAGAAAGTGTTAAAAAGACTGGTTAGAGGCATTATAAAGATTCTTGGTACGCTATGAGAGAATTTAGACAAAATATTAGAAGTTATTTCAAATGTGTCAACACGATGTGTAAAGGCGATGGACTTTGTTGTGTAAACATTATTTTACTATGTAACTGCATCAAACTTTAATGTGTACACACTATTTAGGCTTGTAAATGCATCAAACTTTATTGTGCACATGTCATTTCTCCTGATTGAAGGCATTTTCATGCCTGCAATTTTTAAACTTGCAACATAAATAACTTCCAATTAGTAAATCAAGATCATATTGTATCATATTAAGGTTTCTGCCCCATGGTGGGTGCCATTATGTGTATAAGAAATACCTGCATGAAATTATTTTGTCAAGATATCAATCCAAATATGTGAATTTAATAATTAAACATATTGAATTGAAATCAATAACAAGAAGCATCTCATGGCTCTCTATCTAGGAAGCTAGAGAAATGCTCTCATCTTAAGTATTCAAGAGTGAAAGTCCTAGAATAATAATTTAAGATTTAAAATGATACAATTATATTTATGCTGACTCCATTAGACTAAAAATGACTCCATTAAGATCACTTATGATGTGAATCCTAAAATTGATAATGTTATGCTTGATGATGAAAATGTCTATAGTTAAGATGCTCTAATAATCGATGAATTACTCTTATGGATGCACTCTATTTGTAGGAATTAAAAATTTAGGATATGAGTTAGATGTGGGTTAGGTTGACTCATGATTAGGGTTGAGTTAAGTTAATAGTTTCAAATGTTGGGATAAAGTAAATAATTGGTTTCAAATGTTGGAGCAAAGAGACAAAGTAGAGGGTCAAGATGCAACTCCAAGATGAGTGGTGTAGAATTAATTTATCTTTGATCCATTTGAGCTCATTCCTTTATTCTCATTGGTTTGATTATTTTTTCCCATGTGGTGGGTGAGAATACTTAGCTTAATAATAGATTTAATTAATTGATTTAGCTGTCTCTCATTTACATGGGTTAGATTTAATTAATTGTTTGAACTATATAATTATTGTTTTTAATCAAATAGATAGTTATTTGATATTTTAATTTAATTAATACTTTTGGCTTTAATTTGAATTAATCCATGATTTTAATTTGATTGAATTTCTTTGACTTTGATTGAATTTCTTGACCATCTATTCTCCCCTAAAGACCTTAATAGCTACTTTCATATCATGTTCTACAATGTCGTCATGCCAAAAATAAACAATATTAATGCCTTTAAGATCATTCAATAAACATTGGGTAAGATTTCTAAGTTCTTTTCCAACTTTTTAAACTCCTCTCTACCAACTTTTAACACCAAATTTCTCCAATCCACTTTCTTCTTACAAGAAAACAGTATGCCATCATCCATGTTCTTAAGAGTTTTCTCAGATAGGAACTTCACAACCCAGTACTTTTGGACCTCATACATTTGGATCAAAAATGTCATCCACTTAGTCTCTATAGTTTCCCAAGTGAGGGCATGTTGGATCCCAAATCAGCATATTGGAATCCTATGAGATTTGCCTACTCAATTATTAGATTTCCAACTAGACTTGGCCAATTGACAGGAAAGATCACTTGATCAAATTACTCTTCACTTTAGGCTCTATAGAACCAAGGTGGGTGAACCTATACCTAAACCCTAATATGTTGGTTAGAGGATTTTTATAGTAGATAACAAAGTAAATGAAACTGTAATGATCTCTTCAAGATGGAAAATTACTTTCTTGAATCAAATCCAATTGTGAATATCACAACTATTTAATGATTTGAAATATGTATGCTAAATATAAGAATTCTTTGAATTATAAAGAGTATAAAACATGTGAATCATAGATATAATGGTCAATTAGGAATGCCCTATAAATACTTGATTAAACCAATTTATAATAATATAAGACCAGTGCCTTATCCTTCGTATAGTATCATCAATTCAATTAAAATGACCCTATGTATAACCCTATGAGACAATTTTATTCAATTGTTTTAAAACAAGATCATCACCTCAAAGGCTTATGTATGAATAATAACTCAAACCTTTGTTTTTCCAGTTAGTCTTATGGATTTTAACTTCCCCAAGAAAGACCAGTAAGATAGTGGTGCAGGAGCACCAGGGACAAGGACAAAGGCCTAAGACGATACTAGGGTCACTTAATAGATCCTAGGGGGAAAAAAAGATGAACATGAACTTGAAGGGTCCTTTGATTTAATAAGACCAATAATGGTCCATTAAATGTGTTTTGATATATTTTTGATCATTTTGTATTGATATTAAACAATGTAAGCCCTAATGGCATTTGGGGGTTAAAGTGTACCTTGTGGGTCATTTGAGGATCCTTGTGTAGATAGAGTGTTTAAGGACCTAGGAGGTCTATAATGATTTTAATATGGCCAATAAATCCATTTAAATAGATCAAATGCACTATCAGTGCCCAAAAATGTAATATTGGCCAACAATGGAAAAATATAGCCTAAAAGGCTTATGTAAGGGTTTAGTAGGGTTTAAGGTCTTTAATGCTAGGTTGGGATCCTAAATACCTTTTAGAAGTTGATATGAATTTCCAAGAATGGATATTTTTTTATTTGACAACTATCTTGTCAACTTGACAACAATATAAACTAAAACATAACAGTCAATTAACTATTATTGTCAGTTTGGTAGAGAAGTTGTAACTGTTAAACCGATTGGAAATGTTTATTTGTAATTGTGTGCATGAGTTTGAAAGGAGAGAGGAGTCTAGGAGTTTTTCAGAGAGTTTTTGGTCGAAGAAATATCTGTAATGAAGTTTTTGAATCAATAAATAGTCATTTTCCTGTCATAGTCTTATTTTGGCCGCAGAGAGTACAGTCATTGTTTTGTGTTCTCAAACTCTTGATTCAATACAAGATTGATTTGGATTTGAAGTAAGATGTTTGTGTGTTTATTTTTTTCCACTTCCTTTCAAATTAAGTGTTGTTTCATTGACATTTAAGAAAAACAATCCAATTAACTTACTGACTGTTCTTGAACAATATCTTGGTGCAAACAGTCATTGTTTTGAGACTCCATGATTTCCTAGTCTCTCCCACTTTCTGTGTTGAATGTGTCTTGTGGTAGAAGCCTATCCTTGTAACATATGTGTCCATAATTATTTGTATGCATGGATATACAAGAGGTTGGTGGAAAAGATCTCTTATTAAGAGAAAATGTTGATTGAAGGGTAACTAGTGGATAGACCAGTCAAGGTTTGAGAGATCCACTTGAAGGAGGGCCACTTTTTATGAATTTTAATGTCATAATATGACCAAGTGATTATGTTGGATCCACTGGAAGGGTCTAGAAGTGCTTGGAGAGGTTTGGTTGAGAAATCCCTAGATTAAAGCACCTAGAAAGAAGGGTTTGGTGATTGGGGTAGTAGATCTTGGGGGAACCTCTTGTAATGTTGAAAATACTTTGCTTGGGATTATTTTTGAACTCTTTTTAATGTTGTGAGACTTGGGGATGAAAGGAGTTAGCACCTGCTTTGTAATAGGAGGGCTAATTAGGGCTAATTAGACGATAATATTATAATGGATGGGACATATAATCCAAAGGAGTAGCATCTAAGTATGAGATATGTTGAAGAACATGGAAAATGGTATCTATACATGCCTTTATTTTTATGAGTGTTTTGGATAAGTTTTGTGTAATCCTTGAAAAACTCACTATTTAGGGCTACTAGGGATTAAGGTCTAGTAAGCACCCGGGTAAGGATTGTCGAAAGATCAAGTTGAATGGTTGAATCTAGTGGATGGATTGAGGGACATAGGTTTGTTTACAAATTTTTGTAGCCTCTGGTGGCATAAGGATTTTATGTGCACTCTGATAGGGTATGGTGTGGATTGGATCCATGGAGATTATCCTAATGAAGAAGCTTGATGGAATCCCTCTTGAACTTGTTGATTGAAGTCCACCTAATGCCTCTACATCAGATAGGATGAAGTTTGATAACCAATCCATCACACTAATAATCAAACTGAAACAAATCCAAACTATTGTGTCATAAGATTGCACAATGAAGCATCTAATTCAATTAGATTATCACAAAGAACTATCAATTTAAATGAGAAGATGAACATCAAAAAGAATTAAAGAACAAGTGAAATTATATTATAGTAAGAGTGGTAAAATCCAACTGAATACAAACTTTTTATGGTTCATTTCCAGTTGTGTACTTCCAGTGGACAGACCATAATGTATTGCATCAAGAACTAATAATATTATTGTTCTTATCCATGTCTGCCTCAAAATGATCCTCTATTTATAGATGAGGATTTAGTTGGTATGAAAGGACATGCCCTTTCATAATGATTCATTTACAAAAAAATATGGTAACTAATCACTTTACATATGAATTTGAATACATATAATAATCCAGAGATGATATTATGAGATTATTTAAGAAAAAGAGAATAATCCTTCACATGGATCACCATATATATAATAATTCCTTTAGGGATATCGACATATGTGCATGTGTATCCATTCTATATCTAATGGTCATATATTCTCTTCTAGTTAATGCACTCATATCCTTCACCATCTTCACAATCCTGCACAAAATAAAACACATTAATTACAAATTTAAAATGATATATAAAAATTTACATGTTGATTAGAATACAATCCATGGCTTTCGACTCCTTGGAAGAAACCTTCACAATGTTACAACCCCAAGCTTTTATTTTTTTTTCATCGAGTACATGTTTCACAATCATGTGATCCTGAAGTGAATAGAAATCGATCTATTTTGATCATGGGATCATGATAGGTATAGATATCCACATAAACTTAGAGGACCATCATTTGATGAATAAGTACATAGAAATATCTTGTGATCCTGCCTGAGATAAATTCCCTACAACTTTGATTGCATGATTACAAAGATCATTAATATTTTCCCATAGTTTATCCATCGAACAATCTTATGCCTTTATTATCAGTGATCATGTTTACGAATAGAATAAAATATCTTCATTGATTTTAAACATGTGCTAAAAGATGAGGACTTTAGTTGTGCTCTAGTTAACATTTCCTTAGTTGAAATTTATAATAATATTTGTCCTTGTCATCTTATCCAACAAATCATCTGTCGTTATTTGTTATCCACTCTGTCTCACTGTTAAGTTTCTCACAGGCCCATGACACATGACATGATCTCATTATCCTAGAAAAAATAAAGATCATGCAAGTTCGATCATGGGATAATGAAAAACATTGATCTTCTCTGCTATTTAATCATCTCACATCCCTTTGATCACACTAAAACTTTACACATGTCATGATTGCATTATCCCACCTGTATTATCCATTGTGCAACTTTTTTTACGGGATAACGATGACCATCAATTTATTCAATGCTTTAGCATATGTGCAATCAATGACATAAGATAATCTTTGAGCACCTTTCTGATAGAACTGATGCTCTTCGTTAAAATTCCACATGTGCTAAAATATTATCACTTTAGTAGTCTAAATTTTAATCAAGTTGATCGCCAAGGTGAGACAGGTGGCACTTCCACATTATCATGCGACCAAATATTACATAAGGATGATCTCATCATGGGATTGTGAGAGTCATTGATCTTTCTCAATGCCTTTTTACTTCATTGATATATCAAACAAACCACTTAAATCTTACTCGATACAACTTTGACCAATCATTGTTGACTAAGTAAAATAATACATTGAAGGTCTTCCATCTTTAGTTAAATAAACAATGTCTTTACTATCATGGATGCATGTCGCTAAGATCTTCTTAGTATAATTTATGTTGCTGGCCATGGGACCTTTTCCTACATATGAAAAAATAATGCAGTAACTCTTGTCATTGTTGAAACAACATTGTATATAAGGAAATTTTAAGAATAAATGCATAATAAAATGAGATAAAACTAGCTAACAGGAGAAGAATATAAATTGGAAATTTATATTCTAATAGTGTATCTTTCTGGGGATGTATGCTCCTTGTGAGCATAGTGAGATCCTAGTTATCTCTAGAGAAACAGACCATTAGATCGTTAAAATAGAAAAAAAATGATAACAGTAACAAATAAAATCCTAGTCTAAAGGTTATAAAATACTCCCTCTCTCTAAGAGAAAAAAAATTTGATACTGAGCATGCACTGGGTATTCATGAAATCTTCCATTAGTATCTTACAATAAATAATAATCCTCTCCTCCTTTGTGTGCAATGATGTATGGACCAAACCACAATGCCTCAAATTTCCCATGTTTTTCTTTGTATTGATCTTTAGCATTCCATTTCAGTACCCAATTACCCTCATTGAATATCCTTCTGTATGGTATTTTTTCATGCAAGAGTTTAACCTTTTGTTACTTCTTGGTATTGTTTTCTTGAGATTATTTCCTGACTTCTTCTAATTCAATCAATTGATCGATCCTTTCCTCCATAAATTTGATATCTTCAAGTTATTCTTTTGTGATGAATTTGTATACTGGGAGAAAATTGTTCAAAGGTAATCTAGCTTCCTTTACATAAACCAATTTATACAAAGAAAACCATGTAGATTTCTTTATAGTAACACTATCATCCCATAATGCCAAGTTTAACTTCAAATCCCAAGCTCTTTTGTTATTATCTAACATCCTCTTTATTATTTTCAAAATAATTTTATTACTAGACTCTACTTGGTCATTTCCTTGAGGATGATATGGTGAGGAGTATGATATCATAATTCCATATGCTTCGTGAAAATCTGAAAAATGTTCTGATCAAAAAACACATACTAGTTATCCACCACAATTTTATGAGGAACTCCAAATGTGATCAGAATGTTTTCTAATAAAAATTTAGTTACCACTTTAATTGTAGCCTTCCTAGTTGGAATTCCTTCAACCCATTTGGTGAAGTAATATGTTGCCACTAAGATCCATTTGTGTCCCTGACTTGACTTATCAACAATTTATCCAATGAAGTCAATTCCCCACATTTGGAAAGGTTGATCACTATATAATGGTATGAGAGGTATTGCTACTTCATACTTTAATTTCCCTAAAACATTCTGATATGCTTCACACTTTATGATATATGAATAATAATATTTAAATATATGAGGCCAATAATAACCAGCATGGAAGATTTTATGTGTTGTAGTCTTAGCTAGAAAATGTCCCCCACAAACTCCTTCATGTAACTCCTTGAGTATTGAACTTTCTTGGTGTGTGTCTAGGAAAAATAATAAAACACCATCTCTATTCTTCCAATACAAGTCTTCTTGAATCAATAAATACCTACCTTCTTTGAGTTGTATAGTTCTCTTTTGACTATCAATGAGATCTTTCTGGTATCTCATATGCCTTAAATAATAAACACTATCCTTATACCATGGGCATCGTTCTATACGTACCATAGAATGCTCCAATTCTACTTGATGTACTTGAGCTATTTCAAGATTAGAATTTTCCATAATCTTTGCAAGGCCTTGATCTCTTACCAACTTGGTGATCTAGATTTCAATATTGAATTCTTGAATCAGATTAATTGATCTGCATCTCCTACCAGTGGTTTTTGTTTGTCTAAATATGTCTTTTAATGCATTATTTGGCACATAATTTACCACTGTCGCTCCTACCAATGGTTTCTTCCTTGATCTCTTACAAACTACCTTCACTAATGCATAAGCTTTATTTTCATTTATGTCATAATTCAATTCTTCTGCTTGAAGATTTTTACTAAAAAATGCTACATGTTTCTCATAGCCTTCATCATTTTTTTGTAACATAAAAATAACTATTGTGTGATATGAAGTAAAAGGGAAAACTTGGAAAGGTTTTGAGAAATTAGAAGACTTGAGAATAGGAGCTTCTTTGATAGCTCTTTTGATATTTGCAAAGGCTTCCAAGGCTTCATTTGTCCATTTTACCTTTACTCCTTTTTAAAGAATTTTTGCAATTGGTTTTACAATCTCAGAGAAGCTCTATACAAACCTCTAGATAAAATTACTTTGTCCAAAGAATTATTGAATAGCATTGATAGTTTTAGGAAATTGAATCTTATCTATGGCAGAAATCCTCTCAGTTTTTATCCTTACACCTTCTTTTGACACAATATTCCCCAACATATTTTCTTCTATAACTCCAAAATGATATTTTTTAGGGTTAAGGGTATACCATACTCCAAGACTCGTATGAAAATATTCTCCAAATATTTATAATGATTCTCTTCTTTCCTTGTATATTTTGTCAGATCATCCTGATATATTGCTAAAAAGACATCAATCAAAACTTCAAAATCCATATCCATAGCCCTTTTAAAAGTGTCACTAACATTGGAAAGTCCAAAAGGCATCATTGAATACACATATGTTCCCCATGGTTTTGTAAAGTTTGTCTTATATTGTTCTTCCTCCTTGACCTTTACTTAGTTGTACAGTAAAAACCCATCGATCATGGATAGCAATTCATTTCCTTTCACCTTCTGGATTAAAGCTTCCATGTTGGGAAAAGCATAATTATCCTTTAAAGATTATATGTTCAAATTTTGGAAAATCTACACAAAGTCTAACATCACCCTTTTTACTCTTGACAAGAACTAAATTAGATTTCCATGTAGAATGTCTGATTGTCTTGATAATTCCTACATCTCTTAGCTTAATTAACTCTTCTTTCATCTTTGGACCCAAAGTCAGATTTACAGGATGTTTCCTCTTCCCAAATTGATTTGCATATACTTTTAGAGATAACTCATTCTAAAATAAGTCCTCTCTATATGCTTTGAGGTCATCATATGACCATGCAAAAACATGCCTATACTTCCTTAGTAGATTTACTAAATCTAATCTGATCTTAGGAGTAAGCCTCATTCCAATGTATACTTCCCTAGGAGTGTGCTCATTTCAAAGATTTATCTCTTCTACATCGTCTAATACCCACTCGGGTTTTTCTTTTTAGTTTAGGATGTCGTACTCTTTTAGGCATTGGTTTCAGTTGTTTGGCCAAATTCTTTTAGGCCACATTTCATGTGAGCTGATATTATTTCATTTGATGGTGATACTTGATTATGATGTTATGATTTTACCTTATGCATAGATAGAAGTGATGATGTTATCATGTTGATTATTATATGTCGATTTCAAATTGTGATATACTTACCCCATACTCGCATGTGTATGGTTGTCTTATATGTGAATGTACTTGTTGATGTGTTGTTGTGGTAGAGGACAAAGACATAGTTACTTGCTTCGGTGAGATCTACATGTTCAATTGATCCCTATCATTGTTTGCAATATTATATTATGTATGTACATGTGTGTTCTTTTGGTGATAGGATTGCAAGTACAGGGCATCTTCTTTCCTAAAATGCTAGGAGTGAGCGTGCCCATAAATATTCATCTCAATGGTAAAGAGGGGAGGTAACATACAGATCCAAAACCCTAACCTAAGCCTAATCATCCTAATGTTGGATGAGTTTCAGTATGAATACCTTATTCGGATTTGTCTAGGTTGGCAAAATTCGAATACCCTCTCTCTTGAGTTTGTGTGTGTTTTGTTTGATTATGCTTTCAGGTGATTTTCAGATTATTGAGTGATTTCACTATGTTTAATGAATTAATGGATTATAGTTGAATTGATTATTTAATTATATCCTAATTTTATTTTAAATAATTAATTAAATTGAAATATTTGAATATTTTGATTTAATTAAATATTTAATTGAAAACTATATGGTATGTGCTTATTTGATTAATTAAATAATTAAATATTTGGTTGCATGCATTATTGTGAAATAAATATTTAATCTATTTAATTAATATTTTATTAATTACATGTGCATAATTGAGTTGAAAAAGTATTTCAAATTCAAAATATCTTAACTTGTAATTTGGAGTCAAAGTTGAGTTGTGACAATAAAGCATATTTTATTTAATTAATTTGGATTTACTTTCAATTTTCAAGTTGAGTTAAATTAGGGATTGACTTGGGAGTTGTGATTCACCTTTGCATGTTTTGGGGAATTTGAATCTCTTTAGGGGGAATTGGTCATTCATTCTCGGATAACAGATTTTTTAGAGAATTGGAGAGCTCTTGGTGATTTTGGGATTTTTGAAGAATTGTGGATTGTTGTGGATCTTGGTTGCTTGAAGGTTTTAGGATTTTCTATTGCTTGTGTGTGTGTGTGTGTGTGTTTGGATCTACATTGTGCCAGATCTATGGTTGAATTGGGCTTGAGGGTTTCAGATATACTTTCATCCTCCAAGCTACATTCTTCTGTTTCTTGCATTGGATTAAAGGTAGGTTTCATTTGCCTTGTATGGATTCAATTTCATAGATCTGAGGTTTTCTGTGTTGTTTTAATGCTTGTTCTTAAATTTGGCCTTTAAATGACTTATGAATATTTTCTATGTTTTTGGGTGTTTTTAGAAACCCTAGATCTATATTTCTTTCATTTTCTATAATCTTACCATCGTAGGGTTATGCTGTCAAAATTTTGGGAAGAAATTCCCTCTAGATCTCTTAGAAAATAAAAAATTAAACTCTTGATATAGTTTATACTATAGAAGAAATTAAATTTATGATTTATTATGTTTTCGATGTTCTTAGGTATTTATGAAAGCTTAGATCTATTATTTTCATGTTAAAATATTTCTTAGCATAGTACCCTTA
>MU221928.1:2499-20378 GCA_018584345.1 Thuja plicata
TATTAATATATTCAATGTGTTACATGTGTGGTGGTGTATCGACGTATTTTATATATAGGTTATATATTTGCTAGTAGATAGAAGTTATGATATTACAACAAATAACTTTTATTATTTATTTAAATTATTACTTTTATTATTTATTTAAATTAGTAGTAATAAAAATAAAAATAAATATATTATATTTTTTTAATTTAAGATTTTCTAAAAATAATATGTACTTCAATATATGTTTTTAAATTTTTCAAATATATATTTTTATAATAATGTATATATTAATTAATTAAAATCATCTAAAAATTATAGATAAAAAATGAGAAAATATTTTATTATTTAAAATTATGATATAAAATTAGAAAATAAATAAATTACTTTTAAGTATAAAAAATAGATACAATATAATAAAAACATATATTTAAATTTTTTAAAAACATACATTAATTTTAAAAAGAAGTTTTAATTTAATAAATAAAGACCAAATAACATAAAATTTAAATTAATATATAATTAAACATTAATATATTATATTTATTATTTTATTAATAACCGTATAAAATAAGTAAATAAATAAATAAAAGTTTATAAAAGAAATGAAACTAAAAAATCAAAGAAATGAAACTCAAATAAAAGTTGATTAATGACCCTGGCTGACGTGATTTGATTGACTGTGCTTGCTGACATGATAACTTCCATAGGCACATAACGCAGGTACAAACGGCAGTTTGGCAAGGTCGCATGGTATGGGTATGGCAATGGGTAAAGGTGCGGGGAACGAGGTGCAAATCCTCACACCTTTAGCCATTGTCGTTAGTGGGACACCATCAGAAACAAAAATAAGACCCGAAAAACATGGAATTACAAAGTCTTCGATGACCATTTGAAAAAATACATGGTGTCCATTCAAATAAAACTGCATCAATTACAGTGCACTTAAGTCAAGTGCATATCCGACTTTTAATTCGATTTCATGTAGAAATGACGTCTTGTAAGGGCCCAAGTGAACTCATTTTCTTACATTGGCGCATAAGTCAAGTGCATATCCGATTTTTATTTCGATTCCATGTAGAAATAACATTTTGTAAGAGTCTAAATAAACTCAATGTGAGCAATGTATATGTGATAGGAAAAGAATAAGCAATTATGTCTTTGTCATATTGCTATTGGAATTCAATTGTGCAATTTGTGAGTCAATTAGTTTTTGAATCAAGTTTATGATCTATTTCTAATGAGTTGTAGTTCACAAGAATCTATTTTATATTTTTTTCATATTCAAAATAAGAAATAGTCTTTTAACTAACAAACATTTTATTTAAATAATTATTTTAATTTATTTATATAATGAATAACTATTTCATATAATTTCCAAACATTTAATTAGGCATGCAAATATATATTTGATTCTATTGATTAAATTTCAATCAATTAATACATATAATCAAATATTTATTTAAATGTCTAAATATATCATGTGGATAAATTTACGTAGATAATATTTATTTAAGTAATATTAATTGAAAACTAGATACACTTTAAGTATATGATGAAAACAATTTTATTAAAACATAGAAAACAATTTAATTATTTAAATAATAATATATCTTATTTTGTTGAATTCTTATTTTTAAAAAAATTTACCATTACAATAAAGATTTTATTATTTATCGTTTAGCCAATTAAATTACATGGAATATGTTTGTAACATTATTTTTAAATAATAATAATAACTAAATATTAACAAATATGATATATTTTGCAAATTAATTAATTTATTCTATGAAATTACTTATTATTTTGAAGTTCATTTTGAAATGGATGAAGAATTTGTAGAAGGAGAAGGAAACCAATTTAAAATTTTAGATGTAAAAGGAAAGTAGAAATAAATCTTGAAATTTAAACTATATTAAAATAATGTGCAAAAATAAATTATATATGTCATTCTTTGTTGGCATACTCTTATTTCACTTGGATCCAATAGTCCATTGCAAACTAAAGATATTAAATAACCAATTCCATCCTCTTTCACATTTCAAAAATGTATTTTGTGTATTTTTTTAATGTTGAAGGTTAAGAACCAAGGTTTTAAACCTCTTTGGCTTAGAGCTAAGGACTAAGGGATATCCATTCTGCCAAAATCTTCCCGAGGCACGATCACGATCCTTACCTCATCCATTATGGTGTCAGAGCCTTTGCTTAAAGCAAGACTTGATCTCTGGCGGGATCAATGAGAACCAAACAACTTCACCAGCAGAGCAAGGGCCCATTGAATTTTTTGCATTATAAAAACAAACTCCTTTTGATTATTATTAATTTTATTAGATAAGTACATGAATGACCTAGACCCATTAGAAGTCATCCATAAAGGCAAAATGGAAAAATCCCACAAGTTGCGAGATTAGAAAATTGTAACCTAAGAACATAGAACATATGCAACAAAAATAAAAAACAAAGAGTAGAATACTAGTAAACGACTAACTAGTATTTAGAGACTTTAGGATGTTAATGGCTCACGATTCATTTTTTAAGAATTTTATATGGTATTTAAAAGATATCTCCCTTAAATGGGTAGATAAAAAAGTAATAATTGTAGCCTAACTAGGACTATAGGGGTTCTCTCACATATATTTTGGTATTTTGTGCATCTAGTACAATAGGTAAGCATGAGCTAGAAGCAACACATTTTGTTTCATTAACTTCTTATTTCTTCTACAAATTTAAGAAAGAAACACTTGAATGATATAATTTTGATTATTTTCGTTGTCTCTATTACTAGCGATCATATTTTGGTGTGCAATGGGTACGTCAAAGAGGAGTAAAAGTTCAATTAGGGAAAGTTTTTGTTTAGTTTTATAGTATGGGGGATGAGGATAAAATATAAAATGTTGACACTTTTGGATTTCATGGATTTGTAATAATGGCTAAGGCAGCCCATGCTTCAAAATAAAAAGTAAACAAGAAAATGCAAACTAAAATTCCTTCCCCTCATAATAAAGAGTACCCCTCCAAGTTTGATAACAAACTTGTAGATGTCAATGAGGACAATTTGGATGATGATACTAGAGAAGAAGATGAGCATGGATAAATATAATCTTAAGTCTAGTATGATTGCCAAACCTTCTAAATTTTTTTTAATAATTTTCTCCAGTTCATAGTCTTGATCATCAATTGGTTTTCTCATTTTGCATGGTTAAAATCTATTGATTAAGGCCTCGGTCAATCGGTCTGTCATCTGAGAAGTCATATCCTTTTGAAATATCTCTAAACCTATTTCAAGGTTGCATGTCCATTTCATAACACCTTTGAAGTGATAAGTTTTCTTATAAAACTATCTCTGAGGTTGAACATAAGATTGGAATGACCTTGACTCTATTGCCCATGGTTGATTAAGGTACTGGTCTTTCTTTCTTATTGGATTATGGTCATTATTTCATTGTTTATAGTTTTTTGATATCTTATCTATCTATTCATTTCAAATTACATATACATTTACTAAACATTCTTTCAAATACTTAAAGTATTGCAGTTTATAGTTCATGATATATTGCTTTGAGTTAGATTTCATTCAAGTGCCTTTCCATACTTGAGAGAGAGGTTTGAAGTGTTTCTTATCTTTTATAAAAAGCCTTGTAACTTGAAGGATAAGTAAAGTTATAGGCCTACCAACCTTGGTTTTGTATATCTAGAGTTGTAGAAGTTCCAACCTTTCCCTGGTTGTGACTTGTTAGTTTTCCAAATCACTTGGGTTTCCCAGCATTGGATTGGCAAGTCCATAGGAAATTCAATCTGTTGATTTGAGCACCAACAGATTAGTGACTCTATTGGGGAGTTGTTCAAAAGAACATTTTTATATTTTACTTAGAAGCTCTAGTGATATATTTAAGACTCTATTGGGAGAAAAGAACTCAAAAGATAGTAAGTATTTTCCTTCTGATAATAAGGTGGTGACTCTATTTAATAAATTATTTCAGTCAGTGACTCTACTGATGGAAAAGACTCAAAAGGAAATAAAAAGGTGGTGACCCTGTATGTCAGAAATTTTTAGTTTCTCTACTGAGGGAGATAGCTTGGAAGGGATGACTATTTATCCTTTAATTAGTAATAGAAGATCTATTACATAAGGTTTATAATTCTATTCAAAAGGTTTTTGATTCCTATTGATATCAGGCCTTTGGATCTTGGAAAGTTTCAATGCAGTTCTAATGAATTATTTTCAAAACTTTCAGAAAGGGTTCCTAAATTTTATGAAGATTATGATGAATCAACTCTTGATCATTTGGATGCTTTTCATATATTCCTTGGTAATTATGAGGTCCATACAGAAGATGATGCCATGAAGTTGTTTGCATGGTCATTAAAAAATAATGCACAAGAAGATATCTTTATTATATTTGAGCAATGGTTTCTTTATACGTTTCATGATGCCAGTGGTGAAGAAGACACCATGTGCTATGAACGGTATGAAGACCAAAGTTGCAGCATGGAAGAGGATCCTAGTATGTCTCCACTTAATGCATTTTTTAGCTAGGATATATTTGAAGGGGTGTCTTCTACACATTTATTGATAATAATGGTGAACATTCTTAGAGAAATACCTTCAAACATTATGCCTTCATGAAAAGAAATCATGAGAAAGGTCCAAAAATTGGGAATCACATTAGATGATCCTTCTGTAAAGTTCCTTACGCATATATTAGGAGAAGATCATGAACACAAAAAAAGGGAGGCTTATGGTCAGATTGAACAAGGCCTTGTACTTGATGATCATCTTGGTGAGGAAGATGAGTGCACTAGTCATACACAAGATAAAGAAGCATCCATTCTTGAGAACCATAATAATACTTTTGATGACATGGAGGAGAAAAAATCAGATTAGATTGAAGAAGAATCTATACATAGTGAGATTTGCATGGAAACATGTATCAATGACCATAATGATGAGGAAGAAGATCTTCTTAGTACAGAAGAAATATCATATTTACTAGACATGGAATATCAAAAACATGTTAAGAAGAGTGGTAAAAAAAATTTCTCAGTGCACCATGATAAGAAAGTTGATGGATCAGTACATACTCAGGGGGTATTAGATGAAGAAGATGATAAATTTCAGGAATCAAATAACGGAGATGAAATAGACTAGCATAAAACATATGAACATGAAGAAGTTTCAAATGAAATATTTCATGGAGATATGCCCGAGTTCTCTATATCCTTGAATCCATTGTTTGAAGAATATTTTCTATGCAACCAAGTCCATCAACATTATGATAAAGACAATGGGCCTAGTGATCATTTTGAAGATGATGAAACTCAAAATATGTATGGGGAAGTGTATTTATAAAGTGAGACATGCATTATTTCATCCTATGAGCAGCAATTTTATCAAACATGTGAAGATGAGATGGAATCAACCATACATAATGAGGAGAATGTGTTGAAGATTAGTTACAAAAACTATCCGAGTATCCTATCTAATCTAATTCTTGATAAAAAGGTAGTTCCTCAATGTGAGTTATCTCCAAATCCTTTTTGTGAAGAGAAACAACATCTTGAGTATAGGGGAGATTGTGTATGTAACGACATCCAAGCTAAAGAGCTTAATCTAGTTACTTGTAGGGTTGATCAAATGCATGGGGATCTTCTATTTAGCAAGGACTACAGTGCACCTCTTAACTTTTCTAAGGGTAAATAAAAGTCAAAGCGTGTTAATAAAGCAGTAAATGTTGTCCATGAGAATGGTGTCATCATATTTGAGAGATCCAAATTATTACATGATAAGAATTATGTGTTTGATAGAGGAAAGAAGAAGTGTTCACTTTTTTTGGGGCCATGGGGACACCCAATTTCACTTTGCATCAGATTAAGTGTGGATACTTGGTCTGTTTCTCTAGAAATTACTGGAATCAGGCTATGCTCATAGGGAGCATACGTCCCCAGAAAGAGCCATTGGTGGTACCCTAAATTTTGAGAATTTATAAGTCCCAATCCACTATCAAGAAGAAAGTTTCTCCATACTAAAAAAATCAAAGGAAGGAAGCTTTATGACACGAATAAATGGAACTAACTAATCGAAGACTTTAGAAAATGATGGAATTTTGACCTGCTACAAAGATGATGCTGGCAGAGGCTGAAGATTGTCAAATTTTAAAAATCTAAAAAGGACCCCGTTTGGGAAATTGCATTTCCTATCTCGTGGAGAAATATTAGCTTTTTACGAGGAGTTTTGGATTTTTGACCAAAGCCAAATCTGAAAGTTAGGTAGTTATTTCTTAGTTAGTTTTTTTTTTTTCAAAATAATTTGTAATAAGGGTTGTGTCTTTTCACCCTAAAGAGGTGTGAAAGCCACACACACACACACACACACACATATATATATAATGTAAAATGTAAAGAGACAAGACAATACAATATAATAGAATTTCACATGTTTGGATAGTTTTTAAACAACAAGTGCAAGATGGACCCAGATGTACTTTTTTTTCAAAATCAATAAAGATAAGTCCTTTTTTCACATGTGTAATAGTTTTATTATCATTTTACAATTAGTCACTCAGATAAATCAATAGAACTTCTTCAAAGTGACAGTTTGATGTGCATACTTCCTGATCCGGATCATAGTTTGGACTATCAATTGGTTTTCTCATTTTGCATAGTTAAATTTTGTTGATTGAGGCCTCATATAATTAGTCATTCATCTGAGAAGTCATATCCTTTTGAAATATCACTAAACTTGTTTCAAGGTTGCATGTTCATTTCATAACACCTTTGAAATGATAGGTTTTCTGGTAAAACTGTCTCTGAGGTTGAACATAAGATTGGAATGATCTTGAATCTATTTCCCATGGTTGATTAAGGCATTGTTACTTCTTTCTTGTTGGATTATGGTCATTAGTTCATTGTTTATATTTTTGTGATATCTTATCTATCTGTTCATTTCAAATTAAATACACATTTACTAAGAATTCTTTCAATTACTTACAATATTTCACTTTATAGTTCATGATATATTGCTTTCAGTTAGATTTCTTTCAAGTCCCTTGCCATAATTGAGAGAGAAGGTTGAAGTGTTTCTTATGTGATAGAAAAAGCCTTATAAATTGAAGGATAAGTCAAGGTATAGGCCTACCAACCTTGGTTTTGTAGATCCAGAATTGCAGAAGTTCCAACCTTGCCTTGGTTGTGACTTGTTAGTTGGCCAAATCACTTGGGTTTCCCAGCATTGGATTGGCAATTCCATAGGAAATCTAATTTGTTTATTTGAGCACCAACATAGTCCATCATTGTACCATCAAGTGTATCATGGAGAAATAACACACCCACAACAATGTCACTAGATCCATTTGATGTAAGAAAAATAGTAGTCTTGACAGAGTGTATAAGATATGGGTCACCACTTTTGTGAACCTATAAAGAAACAATGAAAATCAATAAGAGGGAAAGGACTAATAATGAAAATTAACTTTCATTTTTGTTCTTTACTGCTTTCTTTTCTACTACAAATCAATGGCATTTATCATAGATTAGGACCACTCATGCAAAATTAAGTAATACCCAAGTACCTACTAAATAGATACTTAATTTGAAAACTGCATGAGAAGATTACTCTTATGCTTTACAATTGAAATTGAAATGTGTAATCAATATGCATGGATTAGAAATAAAGCATATAAGATATACTTGACCCCTAAGTGTCTTCTCATCGTCATAAAATGCTTTGATCACAAGCTCCTGATTGTAAACCTTATATATTCTATGTGTGTATTTAGAGGATTCTATTGACAAGGGGATTAAGTTGACTAGGGATTGTAGCATCAGGAAGCCTTTTATCCTCAAAGTTTCCATGAACCTCATCTTACCCATGCTTTATTTGTACAAAATTCCTTTCAATGTTGAATTTGAATTCATCATCAATATTTGATGGGGGAGAATCTACCAAATTTTCTTTTGGGCACATTTATAGATCTTCAATTACATCTAAGCCCAATTTAGAATACATGCATGGAGATTCCAGTGCACTTTGAACAAGTTTAGAAAAATACCCATCCTTAGCAATCTTGAAGCCTTGTCATTTATTCTATGTATCACCAGTCCTTGGTAATTGTCTGGGTGGGCTTCTTATTGGGGTAATAGCACAATAGAGAGGGCCTTGCAATACTGAAAAATGACTGTGTTCCCTCATCTTGTGAGAACAAGTCACTAGAGTATAGACGAAGAACATGGACTTGCCAGATACTCGAACCTAGTCTCTCCATGTTGAAAGATCCCAAGGTCATTGAAGGAAGATCTTATAGTTATCTTAAAGGAAAACGAAGAAGAATCCAAGTAATCATTTTCCAAGAAAGAAAAATGTTTAATCGATTGGGCACCAGAAAGAGGGACAAGCGTCCAATTTCAGGTTTTACGGTAGTTGAGCAATGCCTGAGATGTGCATCATAGTCTGTTTGGAAGGATGAAGTACTCTGGCAGGGATGTAGGACTGAGCATATGACATTTAGGTGATTGGAACAGAAATTCATTAAAGTTGTGATTACCATCAAGTCTTCAATACCAATTCACAATTCCAATACCTAAGCCACCAACAACCCTAAATAGTGTCACGTATTCACCCTAAATTTCCAACTCGGATGATTCAACTTAAATCCACTATAACTACAATTAACAGATTAAGACTTAGAGGCCCAACAAACAATTCTCTCAAATTAGAATGCCCACAACCCCAAATTTAGAAGAAATAATGGCCTATCCCTACCCATCAACCCAATTTAAGCTCATGACAGCTCTCTACTCTCAAAATTCCCAAAAAAAGAAAGAATCTATAAGTCAAACTCCTAAATCTAGTAAAGAAAAATATCTACGAGAAGCTAAGTTAAATCTGGATTAACCCAGGATTCCTCTCAAATCAATGCAAAGGGCAACCAAAAAGCTAAACCCACAGCTGGAGTGGAAAGCAGTGGATACATACAGTAAAATTGACTACATAATAGAGGAGTTGCTTTGCAAAATGCATTGTTGTCGTGCTAAGACAACAAAGCAAAGGGAAATTTGATTGTCGTATTAACTAGGAATCTCTTTGCGCTCTTTATTGATCGTACGTAGTAATTTTAGATTGTCGTTAAGTGCCTGACAATGGCCTATCTCCTTACCATCTACTCTGTTATTTTTTATTAAATAAAGAACACATGGTCGGTGGCCCAACTACACGACAACTTATGGAAGAGTCTATCTGATCTCTCCTTCGGTGAGTTTGCTGCAACGTCCACATCACACCCCATCACATGTTAGTTGCAAAAAAAAAAGCTACAATTTAACATTGTAATGCACAAAATATGCTTTGGTAACAGCGATGACAAAAGTTTCCAATATTTATAGATATCGTCCCACAAACTAATACCTTTCTTAAAATATATAGGTAGGCATGACCCAATCTTATAGAAAAGTGAAAAAAATGTAGACACAACTTTTTCTGGTATAACAATTCACATAGAGTACAAGATGGAAATAGTTTCGCCCAGTTTGACACAATACAAAACCAGTAGTTGCACGTTATTTACATGCAGCAAAAGCCAATAGGTTTTTAGATTTTCTACATTCAAAAATGTTGAATTAAAATACTAGCATTAGTGTCTAAATTAGACAATTCTCCTTAGACAAAATGAGTCTTAAAGAAAGCACATAAAAAGATGTCTTATGGTACTAAATAATAGTCATTTAACACTCGCGTGGTAAACCAAAATGTAAATAAAACTACCGTTAATAGAAATTATTTCATATATAAATGTAGAACTTCTTGAAATAAACACAGAGTTCATGAAAGAACTTGCAAATGAAATAAATACAGAGTTTATGTAATTATGTTGTCAATGGTACATAACATAGTTTCTCTTATCTACAAATATAATTTTTTAGTAAAGGACAAGCACGATGAATCACTTCTCGGGTAGGATTAAACTTTCATAGTGTGAATGTCAGTATGTTAGTTCCAATGTCATTATGTTGATCCTCATAGAAGACACATTTGTATCAAAACTCATTAGTTGATTTAGTTAGAATATGTGGATGTTGGAACATTAGAAGCTTCAATCAGAACTCAGGAAATATTTTAGTAAGAAAATATGTTGATAATGGAACATCATAAATTTCAATCAAAACTTTAGAATGTGTAGATATTGGAATATTAGAAATTTCAATCAAAATTCATTAAATGTTTCAATTAGAACTTGTGAAATATTTCAGTTAGAATATGTAGATTTTATAATATCAGAAGCTTTATTCAAAACTTCAGAATATATAGAATATATAGACATTAGAACACCAGAAGCTTCAATTGAAACTTTAGAATATGTTTTGATGAGAATATATACATATTGAAACATGAGAAGCTTAAATAAAATTTGTAAACTCTTTTATAATCAAATTCCTAAATTTTCTTAGAGCGAAAGAGAATGTTGAATAACAAAAATAAAAAATAAACTCTCACATAATGAAAGAAAAAGTTGAATAAAAGTAAGTAACCCACAAGAATTCTTAGTATGTATTTGTAGGTTTTCTGCAAATTGTAAGATAAGGTTTTGTAATATTTGTTTATATTAGTATGCGTTATGTACAAAATATAAGCTAATGTTTTGCATTCATCAAATTAATTTTTTTCTATAGGAATGTGCATTTGACATAAGCTAATGTTATCGGCTCATTTATAATGTTCTATTAAAGCTAATATTTTTTCCTTTTTCAAAAAACTTAGAAGCTAGTAATTTTGGATCAAACAACTATCATTAGTTATTAAATGCCAAATATGTGATTGATGCCCCTTTAAAACCGGTCAACGTGGCATTGGTTGAAACAATCCATGTTCCTTATATGTACTTCTGATATTTTGGATACATGCCAAATTTTATGGGTATTGCGTGTCGATATATGTGACCTTAACACAGAATATGAACAACAATATATCACAAATATAATAATTTGGCTCTGCATAATGATTCATAATATCTTGAAGTTCAGAATGACATTTCTATTGTAAAGCTTATAGCTTTGTATAATCAAGATCTCCAATCTTTTCATTATGTTCAAACCCCAACTCAAAAGGCGATCAACATTAATACAAAGAATTTAACATAATCTGGCATGCTTGTTTTTAGCCCAAAAAAAAAAGTTTAAAGTTGACTAAGTTTGGATGGAAAGGTGTAAAGATGGGGGTAAAACTTCGTTGGGGAAATATTATTCTTGAGTGTTTTTCTTTAATGTTTTTGGATAGGGAAGACCTTGTTTCTTGGCAAAGTCATGGCAGACTGAGAAAATAAGAAGATTATTAAATTCTTGTTTATGCATATGCAAGGAATTTTTCATGAAGCAAAGCTACGCTGGTCTCCATAGTACACCCTTTAATAATCATCTTAAATTTGTGGTAGTATGTGCTCATTTATTTACTTTCTTTCTTGGGAAATGAAATTCAAAAGTTGAATGGTAAGATCAGAGGTCCTGTTGTAGCCACTTAGGCCCTGTTTGGTTACCGGAATTAGAGCAGAATTGGGTGCAAAACTTCTATTTTTTTGCAAAATCTATCATTTGGTTCGCTAAACTACAATTCGGGTTTTGGACATCAAAATCTAGTTTTGGCACCAAAATGGGCGGCACTCTCCTCCCACCCAATAGGTGGAATTTGAATTCATCTTCCAGTTTTGGATTTTTATGAACCCCGTTTAATTGGTCGTTGGCAAGAGGGGTTTGCGAAGGAGGCACTCGAGCGTCCGCACCAAGTTTGCAGGGAAAAAAATCCAGTGTCTCAACTTTTTGATAATGCTATCATCCGTGTTTATGGATATTATTTTTCCCAAAAGGTACCAGAAGCTCTTTATAAATGCAAGTTGAAAGGATTTTCATTCTTTCCTTACGTTAATCAAATTATTACCATTTTCGATGCAAAATGGAATCTGTCTAAGGCCGGAGGAGATTCATCAAGCAGCGAGCTTTCCTTCAACCTTTAATTTGCAAGATTCTAACGTATTTTCATCTTTATTTTCAAATTATCTTGTGAAACAACAATTTCTTTGCATTTCTGAGAGTGGAGAGATGTTTCTAGATTCTTTGCCAAGACACTAATTTAGCGCCTCTCTACATTTTGTTGTGAGATTGCTTTCCTTTTTAAGAAACTTACCTTTTCCGAGGGTAAATGAGGAGAGATTATGCTATTTTTAGCATTTCTTTTATGTTAACCTATTTTTAGGTTAACCTGTTTTTAGGTTTCTGCCGAGAAATTATACTTTCTTTTTCAACAGCTCCTGGTCCTCATAATATTTGGTCTAACTAGGTAAGCCAAATGTTTTTTTTTGGCCCATGTAGAATGGATGTGTGATTTTATAATCTATTTCATTCACATCTGGTTTGGATTATAGACAAAAGTTATACTTTTGTAACATGTATATCTTTTCAATTTCCATGGCTATGTTCTACTGCCTAATTTCTTAGTGGTAGGATAATGAGCATGCTTTTGTTGTTTTTGATTTAAAAAGTAGCCAAGAAAAGGGGGCTAACCCGAATAGACATAGCGAGCACAAGAAGTGCGGACTACCAGCAAAGAACCATCAAAGTACGGGGGTCAAAACACCCTCACCCAATACTCTTTTTTAACATCAAAAACTAGAAAATAAAACTAACAGGCCACAACTCCACCATGGAGCTGGTAACCAGCCCGCACTCCCTAACAGACTCGAGCTTCACCTTGAAGTTGGTAACCAGTTTATGAAAGTAAGTATCCAAGTAGTTAACATTTAAGCAGGAATTACGGCTTACAGTAAAGCAGTTAAAACTAAACCAGTAGCAAGAGTAATTCCTAACAGACCCCAGCTTCACCTTGAAGCTGGTAACCAATCTGTGATAGTAAGTTTCAAAGTAATTAACATAGAAGCAGGAATTACTTATAACAGTAAGGGATTTAAGTCTAAACCCAATGTAAAAGTTCATCAGAAACATAACAAGGCCCTCAATGAACAGCCACCAGAAATCAATAACAAAACAAATGCTTTTGTCATTACATTCAGTTATGTTTGTTCATTTATGCAAAGAAATTGACCCCGGGACCTCTTACAATATATTTATGGCTTGTTCTTTAGGGTCAAAAGTCTTCTTTGTTTCTCCTACTATGCTTATATATTTATAATGTAGGATAATATATTTAGTGTTTAACTCATTTAAACAGGCACAGTTGTCCCGTTAAGTATTTTTTGACTATTTTAAGTTTGTTTTATTTTGGGCACAAGAGAAGTTCACTTTCCTATTTTTAGAGAGATTCCAACAGATGGAAACTATGGTAGAGCTCCATCTTTAATTACCTTTGGTTTTATTTTCCATTCACCCTCTTTTGTAACACTATGAGGAATCCATAATAGAAGAATGTTTCAGACGATAAGTGATCTGTTCTGATCTAAATTTTTATTCATAACTTTTTATTTACACTTTTAGAATTTTAATGTGTGCAGATTTTTATTGTCAGAATTTGTTTGATTGAAGGTTAAGTTAGGAGAATCATTCAAAACCTTAGAATGTAGAATCTGCAAACCATGTGCTGAATTTTAACATTATTAAATTCAAAATATGTAAAATGCAATCTCCTCTCAATTAGCCCAAATGTAAGGCCAAGATAAAATGCTAGATCAACATTAGCTAGAAATTTTGTAGAGCAAAATTTTTACTATGAACTTATAAATAAATTAATAATATATAACAAAATGTAAAAAAAAAAAAAGAAAATTATTTTTTGTTTAAAAAAACTACAAGCTATTTCAAGAAAAAAAACACATATTGGTTGAGTCAATGTTTACCTGTAGCCTTATTAAGCAATTCCCCAAAGGTTGGTATAGGAAGATGTGAAGCAATGAAATTTAGGTGGTTGGAGCTAAAATTATGCTAGGCATGAGAACACATAATATAAGCATATTCAAGGGGAAAATAAAGAAACCAAAATGAACTAAATATTTTGGTAAAAGTTAAAATTGGTATGATTTAGAAGTACAAATGCACAACATACATATCAAGATTGGAAGTCACATACAAGTGGATTATGAATAGCACATATAAGGCACACATACATAGAAGAAATATCAGACATATGTGGATTTAAACACGTTGGTGGAAAAATTTCACTAGGTCAAATGAAATGATATTCCTATTTGTAGAAGCAACATGCCTATAGTAGCTATGTGCTTAACTAATGTACACACCACTGAAAATCCCTTAAATATAAGTGATAAGAATAAATGATGTGGATGTAAAGAAGTACAAATGTACAACATGAAAAACAACATTGAAATTCCAATACAAATGGATTATGAACAACAAATTTAAGGTGCACAAATAGAGAAGAAATGTCAGATATATGAGGATTAAAACACTTTGGGGGAAAAGCTTCACTTGATCAAATGAAATAACATGCCTATTAATAGAAGAATCATGCACATATTAGCACTCTTCTTAACTAATGTATACACCACTCAAACTCCCTTAAACATAAGAATAACTTTAGAATTCAATCCCTGAGCTTCCCAAATCCCCACATATATATAGGTGAAGTTGGAAAACTATTGGGTTGAGAGTCTTGAAATGAGCCATACAGACAATTGTAATGGAAACCTTATGTACAACCTAGTGAAACTTGATTAGGGACAAGTTTCTACCCTTGTAGGATTGCTAGAATATTTGGATTGTTTCCTATTGATGCTGCTCATATCTCTATTTATGACTGATACCAATCATCATGGATCATGCTTTCTAACAGAAAGACTTCTGGAACTTCAGAAACTTAATGATTTATGAACTAGATGTAGTAACATTGATTTCACCTTATCTAGTACATGTCAGTTAGCCTTGTAGCTGGTCCTCTTTGATTACAATGTGCCAATACTATTGTGTCCCTTTTCTGGTATCTCCAATGTGCTTACTGAAGATACTATCCTTACCTATCTATTTTATTGTATCACATACTAAGTTCTCTACAATCTGAAGTTTATATCGTTGAGATCACTTTTTATCAAGCATAAAATATTTGTACAAATTAAAGGTTTTAATATAGTCCAGTCTCAGAGAACCAACTTCAATGTATTTGTTGAGAGTTAGCCACAGTGAGATTGCGACTTTGAATTTCAAAATAGATCAATTCTGGCATTGTATTGTTTCTCCAGACTCCAGTCTCTTTAACCTGCTAAAACTAGAACAAGATACAAAAAGCTATACAATACTCCATTTTTTTTACTTAATTTAAGATTGAGTTGAAAAATTGGCTTCACAAGTACTCTCCAACTTTTTTTTTGTCTATGGTTTGAACCACCTCCTAGATTTAAAATCACCCATAACATATGAATTTGAGTTTCTTGCATTATCTCCATATGTATTCCTTGGTGAGAAGCAAATGAAACCATGCCTTGTGTGCATCTTAGAGCTTGTGTTGATCATGACATGCATTTATTTTGAGCTTGTGTTGATCATCATATGAATTTATTTTTATTTTTATTCTTGATACTTTCTCATGTTTGCCAGGAACCCATGTTATCGCTTCACTGAACTTTATGGCCTTTTTCCATAATTTTTTTTCTCATTTTCTTCTTTATGCAAAAGCTTTCCACATAGTGATTCAAATAGAAATTGTAGAAGAGAAAGGCATGGTATACATCAAGTGGCTCCAACTATTGGATAGTGCAGTGCTCTATTAGAAAAATGCTCTATACATCAAATGTTCTCATCCTATGTTCTTGGATGGTTGTGGTTGTTGTCTTATTAAATGATGGCTCAATTTGATACATTTTTTTGGCCATTTCTTTGGGGACGGAAGTTGACTTACAAAGAGAAGAATCGATAATCTTCCATAGTACTCAAAATAAAATGATGAATCTATTTTCCATGTCAGCAATGATGGATTTTATGCAAGGCTGCCCAAGTTTCTGAGATGGGGATGAAAGGGGATGGGGGCCGATTTTCTGAGACAGAAAAAGGGGATGGCTATATAAAAATAGAGAAAATTCAAATATGTAGGGAAATTTAAAATATTCATATGAAAAACATGGATAAAGCATGCACTAAATGATTATAGAACCTTAAAATATAAGAAGTAGCAGAATTCATCTCCCAAATTTGTGTTCATATAAAAAACATGGATAAAGCATGCAATAATTCATTATAGAACCTTAAAATATAAGAATTAGAAGAATTTATCTACCAGATTTGTGAAATATTGAGAGTCAAAGTCAATTGCCTCTATAATTCAAAATCAAAGTCCCCCAGGCATGCCTTGTCCTCGAGACGGGGACACCTGAAAAAAAACCAGGGGCACATCCCTAGGTAACATAGATTTTAAGTAAACTTTGGTGCCTTGATACATACTTGAGGAAGAGTTACCTTTTTATTGTTTGTCTATTTACTTCTTTCATGAAATAAGACGCATTTTTGAAGAATCCATCGACAACCTCAAGCAGGTAGCCTTTTCCACTTATTAGTTTAGATTATCCCCAATGAAAACCATATTAAAAATCTTCCATGGCCTTAAAAGGAACTGCTAGTGGAATATAGAGGTTTTCCATCCTAGCACATGGATTACAAATAGAATAAAGGAGCAGCCATTAATATACTTGTAGGCTTCCTCTCACATTGAAGGTGAATATACATATCTCTTGAGATAAGGCCATATATTTCATTTTCCAAAGTGATCAAGAATCATTGAGGTATGTTCCTTTTTATATGAGTTGTATCTTTTCCCATCCTTGGATTTTAAAAAAAATCTATTTAGCAGAAATATTTCATCCGCGAGAAACTAAGCATTTTTATGAACTTTTTCACACTTTTTTCCTTATTTTTTAGACCGTTTACAAAATGAAAAACATTGATCAGCTATATACATGTCAGCCAAAGGCACATTAAAATGGATGTGGGGATGGTATTCTGTATTAGATACAGACATAGAAAATTTTAAGATTCCCTTATATGGCTAAATATGATAAAAAAAATTTGTGTGTGTGTGTGTTTTGTAATTCTTATGTTTGCAACTTTTGAATATTTTTCATAAACTCTACATTGGATATGGCATTAGGAGGTGTGGTGCCCTATCAAAATTTATCCTATATGGCCCATGTACTCTCTTCTTTATGGATACATTTGGGTATGTTATCCATGCCATATCATATTCAATATTGGGTATCTTATATATGGAATCATGTATTCAGACTGGAGAAGTATCCAACAACTCCAATATCCACATAATCATAGTTCGTAAAATCTTCCACTCATGCTTTGGTGCCCATGGTTGATATTTTTTTCTTGTGAGGGCCAAGTAAGTAAATTAACTTACTCACAAGTGACTCTTTTATGTACATCGACTAGAATTTCTGCAAGGATTCATTCTCTTTTAGTGCCTTGTCTGTTGTAATGTTCTGCTTGAAGATGTTGAAGGCTATTGTTTTTTGATGGTGTGTGTGTGTCTTCATACAACCTTTTTTCATAGGTTCAATAATGTATGCTAGTGCTAGGAAACATCTCTGACTCATAGCACACACCGAGCTGCATCTGGGTAATGTTTCAGTGGCATAGTTAGAGGCATGAATGTCTACATAAATGGTCTCCTTTATATTTTGTGGAACATGATCTGGGTCTCATTTTAATCTTCAATTAAGTAGTTAAACTTCAGAATATCATGTACCATGTCAATTTGTAATGCCCAATCAAATGTTAATGTTGAATATCAACTCCACTAAATGACAAATGCATTTTCAATTTTTTTGTTGTTGCGAAATTTCCAAATTTGGATGCAGATTTGCATTGACCATATGCATCCTTTAGAATGAAAGTCTTGTGAATTGATGTTGAAAATTTCACTTCACTCTTATGAATAAGTTCATTTGACA
>MU221933.1:27012-51366 GCA_018584345.1 Thuja plicata
CTCAAGCACTTCTCAAACACTCATTTTCATCAAGGAGATCCATTGGTGGCCATTGAAGGATTCAAGCTCCATGGAGCCCTCTTGTTGAAGATTTCTCCATCCACATTCCTCCAAGCCTCTTCCAATTAAAGACCCCATTCAAGATTGGTGTTGAAGATCTACAAGAAATTGATTGGAGACATCCTACATTCTACATTCTACATTCTACATCCTTTTTGGTGCATACATACTTGTGGATTCATGGATTCGAATCCGCCACAAGGGCTTCTACAAGCAAGGTAAATTTGTGCATTTACTTTGTTTTTACTTATGCAATTTCAATTATACTTTGAAGTTAATTCTAAAAATGGGGTTTGACCAGGGCAAACCCCTCCCCCCCAACAAACAAACCATTTTTCTTGTAGGTACAGGTTCAGAATAAAAGATCAGGACGGAGATTCAGATACCCTTTTCGGCAAACTTTTAGGATCCAAAAATAGAATTTTAGTCTGATACATTTTAGGTTGATTCTTCCCTAGGGCACAATCAAAAATTCTAGGTCAATGGTGACATTGACTTGAGGGTACAAATAAGAACAATGTCAAAATAGAAAAAGATTTCTTGGTTTTGTTCGTCTCTGCGTTTCTATTCCAAATCTGGTCTCAGATTTTCTAGAAACCCAACACGGGCTTCAGAAAATAGCATTCTTCAAATCTGCAATATTTCAAGATTAGTAAATTTCTCCTATTCATTTCAATTAAGGTTATCAATATTTATACATCTATTGCACATTCAAATAAATAAATGGGTACTTAAGATCTTCCTTTTTTATTCTTATTTCCAAATGATGGATTTTTTTATGCATTGATCCTTCCATTTTGGATTAATCAAATCGGATCTTTCATTTGTACATCTAAGGATAGAAAGAGAGTATGTTATTTAGCCCTACACTTCAATAAACAATCTTGAATCAAATCTTTTAAATGTAATATAGGATAATAGCAAACCCTAAAATAATATATATCTATTTTCTTATGTTACAATATCTTAAAGAAAATAGAATGAATCAGGGTGAGACTGGCATTTACAGCTTAGTCCCGCACTATGGGCATACAAAAATAGTGTGAGAACCCCTACAGGAGCCACTCCTTTCTCACTAGTATATGGATCAGAGGCATTCTTACACCTCAAATTTGAAATCCCGTCCCTGAGAATCTCATTAAAGAACATCATTTCAAATGAAGACTACAAAGTAGCAAGACTCAATGAACTAGAGTTGTTGGATGAGAGAAGACATAATGCACTCAATCACTTACAAGGCTACTAGAATTGTCTTAGAAGGAACTATCACAAGAAGGTCTGACCATGAACATTTGAGGTAGGAGACCTCGTACTTATGGAAAATCAAAAGAACCAAGCCGAAAGATTCAAACCAAGAAAGTTAGAGCCTAACTGGCTAGGACCTTATGTCATTATCACATCTTGCAATAGTAAGCATACCAACTAGAAACACCAGAAGGAGACCAGATCCCAGGTTACATCAATAGCATGCACCTCAAGAGGTTCTACAATTGAGGTCCCAAGGTTAAGGCACTTATCTACATATCCAGAAAATACAAAAAAAATACAAAAATACAAAAGGTTACCTCAGTGAAAACCTGGTAAACAGACGCCTTGGCGACAACCAAAAAAAATCAAAAAAAGAGAAAAGTAAAGAGAAATAGAATCACTCTCTCAGTGAAAACTTGGAAAATAGGCACTATTGGGTAGGTACCTTGGTGAAAACCTAGAAAATAGGTGCCAAGTGTTCAAATCCCTCTTCGCCATCAATGAACTTAAAAGATCAAAGCTTATGCTCCTAGCATGCAAGACTGACTGCCCAAGCTTATTTTCAGAAGTACAAATCCTCTCTGAGCATCAACACTTATCCATGGTTTGTATTGGTCCACCAGACTAGGGGCAATTCTAAAGTCCTAAAAAAATCCCTTAAAAATATCTTAAAAGTCATCAAAAATCCTAAAAAGAGAAAAACATCCTGAAAAAATTGATCAACATCAAAAAAATAAAAAAATTGCAAAATCTCAAAGCAATAAAACTAGCTTTCTCAACTAGCCAATCTATCAACAAGTGAATGGCGATCAAATTCAAGCCAGTCAATTAAAGGTCAAAATTGTGAGCTTCGCAAATCAACAATGGACTCATATGACTCGGCTTTATCAGCAATCCAATCTATACTCAAATCAAAGCAGACCAATCAATCAATCAATCTTCAAATCAAACAAATCAATTGTCTTAGATAGTGATGGATACGCTCAAAACCAGATAGATCAATCTTATATGAGTCATCCATTCCTAAAAATAGACACAATCAAGCATCAGAGAATCAAGAAAATTAAGAAACAATAAACTGTTGACTAGGTCATTCGGATGTCAGTTTATCTTTCATGGTTATGTTCTTACGCTACTCCAGGATACCACCAAGTGACGAGCATAGCTATGATGGATCATGATCTTATTTTCTTTGATTTCTATTTGTGGAATGTTTCATTTCAATTCTAAGGCAATCCAAATGGTCAATATCTAGGTGTAGTTGGTTCTCTTCCCATTCAATCTCTCTACTCCTTCTGGTTATCAAATGATCATAGCGGTATAGATAGATGATCATATCTGGGTGCATTAGATTCTCTTCCATTTTCATAATAAGGTGCAATGATGAACAACATTGGAAAACTCGGCACCGACTTGGGTCACACATCATATCTATCAGTCCACATCTATCAATCGATTCCAGGCATGATATCCCACAAACTTTCTTCTAATTAACACATGCATTACTCATATATTTTATGCATAGTAAATTGCATTCATTCATTTATTTGCATAATAAAACAAAGCATGTGCATACATAGTAATCATAATCAAATGCATCCATAAACATCATCATATAGCATGCATTTCATAAAGCACCATCTTGTATACATATGTTAGTATCATAGGAAAGTAAAACATACATCTAAGAGTCTGCATAATAGAATCACATCGCATACATTTCATCATAAAGCATCATCATATCGAACCATACATATAGAAAGTAAAAACTGCACATTATATAGAATCATAAGATGCATCTCATATATAGATCTCAATATCTTAGTACAATGAATGGTCGCAAGTCTGACAAAAGAAGGTGATCAACATAAAAGTCTATAAATATCAGTATATCAGATATACAATCATTAGTACAACATTAGAATATATCAGTGGATCATCACTACAAAAATGGTATAGCAAGATACAAAATGAACCGTGAACAGAATCAACATGAGCTACCCCCACCCTCGCCACCAGGTGGATGGGGGGTGGCATATCAGGTGCAGACCTTTGTTGTTGACTGGAAGCTCCAAAACCACCGCTCTGAGACCTCTGTGGTCTACTAGATCTATGTGAAGCAGTGTAACTGGGCACCCGTTGAGCTAAAGGAACAGCGCCCTCATAATGGCGCCTCCAGTAGTCAATCTCTCTCTGGGCTTCACGCCATGATCTCCAGAACCGATCTAGAACCTCCTAATGGGATGCATCATGTACACCATCAATAGAGGCTATGACCTTTGTGCAAACCTTTCACTCTCTATCCTCTGCAACTGTCACTCTAACCTCTACTGTTGTAACCTGACTCTCTGCAACAGTGACCCTACTCTCCAAGGAAGTAGCTCATGCCTCAAAAGTTTTAAGCCTAGCATGCAGATTGGCTATCTCCTAGGTAAGTCTCTCCATATCTTAAGGATCATCATCCATCCCACCCATGGCCACGTCAATGTCTCCCTCCTGACCCGTATCACCCAATCCCTCCTCCCCAGTGCCCCACACTACCCAAGAATCCTCCTCACTTCTCTCACTCCTGCTAATACTGCTACCAGTACTACTACTACCAGTGGAAGAGATAGTACCTACCTCCTCAGTCTCCACCTCTACAACTACCCTCTCCCCATCCCTCTCAGACAAAACAACACCTATGCGCTGTCGCACTCTCCTAACTAGCTGAGGTGCACCCTCCTCTAACCCCTCCTCCTCCTCAATCACAACACTCAACCCAACTAGCCTCCCAATACCATGAAAACTCCTAGTCCTAACCCTCCCACCATCACCACCAATCCCAGGGTCATTGCCATCTACATCTCCATCTCCCCGCCTACCATCCCAACCACCATCTTTCCCACCACCCTGACCACCATCTCTCCCCCATGCACCATCTTTCCCACCATCCCTACCACCATCTCATCCTCCACCCCTGCCTCCATCCCTACCTCCTCTTTGTCTCTGTTGACGCCTCCTCATAACGATACAAACAACAAGATGAGAAATATCAGTCAAGGAAACAGGTCGAGCCTGCACCCACCATACATCATACTAAGGAGTAGTACCTACAAAGAGAACAAGTTCAATATTAGTACCATATATATGATAAAGCATAAGTGACTAATAAACATGCATCTATAACAAACATAGAATAAAAGGGATTATAGCAATAAACCAAGGCAGATCAAAACATATACCTGCATCAACAGTGGTTGATCACCACATCCAAGCAACAGGAAGCAGACCCATGAAATTATTCCTAGGTGCATCAAGAGAAATGACAGAACCCCACAAAGTGAAATCCCTCAACCGGCAAGAAAAGTAAGCATAAGAATCAGATACATCATGTCTCTCGCCAAACTGGTGCAATACCCTATCGGTGTTGTGAAAATCAATCATATGAATTTGGCCACTAACGCGACCAATCGGAAATCTCCTCTGTCGACAGAATGGAAGGTGTTCATCCTCTCCATCCCACATAGGATAGTCCCTATAAGGTCTCTAGATAAAGTACGACATCATGTCTATATGTTTCCTTTAGTACATCAAGTGCCCCATATGGGATTGAACAATAGCGCCATCATACATGAAGACATATGGTCTCCCTGGAGGAAGATCATGAGTGCCTATGGGCCTATAGACAACAATATTCTCCCACGCCCAGATCTGCAGGAGAGTGGCACCGCATCCAAGAGACTTACCTCCAAGGTAAGCCGCATAGAACATATGGAAGTACATATGCGCAAGCATACATGGACCCCAAGAATATATCGTATGGTCTCTAATCATACCCTATAGAATAGCACCAAAACCAATAGATAAGCCATGTTGGCGATAATTAGGACACAAAATCCCACAAATCAAACTACCAACCAAGGTAGTCAATCTATCTAACCCCATGCCAAACTTGGACCATGGGATATTGTATGGATCAGACATACCAAGCTGATCCTGGGGAAAACCAGATAACTTGGAGAAAGATGCAATACTAGGACCTCAGACATACTCTACAAGACCACCTTGGATGGGAATCTGCAAGATTCGATAAACATCCCCAATGTAATAGTGTACTCCCCATTCGGAAAACAAAATATACAAGTGTTTGAATGTCATCTCTCTAGAAGAGCAGATATCAAACCCCTATTGGTCGTGATCTTAGGCATATAAGATATCCAATATAAACCTATATGTCTAAGGACATTGCTCTCATCCTTAGAGAGATGGAAACGGTATACTAAACCGATAGGTTTGGACTCTCGGCAACGCAAAATCATCCCAGTGTACTGCAAAGAACAGAAAAGTCACTTGTTAGTGTCAGGATAGAAATAAAATATCAGACAAGTACATATACATGCTAGAAACCACTAACAGAGTGATTGCGACAAACCACATGTAATTGTAATACTTTTATACCGATTGCGGCATTCAACCAAAAATTATGGCACATGTCTCACACTTGTGGTAATAAACACTGTCAATTGTGACACTTTTAACAATTGTGAAAAGCAATCTGCAATTGCGTCATTTAAACCGTAATTGCAGCAAAATCGCAATCAATTGCGGCAACAAGTCCAAGTCTTCAAAAAAACAATAATTTTCAAAGGAAATAAATGCATGCATTAAATGCAGAAGGACTAAGTTACTCATTGGACGTCCTGCGCCAGCTGGCTGACAGAAGGTCCGGACCCTATTAGAAATATGAATGACACCCGGAAGGCCCAACATAGCTCGAAAACAACGTAGAAAGAAAGGAAAACTATAAACAAACTCACCAGATGATCAGGAGCTCCAAGAGTGCAAAGTGACAAATGAATGGCCATCCAAGCTATTTATAAGGGATCCAGAAAAACCCTAATTCCAGAAGGACCTCCATTTTATCATTCTGGCCCCCGAAAACTTAAACAATTGATATCAGGAGCATATTGAAGTATTTTCACGAATAGTCAGATACCCAGATAATCATTTTGCAGTATCCACAAATTAACGCTCATGTCACAACTTTTTGGTCAAATTTTTTGAGGGGGCATAAATACACCTACTATTGTTAGGGCAAGCTGGGGCAGGATCAAAACAGAGAATCTTCGACACAATGCGACAAGCCACAATGCATCAAAGAGGGGAAAATGTAGACACCCTAAAATGGACAGACTTGCGACTTTACATTAAAAACACTAATTTTCATCTATTAATTAATGGTTTTTTAATCATTAATTAATCATCTATTTTCTTCTAAATTCATTCCCCAAATCATCTAATCATATTCCCAAAATTAATTAATAAACCTTAATTGATTAATCTTCATTAATTAATTAAATTCAATTTCCTATAGTCTAAATTTAAATATTTAAACTTATTAATTAATTCTTCTAATTAAATTACTTTCATTAAATTAATTTAATTCAATAATTCAATTCTAAATCCAAAAAGAATTCAATTATCTCAAATGTTGAATACTTTAATTATAAAAATCAATTAAATCCTTTCTCAAGTTCAAAAAGGTAACTCGTGATCAACTTTTCAATTAACTAAACATTACCTCTTCTCTCCAAGTTGAAGAGGTGGAGTTTACTACGTGTTTCTCAGTTAACCAAACTTTATCTATTCTCTCCAAGTTGAAGAGGTGGAGTTTACTGGTTGCTCCTCAGTTAAACTAAAGCATCACCTCTTCTCTCCAATTTGAAGAGGTGGAGTTCACTAGTTGCTCCTCAGTTAACTAAAACATCACCTCTTCTCTCTTAGTTGAAGAGGTGGAGTTTACTGATTACTTCTCCAGTTTCTTTTGATCTGAACCATTCATTCTCCAATTTCTGGGATTGATCTCAATCATTCAAATCATTTTCAATATTCTATATAATCAACCCTTCATAACCATTTTGGAGGATCCGAGACTTCAAGCTTTCATACGCCCTTACTTTGCAGGATTCTTGCTAAAGGCATTCAAAGCATTCTTGCGATCAAAATCAATATCATATTCTTGACACTCCCAAGTCATAGACGTTGCTGATACCAATACTGAGCACCATCCACACAGTGTTTCAGAAGGAATAGAAAGAGACAATATAAGATTCAAGCTTTGTTGGTTTGCATTCGCTTGTATTCCTCCTTGATTGCTTGTCATTTTATTGTTCATAGGTTCGCTCTTAGTAGTTTGATTGATCTCTTTCCATTGCAAATCAGTGCTAGTAACCCTCGTTAATTTGAGCTTGGAACAGGATTGAGCCTACAACTAGTTAACTATTGTGAAACCTGGGATGTGTGTTCTTTTTTTAGACCCTTGTCAGAATTATTTATGTTTGCAAATTGACCACTACATTTTACGCTATGTTTTGATCCAATTCTGAAGAGTGTGCATCGTGTCTTTCTTCTCAAAAATATATGTGTTCCCAATAAAGTTACTTTGATGGCTTCCAACAAGGTTTAACGTGTTGCAAAAGCTTTGCATTAGGACATTGTCTCTTAGCTTAGCTTTATTTTTAATGAAATCTCCCTCTCCATATTCCAAAAATCCATTGCTATGAAGAGTTGGCTTCTAAAATCCCGGACATTGTTTCACAGGATGCAATGGGTCTCGTACCTGTGAAACTTCCTGACTGCCCTTACTTATGTGTGAGCCTTTTAGGGATCAACACATAAATAAAAGATGCAACAAAAATTACACAAAAAGATACGTTCCCTCGATATTGATGTTACTAATTTATATTTAAAAATTATGGATTGATTTTTTGTACATATGTTGGATGGGAAATTTAATATAAATTAAAAGAAACAAATTGTCATCAAACATTTATAAAATGAGAAAATATTATCATTTGGAGAAGCATTCTATGATGATTGCAAGGCAAAAAGCATTATATTGTTACTATACAAATAAAATACAAACACAATTGATATATTTAAAAAAGAACTAAAACTATAAAAAAAAAAATCTAATTAAATATAAGTAAAATAATAAAATAATTCAATACCTCTCAATGTTGTTTAGATAGATGTATTAAACGTATTTGTATTAGTATAGAATCTATACAAAGTTTAAAAAATATTAGTTCACACCATCTTCAAATTCTTTGCGATCTTCTTGTTATAAGTGACAAATAATAAAAATATTGCTAAAAATGTTGATCTTTGAGTTTCCCGCTTCGGTCTAAAACTTTATGCTTCCACCCAACTAGGAGTGATAATCCAAAATAAATGATATAATTAATGAACTCATAAATGCATAGATTAACTAATTTAAATGTATGGGTATTTAACTCTAATTTTGATGCATAAGCTGTTAGTATTTTACTATGTCATGGAGTAAATCTAACTATGTACTTTCTTGGTTCACTTATGTGAGTTTGATGGTAGTCTACGTGAGTGAATATGATCTTGATGTGTAAATCCAAATCTCACATTTCTACAAATTGAAACCTATTCACCTAGATTTTTGTTATCTCAATATACATAAGAGAAGTGTTGTTTAGAAACAACTTTTGTGAGTTTTCTAAATTGAGGGTCATGATATCTTCAATTAGACCCCTTGATGGACTATTTCAACGACAATGAATAAAGGCTAAGAATAACAAGTGTGTGTGTGTGTGTGTGTGTGTGTGTGTGTGTGTGTGTGTGTGTGTGTGTGTGTGTGTGTGTGTGTGTGCAATATGCTTCTAGGATGATTTCATACAATAAGCCAATATAAAATTGATTCTTCTTTAACCTCTTAACCTTAGTGTTCTTTTCACTTTCTAGTTTCCAAGTAATTTATCACAAATAAGGAAAGTGTTGGAATACACCACCCTAGTAGGCAATTTGAAGAATACGCATTTTTGTTGGTTTATAACACTCAAATAAAAAAGGTTGGAAAATGTTTGAACTTGGATTTTGAATTTTAGAAATGTAGGGTCAAATTTGCAGACACTAACTAATCCAAATAAGTTTGAACTTGTGTATCTAAAACAAGGCAAGAAAAGAGAATATTTAGAAAATAGGATAAATTTTAGAAGATTTGTGATGATAGAATTCTAAAATAGATATCAATATTTTCTAAGATTCATATAAATAGATTGTCTTATACACTAGTGAGTACATTAAAAACAACCAAATAATGATAAACCCAAAAATATAAATACAATTATATAATTTTCACCATCAAAAATTTATAATCTAAGCCAACCCACCCTAAATTGTAGATGTTTATTTGCTAACCAAAAAGCAATCTATACAAAAGAGACACTTAAACTTATTTTGAAAGCTCCCCTTTTATGGATTGCTCTCTAGTTGGTTGGATAGCCAAGCATCACTAAATTACCCTAAAACATCACAAAAGGCTTGGAGTATACACATTTTAGTTGATTTTTAATGTTCAAATGAAAAGGGTCGCAAAAGTTTTGAATTTGAATTTTGAGTTTTAAAAATGCTAGTTAAAATTGTAGAAACAAAACTAACCCAAATAATTTTTTACTTATGTATCTTAAACAAGGTAGAAAAAAGAGAATATTTAGAGAATGGAATGAATTTTAAAAGATAATGGATGATAGAATTTGAGAATGGATATCAGTAATTGATAACTTCATATAAATTGACTATTTTAAACGCTAGTCAATGCACTAAAACAACCAAAACATTATAAATTCAAATATATAAATACAAATATATAATTTTCATCATAGAAACTTATGCTCTAAACCGACCCACTCTATCGAATTTGAACTTGCTACACCCAAGTCAAACGGTCAACAGATTATTACCTCAATTCTTTTGTTAATATTATAATAGTTACTCTTTCTTGTCAAGACTTTTATACTAAAAATTCTATAATTATAGATTTTGTGATTATAATGTTCATACTAATGCGAAGACATTAACAAGATGAAGATAAACAACGTCCTTAAAAGAGGACCCCATATAAATCTCCAAATGATTAAGATCTTGGATAAGATAAT
Source organism: Thuja plicata (assembly GCA_018584345.1). Classification (NCBI taxonomy): domain Eukaryota; kingdom Viridiplantae; phylum Streptophyta; class Pinopsida; order Cupressales; family Cupressaceae; genus Thuja; species Thuja plicata. The sequence continues at coordinate 37,269 of MU221933.1, forward strand.
GTTAGTCTTAGAAGTAGGAAAATAAGACTAAAGATGCATAAAGAAGGTCCTTCAAAGAGGACCTAATGTATATTTCCAAATGATTAAGATATGGTTAAAACTAGAAATAAATGCCAGTAAATCCATCTAGTTATAATTGGGTTGGAGTGTCTTTATCAATATCTTGCACGCTTAGCTTTAAAAAAAAAACTCCCATATTATGACAATGAACATGCAAAACTCTCATTGAATCTGTACATGGTCAAAAGGAAGACCAAAACAAAATAAAATAGACAAAATTTCAAAGAAAACCATTTCACCTATCAATGCTGCTGCACTCTTACCCAAAAGATAATAAACCTCACATGCAGTCAATAATAAAATCAAAACCATACTCTCTGCACTGGACATTTAAAAGAAATCACTTGTATCTAAGCATAGGGACTTCAAACTGCAGAACAGTATTTAATATTTAAAAACTGCAAATGGGTATTAAAAATCTGCAAAGTGGGAAGCATTCCATGAACTATTTACAACCCACAGAATAAATAATGAATACAAAGATTGTTTACAAAACAAGGACAATCTAGGGAAGAAACAAACATTATAAAACAATGAAAAAAAAGGTATCCCTGGCAGACCTCGCTGATCAATGATAAATCCCAATTTTTAGTAAGTATAAATAGTTTTATAAGATAGTTTGAATTATACTAACAAAACATGCTATTTATATTTTGGTGAAAACAATGATTTTGAGTGTTACTAGAAGCTCAAATGACTGACAAGGACTGTAATGAAAGAAAGACAGTGGCAGAGCTCAAATTACAAAGCTTGGAATATAGACAAAGTGGCTCTGTAAACAATACACTAATTACAAAAATCCTTAAATGATTCTAAATTTGAGAAAGGATGTGATGAAAATCTTCTCTTTGGTATGAAGAACATTCACAAGTATCTTCAAAGGAAAAAGGTGATCATTGGGTATAGCTTATCCTAAACTCTTTCTGTATCTCTGTGACAAAAGAGTGAGCAACTTTTAAGTACATTGTTGTTTAGACCTTATTCCTCCTAATAATAACAATACATGCTGATGTAGAAAAAGGAAAGTTGTCCCATTAGAACACTGTTTAACTCTGCTGCAAACCTGCATCCCACACTTTGTTGAGAAGAGTACATATCAATGACACAGTGTACTATACATTTAAGAAGTGGGGTCTGTAAGGTTTGGTCATGGTTCTGTTGGGTATTAATTTAGAAAAGGAAAAAGTGATTATTTATTGTGTTTTTGGTCTGTTGATTTAAAAACAGCTTATTGTTTTGTTTGTATTAGCCTTGTATTAGTAGGGTAGACATAAAAAGAAATGAAATGAGCTGAAAGTTTTGATTCATGGCTATTGTGACCTGCCAGTTTGTGGGACCCAGGAATTGGAACTGAAATCATTTGAAATAGACGAAATATTTGAGAGTCTCACCAATTACCTATTGATGGTTTCTAACTCTTTGCTGATCTTGTTTCTTTTGCTTTGAATTTTGATCAAGTAGGTTACCATTTTTGCTATCTTCTCCTTGTCAAACAAGCTCACTGAAAATCTGATTTTCAGCATAAATATATAATTGTATCTAATGTTTTCGTATGTCATTTTGTACCTGATGTTTCCGTATGCCTTACACTCCACAGTGTAGTGTTATTACGTCTCCATGAGCAGAAACGACAAATATTATCCGTCCACTCGTCTTTGGATATCCTTGATCTTCCTGTTTTACACCTCAAATGAGCGAGCCAGTTCTTAGCTAATCAAGAATAAATATTTTTCCTTCTACAATTAAATTCCAAAAACATTCTAAACCAATAATAGAAAATACTTTTCATTTCAACAGCATATATTTTTACATTGATATTTCAGATCATACGGACTCATATTTATTAAAAATAAATAACTTATAAATCCTTACTACTCAGTCTAAAGTGATCCAGAATCTAATTTCTACAAACTACAAATGTTGACTTAAGGGAAAGGAGCCAATTCCTCGCCCATGTTCCAATTACCCTTGATTGGATTTTGCTAATTAAAAGTCTACTAAAAAAATCGTCTAGTGGGTTGTAGCCCATTGTAATACCCAGTAGCTCAGGAAAAAGTTAGCAGATAGACCATTTGTGCAATTCTATTGGTTCCAATAATACACAATTATTGAGACATTCGTCCATGAATAGTGGATCAATTGTGCAATTTTTACGGCGAACAGTTAACTAGACATCTAAAAATATTTATGGAGCGTCAACTCAAAATGACCACTTTTAACTATTGAGTACATAATGAATCCCATAATATTCGTCATAATCACCCAAAAGACAAAACTATAGTTAGAACATTTAAATCTCACTGAGAAACAATGGCAATGGCCTGGTCTTGTGCTACTTCTTCCATACCATCTTGCATAAGTGAAATTATTTTCATGTAACGTTCAGATTTATCCATTTGTCAAATCTGAGAATTTGTTGTGCACTGGTCAAATCATGCAATGAATGGTGGAGTGAGTAGTAAAAAATAAAAAAAGAAAATGAAAATGAAGGGCAGTGGTCACATGGGTATTGAAGGTACCATTGGTCGATAGATCTGGCCCCTTGAAAAGTGGAAGAGATGATATTCTTGGACTGTGGGCCTCCTCAATTATCCACTGCATTGTCTGAACAAACATGCATAGCCAAATCTCTTTAAATAACCTCATCTTTGTCGCCCATGGCTAAATCTCTTTAAATAATCTCATCTTTGTCATCCATCATTTAAAAATCTAATCTTCAGCTCGATTCTTGTGTTCCGTTTTCTCGAGGAGAGCAACAAATGTTTGTGTTGTTTTGACATTGATTCGCCATTTATCCTGTGGATAGAAAAGTGAATAACTTCACTGCAAGTCATTAAAGTGTCCTTCCTATAACAGTGACTGATGAGGAGCAAGTCGTTGCATGGTATTCATTTCTCAAGTGGACTTGTTTCCCTTTGTTTTCTCATGGGTCTACCCATCAATGCTTTGGCATAGTGTACGGGTGCCCACCATTGTGGGAAAAGGTTTGCAAGTTCCATTTGTGTTCTCTTTTGACAATGGCTTGAATATGATGACTTTATATTAGTTTTTAAAAAAATGTTTTTGAGTGGAAATTTGTTAAAAGGAAATTGTTTATTTGATAAATAATGTCAATTGTCGAAGTTAGGTTTTGTTTGTGTTTCTTATTGTTGTAGAGGACGAGTACTAGTAGTCATGTAGATAACGCTGGTCACCTTAAGTTTCTAAATGGTACATCAAATTCGACAATTTTTTTTTGTCTTTTATGCGACTTAACTACTTATAGCTATTGTTCTAGATTCTAGGTAGTAAAGGCGAAGGTTGTGGGACTCATTATGCATGCAAAGGTCAAAGTGTGGTCATTTTAAATATCATCCAAAACATATTACCTATTGCCCCATTTTACCCGTTTGCTTTGACGACCAAAAAATTTGTACAATTGAACCAATTCTTATGTACAAATGCCCTAATAAATGTGCATTGTTGGTACCAAGAAGGTTGCACAATTGATCTAATTACTAACTTTTCTTTCCAAAAAATGGGCAGCTATTGGCCCACTAGATGGTTTTTTTAGTGGGCTTTAAATTAACAAAATCTAATGAACAATAATTGGAACATGGGTGGTAACTGGTAACTGATGCTCTTCCCCTAGGATATTGTTTTTGTCTGGGATATATCTTACTATGTGTCTTCCAACATTAATATATTTATACCTCATTACAAGCATGCATGTTTCATTTAGTTATTAGGTAGATCATTGATCAAGGGAGCAAACTATGCACTTATGTTTTGTTGTAGATGGACTATTTCGCATTTAACTCTTTAGACTAAAAGTATTTTCATATTTTGTTGTCTTTCATAAGAGTATCTTAAAGGCTCAAAATTTATCTTTATAGCTTTTAGATTGATTAAACGTTTATGGAGAAAGATACCCTTGTTCGACACCTCCTTCATATAATATTTGACTCTTTTGTTGCCACTAAGTGTTGACTATGTTGGTGTTTTGAGACTAATGTGCTCCTTCATTTTATTGTTCTATTTCATCAATTGGTCTCTCATTTAAATACAATTTATATAGAAGTTCTCATCTTCTTGCTCTAAAGGATGTGCTCGACAAATGGGTCAAAGTATGAAATATGCTAATTATATCACTTTGATCTCTTGCCACAATACACATTTCAATGTTCTTGAGAACTTATATAAATTGTGAATGGCATCATAATCCAACACAACTAGCCTAGCAAATGCCATTAGATGAATGGACTCTAGTTACCCATTAAGCAATTGATGGTTCCCATTGATGTCTATGGATACGAACCATTGTGTTCCTTATCGATACATGATATCCTATTTGCATTCCCTCTTATCATATAGATTTATGAGTATGTCAACTTTATATGCCTCATCCATAAATGATTTGTGAGAGGTTTTATGCATTGTATAAAATTCATGACCTTAACTATCCATGTCTTTTTTTGCACCCTAATCAAAGGCGTGCAACCATTTTCCACTAAGTTTTTAATTTCAAGTATGTTATTTCAAAGGTGTTATTTAGATTCAATGCTTAACTATTTCCTCAATTAAAGAGTGTTTTGGATGTTAAGCTTCATTCAAATGCTCTAAGTTTTCACTTTGGTCAATATAGGTTGTTAGGTTGGTGTCTTCCTCTAAAAGTAGTTGTTAGGGTCTAGTAATCCTCTTAATTGCATGGGGCATCATGCCTCTAGCTCTAGTGAAAGTTGAAGGTTTTCTCTCTCTTTCAAAGTACATTAAGATCAAGACAAGCAAATACCATTAATTTTCTTTCAAGTTTAATTTTTTTTTCCAACCTTAGATATTAAAGGAGACTTTTTGTATATCCCATTTTTTCACGATTATTCAATACGGTCACAATCACCTTAGAGATTATTAAATTCATATTGGCTCTTTTGAGGTGATTGTTGATGGTCCTCTTGTAGTATTGATTCAAAGAATGATCATAGTACTATCTAGGTTGAGTGTGAGTTTCTAACACGAGTCTCAATCAAATCCCTTTTTCAAAGGATTCCCTCTCATGTCATTTTTTATTTTACAAATGTTTGGAAAACAATGTTGAGATATACTTGTTTTGCATTATCTCCTCACTTTAGTTGTTAATACTAAGATTTAATTTTAGGTACTTTTGTCCCTAATATTAATGTAGTATTTGATACATGTGGCATACTTTAGTTATTTTTAAACATCAATATATTTTTCTAGGAATAACATAATTAATATTTATGTAAATAATGCTAGTGAAAAATCAATTACAAAAATATGCTAAACACACAAACATCATAGGTATATTGAAAAGACCATTGAGTTTTTTGTAACACTATAAATTTAAACTTATATCAACCCTTTAGATAAAGTCAAATAAAAAATCAACAAATTGTACGTTGCTATTAAGTGTTCTAAAACAATGTGAATTGATGCATAAATGTTAGACTTAAATTTTTCTTTGTAGTTCATAACACATCAACAAAAAAATGGTGCGATAGACCTCAAACCTTAAATCTAAACAATACACATAAAATTTAATCAAAATACAAATTTAACAATCATTGAAAAAACCACATATATTCAAAATAAAAAAATTAATTAAATAATATCCACCAACATATAAACAACCATACACCAATGTAAACAGTCTATTAAAGAAAAGTAGTTGAACAAATCTTATTAGTTCTAAATGTCTTTAAAAGACCATGAAATTTTAATATACGACTATTATAGATTTTAACTTCAAAACTATTGACATCAACTTACATTATTAAAATAAAAATCAAACTCCTTCAAACATATCAAAACTAACTTCAACTAACTTTTTTCATATTATATAACATGTCATCAAACTTATATTAATATAGTAATGTAACCCTAAACCTTATATTTGAACAATATACTTGCAAATAAATGAACATACAAATTTACATATCATTCAAATAAATCACAAATATTTTAAACCTATAACCATATATTTAAAAAAAATTACTTTACAGCATTGTATTAATAAAAAATTTGTGTTATAGAATAAATACATTCCACTGGCAGGAATCATTCATAGGTTGATCATCTTAGCTGGAGAAAGGCTGGAGACAAGCTTTTAAAGCAAGGACCAAGTATTTTTGTACAAACAATACAAAGTGTCCTTACCTCCCAAAAGTGCATTACTACAAAGTGCACCGTGCTGCCCATGTGGGTCTACAATCTAGAAGCTTACCTTAATAGATGGTTTTATGATGTGTCTAATCCTTCTTGGTTTTTTTGTTTTATGTTTTTTTCTTTTTTCCCTGGTGTACGTTCAACAAGTAGCTCTGTAATCTGGATCATATAACATTACAATTTACATTGACCTGAGGTGGGGTCCATGGAGTACAACCTTGTTTATTATTATGTTTCTGTGAAACTCACTAGAATTAAAATTATGAGGGAACAAGTGGGCCGCTTTTATAATTTTAGCTTTTAGCTTTCACATATTTTATCCCAAGCCCAAGCACTTGAAGCTGCAAATATGCATCAAACAATTGTGCTTGTGATACCTGAACTAATAGAGTAGAAAGCAACTACATGATCTGTTACATACCAGAACCAAGGGAAGCAGCAGCAGGGGACCTTATTTTAACTGAGAGCCATACAACGATAAATATAAATGCTTGCTTGAGAAACAAGGCCAGTCAAGGGCATAAACAAAAGAAAACGGAAGAAAACCTGAGAATCCTACTCAATCATGGGCAGTTAAACAACTAGAAAGAAATGAAGCACTTAAAGCTGCAAAAAAAAAAAACCGTCAAGAAATTATGCTTGTGGATGCCTGAAATAACTCAATGAACTGAAACACACCATGAATGATGAAGGTTGCAACAAAGATGGCCTCCTAACTTAGGACCATATAAATACAAATGCTTGCTCAAAGAGCAGGAGCATTCTAGGGAAGCAATACAAAAACTAAAGAAAACTTAGATACCTTAAGGATATTAGCTTTCGACAATCTATGATATTTATTTTTGTGGTTTCCAGTTTATAGATTGTGTATGTCTTTGCATCAACGTTTCGGATCACATTTTGTGATCCATCACCAGAATGATAGAAAGCTCACGGATTCGAAAGATGATAGATCGTAGAATGTGCTCCGAAACCTTAATGCAAAAGACCACACACAATCTAAACCAGATGTAGGAACAATTAGATACCTTTTTCTCAAGCAGGGGCTGTCAGCTGCCTGGAAAGAAATGAACAAAGATAGAAAGTATATTAATGTCTTCAAATGTCCAAATAGGTCAATGGGACTGTAAAAGTACAGGGAGATTAAAGACATCTCCACTGATCCATAAAAGAAAAAGGAAGTTAGGATTTGTTCACCTATAATATGGGATAATATGAAAAAACACCTAACTAAAAGATAACAACTCAATGTTGATCATTTTACTAGTAGAATGAGAACCATCGGGCACACATTACAAGACAGTAAATGCAGTGAAGCATATCAGTTACAAAACTTCAGAAATGATACAGTATCTTTGAAGATGTTTGCACTTCAGCAAATCAAATATATTATGGTCACTGAAAATTTAATTGTGATGCTGTACCTAATTCTCTTCAGTCACAAAGATGAGAGAGACATTTTAATAACTACTCTCATAATTCAGTTCAGATAGAGTGCAAATTACAATTAAAACCCATGTCACAATGATTGGAATCTAAATGATTTATCAGTTCCTCTGCACATTCAGTGAGAGGTGTGAAATGTTCCATATCATCACAATCAGAATCCAGAATTTCTACCAATGTTTCTGTACAATCACAATTACCAGAAGCATATATTCCACCATCAGAGGCGGAATCCAAAGGATTTTTCAATTCATTAGCATGCTCACTCAGACAGGATAGTAACAAAGCCCCACATCATTATCACTCGGAGTCCAAAGCCTTTATCAAACTTTAATAAGGATTTTATGTCCATTCCATTAGAAGGAAATGTTGCAATGAAGCTATGCATGCCTATGCCAATTGAGAACGAGCTTAAACAACAGTGGTTATGAATGCCGTGAATAACAGAATGAAGTGCAGTCTGCAAACAGAGGGGTAAATGAGCATTCAATGAATGAAGGGAGAAATGGGGGACTGCTGATTGTGACTTGGGATCGTCTTTAGATATCTGCATTTGATAGCAAGCAAGCTTATAAATATGGAAATGCATTTCAGCTTGCCTAACCACACTGGATGATCTTGTGAGCAAAGAAATGGCAGCTGCCCATTCCATGAAGAATAAGTAAAAGGAAAGTGATTACTTTAAGAAGCTTCTTTAACATGTACATCTGATAGGAATGAAGCTCAAAATATGGAATGTTGAGCTTCAAAGACAGGGCTCCTATAAATTATTAGCAATTTAATATTGAGCAAGTGTCCTGCATTGCATTCTATGAACAAATTGAAAAGTATGGACATAGAAGGAGTGAAGATAAGGAGTCAAACTGGTTGATCAATAGCTTCTTCAACATCTGCATCTACCAGTGCAAAGCTGTCGAGTTCTGTCTCCTCACCATCCTTTTGAAGTTCTCTGAACATAGCCAACACTTGGATCATGGTCGGTCTGCGCCAGGGGCGTTCATCCAAGCACTCACAAGCAATTTTAAGATGTTGAAGCAGGTCCATTTCCAAACTCGGATCTTTCATCAGCTCTGGATCAAAGACATCTGTGATTTTCAATTTTGCATGTTGTTTGACCCATCCAACCAGATTATTGTCTCCAAAATCTACAGAATTTATAGGTTGCCTCCCTGTGAGAAGCTCCAACACAATCACTCCATAGCTATAAACATCTCCTTTTGTTGTACATCGGAAGCTCTGATAATATTCTGGAGGGACATAACCAGGTGTGCCTGCAAGTGTGCTGACACTCAGATGAGTATCCATTGCATTCATAAGCCTTGCCATTCCAAAATCTGAAACTCTGGCTTCCAGATTCTCATCCAGAAGGACATTACTTGATTTCATGTCTCTATGTATGATGTGAGGAATGCAACTATGGTGAAGAAACGCCAAGCCTCTAGCTGCACCAATTGCAATCTTCTTCCTCACAGGCCAATCAAGCTTAATGTCTGATTTTTTCTGATCATGTAAAACAGAGTCCAAGCTGCCCCAGCGCATGTATTCATAGACAAGTAGCCTTTCTTCTCCAACTTTGCAATAGCCTAGCAGTGGAACCAGATTCCGGTGCTTGATCTTCCCAATTGTTTCCATTTCTGCTGTGAATTCCCGGTCTCCTTGTCCACTTACATGAATAAGCTTCTTGATTGCAACAACAGATCCATCCTTAAGTTGGGCTTTGTACACATCCCCAAATCCTCCTGATCCAATCAGACTATCTGCACTGAACCCATTGGTGGCTTCAAGCAAATGAGCGAATGTAAGCTTTCTCAAAGGCTTTTCAAAAGTTGCAACATTGATACTAAGTGGTTCCAGTACACCTGTTAGCTTCCAGCTCCCGTTCCCTGAAGTAGGGAGGCTGTCCATGTATACATCTCGCAAATCTTCTTGTTTCTTCTGTTCTCTGCTTTTGATCACAACCACTATGAGGCCAAATATACAGAAAAGAGAAAAGATGAGACCCATGGCTATGCTTCCTACCAAAGAAGCTCTCTTTTGATGAGATTTTGGGTGCTCTTCGTCTGGAGAATATGCACTGCCAGTTGAAGAACATGGCAGAAGAGGCACTCCACATAGACCTGAATTGTTCTCGTAACTTGACGTGGGAAAGGTTGAAAGCTGCCCTGATTCAGGAATTTGGCCTGTGAGATTATTGTTGGCAACATCAAGATTTGTCAGTAAAGAAAGCCCAGATAAGGATGGAGGTATGAATCCTTGCAAATTGTTAGAAGACAAATCTATAAGCCCCACCAATTTACAACCTCCCAAAGCAGAAGGAATGGAATCTGTAAGATTGTTATGACCAAGATTCAGTACTTGTAAGTAATACATAGAACCAATCCCTTCAGGAATTTTCCCAGTGAGCGAATTGTATGAGAGATCAAGAAAGACAAGAGTCCCGTTATCTTTAAACGCATAAACAGTTATTCCCATGTAGACTCTGGTGAAATTACAAGAAATGATCTGTGGAATCCTGCGAATTTGTTCCGGACGAATACCAGCAAACTCTAAAAGCCCTCCAGCTCCTCTACAAGCACTATCAGTTCCACCTTCATTTCTCAAAAATGCATACAATTTACCTGACAAACCACCTGCCTTAATTTTTCCCGACTGCTTAGATAGCTCAGCAGGGATGATACCCTCCAACTTATTGCTGTTCAGGTCTAACCATATCAAGCTTTTACAGTTTCCAAGCTCTGGTGGAATGATGCCAGATAAAGAATTGTTTCCCAGCTGCAATATTGCAAGCTTTTCAAGCTGACCAACCCAGGATGGGATAGTTCCTGTCAACCTATTGCTTGAAAGTGAAAGCCATACAAGATTGTTGCATTTTTTTAGGCCAGAAGGGATGGAACCTGTAATTAAATTATTGTCAAGCATCAAGTTCTCCAGGCTACCACTGTTGAAAAGCCCATTTGGAATTTCACCTTCAAGGCGGTTCAACCACATTACCAAATCCTGGAGGAATTCAAGAGACCCAAGTGACACCGGAATAGTCCCAGAGAGATAGTTGAAGCTCAAATCAAGAGACCTTAACTGGGTGCAGTCTGCAAGCTGTGAAGGGAGTGAACCAGTGAGCATGTTGTTCTGCAAATAAAGCTTCTGAAGAGGAAGCCCTGAAGGGGATTGGCAAAGAGAACTTGGAATAGATCCATCAAGGTGATTGGAACTAAGGTCTAGGACCTCTAAATTTGTGAAATTTGCAAGGGAAACAGGAATATATCCGGTGATATTATTATAAGCAAGGACCAAGTTTTTCAGAGAAGTTAAGCTCGATATCAAATCCCCAGGGAAGGTACCAGTTAGCTGATTGTTACTGAGATTGATGGTATGCAAAGACAGGCAAGCAGAAAACGAAGTTGGTATTGTACTAGTAAGTTTATTGTTTGACAAATCTAGTTCTTGGAGGGTTTTGCAAGTATCACCAAGCTCCGAAGGTATGCTACCCCCAAGCTTGTTGTTGGCTATCAAAAGTGTCTCAATGTTTTGCAGACCAGCCCATAATGAAGTGGGTAGTTCTCCACTTAATTGATTTGCTGAAAGGTTTAAAGTCCTAAGTTCCTTACAGCTACCAAGGGATGGATGGATTTCACCTATCAAGGCGTTGGAGGAGAGATCCAGCAGCTTCAAGCTCACGCAGTCTCCAAACCCACTACTGAGATTCCCTGATATGTTGTTGAAGGAGAGATCCAGATACCCCAATGCACTGCATCCCTGTATCAGTCCTGGTGTAAATCCACTTATCTTGTTATAAGCAAGATCCAGAGACTCCAAACTCTTGCAGTTGGAAAACACAGAAGCCAGTATTGAATCCCCAATAAGACCATTGTTCGAAACGTCAAGATTCTTTACTGACCCGAACCCAAACGAGCTCACATCGGTGGGGTTAGAAAACCCATTCCTCGACAGGTTCAAAACCTCCATTTTTTTGCAGAGACCCAGCAGATTGTTAGCAAGCGGCCCCTGCAGCTTGTTGCTGGACAAATCCACATTTATCAGACCATCACTACATACTACATTATTGCCTGCTGCGTGGGACACATTCCCATAGAATGCATTGGATTTCAGCATCAGGGTCTCAATTTTTTCAAGCCCAAAAAGCCAAAACACATAGGAAAACTCACATACCAGTCCTGAATTGCTGAGATCAATCCCTGTGACTCTCGAGTCCATACACTGCACTCCATCAAAACTGCAGGGAACATTCGAACCTGAGACCACCCAGCTGCTGAGCCTGCCATTGGGGTCTCTTTCTACATGTCTCTTGAAGGCCATTAATGTTGCCAAATCGCTGGATAAACCTGGATCCAATACAGATCTTCTGGATCCATTCTCATTGTGGGCGTGTACTTGAGTTGGGTATGATGCTACAATGATGAAGAATATCCAGATAGTTACTAATACTCTCTCAAGTGAGCAAAACAGAGAGCTTGCAGCCATGGATTTGGGGGCAAAAAGAGGTTTCTTGCTGCTAATGTTGATACAATGAAGTTCTGCAAGCTGCTGCATCTCATTCTCCCTAGTTCGGTATGATGGTACTGCTTTAATTTTTTAAGTTTTGGCTACTGTATTTCCAAGTGTTTTTTTTAAACTACTACCATAGGTACTGCTGAAGCTGTGTACTCATAGTCTGATTACACTGCCAATACAAGAGATAAGGTAAGTGTTAGGAAACTACAGTAGAGGAGTATACAATGTTGTAACCGACCAATTGAGAGCAAATTATGGATCTTAAGTAAGGACAGGATTAATGCGGACAATCCCGTTAATAATTGCAACGTGCTGTGCAAAGATTGCCAATGTATCGAAGCTGTATTATTGCAGTTTGTGGAAAGCACACATTTTGTGTTTGAATTTTGACTGTATTATAGATCTTGTATTTAATTTGTCTTGTTATTATATAGATAGAGGGGTTAATTGTAATGGTAACAATAGGTTGTAAGGGGGTGAGTGGATAAAGGGGAAGGAAGTTTTTTAAAAATTACCAAAATTTGATGGTCATTTTATTTATTAAATATTTATTATATTTACGTATTTTTTCAAATCAGTATTATTCTTAATAGTATGGATATTTTAAATAAATCTATCTAAAACAAGTTTCAAAAATAATGTGAAAAGAATCTATATTGAATTTATCTTATTAATTATATAGATACTATCGTTCACCATCTTTTAAATGGATATACGTAAATACGGATTTGGGATCTTTTTATATTTTAAAATTTTTATTTGACTAGATTGTAGCTTCTTTGACTCGACCTATGAGCATATTGTAACAACTTTCATTTTAAACATCTCATCCTTGTAATTTATTTTTATTACTTCATAAAAAAAGATACATATGTTACTTAAATAACTTCTTCATATTTGTACAAAACAAAAAAAAAGGGCCTTTGACATAAGCTTTCAAATATTATTTTTATATGGTATCAATTTGTTAGAGCATTAAGACATTTAAATTCATTCTTATTACATACAATTTAAAAAATATTATTAGAATTTTAGCACTTCATTAATTTCTTATTAAATTTTAACAATAACTATATAATTAAATAGGTCTTTTGTATCTCATTATTTTTTAATATAGAAAATAAATATTTATGAAAATGTTTTTAAATATTTTTAAAAATATACTAATTAAAATCTATAAAAATTAAATTTCTTACAATATTTTTGCAAACACAATTATCTTATGCCTTATTATATAACTAACCTAAAAGAAAAATAATCTTTACAACGAACCCGCTATATTTTAAAAATTTATACGAATTTTAAGTGCCTATTAAAGTTCAATTCAAATAGCAATAGTCTTGCTTTGTTTTGAACTTTATTCCTAGGTTATAGACATATATTAGAACAGTTTATAGACATATATTAGAACTCAATTTTAAATTACAGTTATTTATTGTCTATCTAAATTGTTATTTCTATTATGTGTGTCAATACTTGAATAAATAATATAGATTTCAAAATTATTTAATTAATTTTTAATAATTTTAAGTGTTGGTGATTCAATATTTCTTTACATATAATTTAATTTTAATTTAAAATAATAATAAATAATTATGCAATTTAAAATTATTTTTAAAAAAATAATCACTAATAATGTATAATTAATAGAAATAAGTTGTTTAAAATTTGTGATGTTTAATATTTCTTTATGTTAAAAGCAACAAAACAAGGATGTTAATCGAGTCATTAACAAAGCATTGTTAGTGCATTAACAATAACCAGTCTAAAATATCAAAACATTATAGAGACATAAATATAGGATTTGACAAACGTCAAATCTTCCCAAGAAACCTGCATGCAAACACTGCTACAAGAAAGAAGAAGACAGAAGAGAGAAGTAATTCAGAAAGCTATGGCGGCCAAAATGAGAGAGACTGCA
>MU221933.1:53383-67952 GCA_018584345.1 Thuja plicata
GGCCAAAATGAGAGAGACTGCAAACCCATTGTGAAAGAAATTATCTTCTATTAACACAATGATGAAAATAATACAATCTCCGTATAGAATACAAAGAAGACAATCCTTATAAAGGATGTCGAAACCCTAAAAGGGCAACTAACTCAGAAAAGGAAACTTTCCTAAGTCTAACTAGAAACTGCCTAAGTGAACTTAAGCACTAAAGAGCAATTGCTAAATTACTCTAACAATAAAACTATACAATAAAAATTCTTAGGAGCATATAACAGTAAAATAAAAAACCAGTAGCAGCCAACTAGTAGCTAAGCAAGCACCCCACTCCAGTCATCAGTAAGGAATTCAAAGAGGTCCTTGTAATTCCCCTCTTTTGCACCATCTTTATCGAGGACTTTCTTCCACATCAAGCATAATTTAGTAGCAGAGCTATGAATGGCCTTCAAGCTAAAGCGGGAGATGTTCACCATTTTCTTCTCCATGTCCAAAACCTTCTTCTTTGAGGCTTCCAAGTCCACAACAATGGTCTGGCAATTTGTACATGTGCTCATTTACCCAATATTGGGTGTCTTTTTTTTGTCATGCCATCTTGTGTCAAGTCTCGGCCTTATGTGAGCTATATTTCAAGAGACACTATGGAATTTAGTTTACTATGTTTGAGTTAATTAGAGACTTCGAATGTTGTTAGACTTGTTTTAATATATGATTTTCTGCAGTATGGATAATGTTTTGAAGTGTCTCTCGTGTTTGTATTTTGTTTTGTCTTATTTTGATTCGAGATGGACTCTTTTATGTGTTTCAGTAACTTTTTGAATGTTGTAATTTTGTATTGGCCTTTGTGAGATGCACTTGGTTACAATACATTCTTCTACTATTAACAATATCCCTATTGACATAGATGATAGATTATACTTGTGCTTTCAGTGATGATCATATATTCATGATGACCCTACTATGATGTGGCATGATGCTATATGATGATACATGGTTTTACTTTATATCTGAGGATATTCCATCATGTTTGTCTTGATGTGGTTTCATGAGATTCATTGATGTATGTGTTAGTGATCATTGTGAGATTGTGTTACTATGCTTTGTACTTATCTGATTCAGGGTTTTAATTAATATATATGCTCTCAATGTCGTAAAATGTTATTTAATACTTAAACTTAAATGAAATTATCTTTTATGATGTGTATTGAATGATTAAATATGAAAGAAATGGTTTCATAACATTTGAATACGTAAGAATGATTACGTCGCTAAACTGTCATTTCATTAGTTGTATTTTTTATTATAATATATATGTGCTTCGGCTATTTATACCATGAGTAGCTACACTTGATGTGTGTATGTTGTAGCGAACATGTACCAGACATCAACCCCACCTGGTTCCATAGATCTGAGTCTGTCTTATCCCCGACAGTGGCATAGGAGATAGTTATATTGGTCATTCATGATTTTATCCAATATCGTTCCTATATGGGTGACATATCCATATTTTCTATATTACACCTCTAGTTACCATATGGGTAAAGTCCAAACCTCCTACCATAATGTGATAGACCAATATCTATTTATCCATTGTAGTATAATTGTAGTTGTCGTGGTTGAGTTAGATATTTGTATGTTGATTTTAATTATCATTTGGTTAACTTACATTTATTGTCAAATTTGTTGTAGTGTTATTCCATTTTATTGGAATTATCTAATTTAATCCACATTGAGTTTGGGTTATTTAGTTGGATTTTAATTTATTGTTTTAAGTGGCTTTTATTTTGGAATTTTTTCTTTTGAGTGAAACTTGACTTTATATGGTGGAAATAGAGTTCATTTCCACACTTATGAATTTTGAACTCCAAAATTTGCAAAACCATCTTTGAGAGAATTTGATCTTTTGCTTGTTAGAAGTGACTTCTTTGTTGTATTTTTGTGGGCATCGACTCATTGAAGTCATTCTGATATTGCACTAATTTGTCAAATATATCATTGGATTTCGTGGAGTTTCCACACTTCTTTCTTTATTTTGGTGGTTTCTTCATTTGAGGTAAGAATACCTCATACTCTCCATTGTTCTTCAATTTTTTTCATTTCTTTCTTGTTGTATTTATATTGTGGGATGAGATGTTAGTTAACCCTCATTCAATTCATTTCAATGCCCATTTGGGCTTGTGTGTTTGAGATTTTTGAAATGAACGTGAAATGAATGTTATGCTATCTATTTTTTTGAAGAATGGATGAATTTAGGATTTGAGCATGTTTTTGTGGTGTTGGGTATGTATAGACCCAAAGGTTGTTTTACTTTTTTGAATTTTGAAATTTGATCTTTGAAGCTTTTTCCATGGTCATCAATGACAGAAATGGCTTGATATTGGCTTTTGGTCCAAGTTACATTTCATAAAAAGTTGGATTTACATCGTTTTCATGTGTTCTTATAATGGGGAGTAATGGATTTAGTATATGAAATTTCAATTGTGAAGGGATTTGAATTTATTTCTATGCAATTTGAGTCATGTGAGTGTGCTTCAATGCATAAGATTTTACCTTTGTTTTATGGCTTGTCTTTGCATTGTTTGAGTTGTAATCTTTATTTTATGGATGTTGGTGTTGAGACTACATGTATAGCATAGAGAACTATGCCTATTTGATGGGATATTGAGAGACCAGTACTCTTGGTTGAGGCCAATTAAGTGCTCCTCATTTCATGGAGAAAGCTAAAACCTTTAAGCCTTTCATGGTTGTGTGTTTATCACATTTGCTCATGGTCATGTTTATTGTTCACTATAAACTTGTGTTGAGTTCACTTTTGGAGCATGTGGATGGGTATATGGACACAATAACTCTGTACACAATAACCCGGTCACAATAACCCAAGGACAAAATATCCAAAGGTCATAATAACCCAAGTCAAAATAACTTATGGTTAAAATAACCCATGGATATAATATCCCCATATAATTAATATGTTGGTCACAAGGGTAGTTAATATATAGTAATATCATTATTATTAAGTATGATTGTTGCCTTTTTGTTTTTTGTTCTATGTAATTGAAGCTTTTTCTATAATTGGTTTTGTACATCGTCGAACATATCTGCTGTAAATGTATGATATAATTAATATAATATGACCAACATATTAATTATTATAATATCTTTGATCATTTCCACTGTGTAATCTTCATCACTAATCCTCTAGTTTTAAGTCAGTTTCATTCGAAGTGATGCCTTAAGGAAGTGAGAGTGGTGGTGGGATAGGTGATGATAAGAATATGAAAAGATACACTAGACAACCAAGCAAGAAAAAATATTGTGAACTCAAAGAAAGACTAAAAAGACTGGTTGATGGTTAAGACAATCATAACATTTTAGATTATAGAAGAGGTGTCACTCATAATTTGGCACTGTAATTGACAATTTGAATAATAAAGTTTTTTCAACAACATCATTTGTAAATTGTGTTTTCCTTTCTCTCTATTCCTATGGGGATATTCTATCCATGGGTTATTTTTACCATGGGTTATTTTGGCTTGGGTTATTATGACCTCTAGATATTATGACCTTGGGTTATTGTGATCGGGTTATTGTGTCTAGGGTTATTTTGGTTGGGTTATTATGTCTTATAACCATGTGGATGTATGGTGTTGAGACCACATCCTTGGCATAATAGAGTTATGCTCACTAATAGATCTTTGAGAGACTTGTAATCTTAATTTAAGACAAATCGAGCTTACCTTGCCTCTTCATGATTTATGATTATTGCATAAATTGCATTATACCTCATTGGGTAATGAGATGATACCATTTGGTTCTTGAGTGGTGGAGTGGAGTGTCTCTCTAAGGTGGGAAGGGACACAAAGGGGTCACCATGTAACCCTTGGAGATTTCTAAACAAGAGCTAATAATTTAATAAATGAATGGGGTTTAAACATAATTACAAGAGTTAAAAATAAGAGACAATAAGGCTACCTAGTTGTCTAAGAACATTGGTTTGAAGGTATGTGATGTAGGGCATCCATGTGGAAAAAGAAATTAAGTTTGAAAATTCCAATCCCCTTTTCTTATGCATTAAAAAATCAAGGAAGAGGAGACTAAAATTAGAAAACAAGGAAGTGTTATTTCAATAATGTATGGGAGAGAGAGATGAACTTTTAATAATTTGTTTCTAATGCCTTTTGGAGGTTGTGTAATAACTTAAGGAGACTGTAATTTTCTTTTTGGGTTTGGTTTTTTGAAGAAGGTGTGTGGCAACAATTTGAGGGTGTTTTTTTTTTTGCTTTGGGGGCAGGCTTTGAGGAGAAGTTTTTAATCTTTTGGGCTAAGAGTTTTGTGGAGGGGTTTTTTTCTTCCATATTATGGCAGGGTTTGGTAGGACTAATCAGAGGGAGAGAGTGGTATTTTGTTGAAGGTTTGGGTCTATGAGAAGACTCAAAATTTAGATGTAAATGATTTGAACGAATTATATAATCAGATGTGTAGAGATATATATTCATTTCTTTCTTTGTTGGATACAAAAATTAAATTGTTTGTAGATTTTTAATATTGCTTCGTATCATTTCATATGCACTTAAATTGTTGTATATGATTGGGATTTTTGTGCTAATCGTACTGTATTAGTAGTATATGAGCCAAAAGATTTTGAGTGTGTAAACAGATTCACCAGAGGGAATCAATTTGCACTAGGATCAAGCTTGTGGGTGTCATGAAAATGAATGCGAGAAGAGCCCCATGTGGTTGGGGTAGAGTTGGAGCTAGAAGTGGAGGGATAAATCATCCAGATGTTACCCATATTAATAATTTTAGAGCCCTTAATAGGAAATTTGAAGCCCTACAATAAGAAATTAGAAGAGGTTTTTCGCATAGGAGAGTACGTGAAAGTGAAGATGATGAGACTGAAGAAACTTCAAAAGAAGAAGAAAATGCTAAATATGAAGCAAAAAGAAAAACTCTAAATGATCCTCTTGTTAAAACACTAACTAGGATCGAGAAAATAATGAAGGTGGAAGTTCAAACTTTCTTCAATGGGAACTTGAATCTAGAAGAATAAATAGACTAGATATATGATATGGAAGAGTACTTCGAGTTTGAATAAATAGAGGATCTAGACAAAGTGAGGTTTGCTAAAACCAAACTAAAAGGGCATGCTAAAATCCGGTGAGAGGTACAAATTGGAAGATGAATCTAAGAGGAAAAAGAAAGATTTTCAAATGGGATAAAATGGTGAAAATGATGAAGATAAAATTTATTCCTATTGATTATGAGTTAGATTTATTGAGGAAAATGTGAATCCAAAAACAAAGAAGTAGGACTCTGCGAGAATATATGAAGGAATTTTACAAAATTTAATCAAAACAGGTTATTATGAAGCAGACAAGGAGAAGATAGCTAGTTACATCAATGAGATAAGACCAATAATTCAAGAAGAGTTGGATGTAATAAGAATTTATAGAATGGAGGATGAATTTCAATATGCTATAAAATATGAAGAAAAAATAAACAAAAGATTTGAAAGTAAACAAAAGGGAAGAGGATGAGGTGGAAAGATAGTTGGAAGAACTTATAAAGATGATGAAAACCATCATTAAAAAAAAAACTAAAAAACCACAGAAGAAGAAAGAGTTGGATAAATGATGACTTATGGCACAAAAGGTCAAATTTCAAGAGGCGGGGGAAGATCGGGTAGAGACTTTAGAAGAGGAACTTTTAGAAGAACATGCTACAAGTGTGGTGAAGAATGTCACAAGGCCTATGAATGCCCTCATGAAGGTGAAAAATCAAGGAGGAGGAGTGAAAATTAAAATAGGGAAGAAAACATTAATGAATAATAAATCCAATCATCACAATTAGATAGACTTGAGAAATAAGTCCAAGTAACAAGAAGAGCCTTAATAAGTGAAGACAATGAACTTGATTAGAGAAAGAAGTAAAACAAGGTGCAAGTGTGAAGGAAAATTTTGTGATGTCATCATTGATAGAATAAGTACAAACAACCTTGTTTCTAAAGAAATGGTAATAAATTTGAAGCTTGAGAGGAAGAATCATCAAAATCCATATAAGATAGCGTGGGTGCAAAATGATAAGAAACTTATGCAAATGAACAATGTTTGTTTAAGTTTAAGATAGGTGGATATTATAATGAAATTTTTATGTGACATAATCCCCATGGATGCATGTTATATGTTATTAGGAAGGCCTTGCAAATTCAATAGGAAATTCATGCACGATGGATACATTGATGTTTACTCATTTACTAAGGATGGGGTTAGGCATAAGTTGAAACCTATGAAAGAAGATTTGAGTCAATTTTGTGGGAGTGCGAGACTATGTTTGGTGTACACTAGAAACTTTTTAGATGGCACAAGACATGAAAAAGTTCTTTTTTCTTTAATTCCCAGAACTAATAGTGAAGATATTGAATATGTTCCAATATAAATCATAGATTTGTTACACAACTACCAAGGTATTGTTTTAGACAATGTGTTTGAAGGACTTCCACCAATGAGGAAGATCAACCACCAGATTGATTTGATTCTAGGAGCTAGTTTTTTAAATAAGGTGGTCCATAGAATGACTTGTTGGAAGGACAAAACAGTAAGAGGAGGGGTGAATCAATGTTCTACAAATTTTAACTTTAATATTCAGATTCACGAGCCACTTATTGCATGAAAAGAAAAATAAAGTGCAAGAACATAAGGCATATAAGAATTACACCATAACACATGGATTTTTATCGTGGAAACCCTTTTAGGGGAAAAACCACGATGGAGATGGAACCTACAAGACTATACTTTGTAGAAATATTGTCTTACAATGATTTAGGAATGCACTTGCATTTAGGCAAACTACCTAGAGCTCGTTGCTCAATTACAATAAGATAGGGCTACAAACCAAATAAGAAGAGTTATTTCCTTACAAGATCACAACAATGATCAAGGAGTATTTAATTGCTAGAATAACATCTACTAATGCCTAGTTATGGTTTCATATGAGCACAAAACACAGATCTGATACACTTTTTCTCTAACTGCCCTATAACTATGTTCTTCACTAATCAGATCTCAAAAACCTGCATCAAAACCTTCACATTACACCATGCACACTTCTTACATGCATTCAAAATATTTTCTAATCTCTCTCTCATTTACAAACCCTAATCCATCGATTATAGGGGTAAAAGTAAAAACCTATGTTGCACTTTAGGCTAAGCAAACAAACAAATTCGATCAAAAACATTTCGGTCAGAAGGGTCTTGGACAAACCAATGTGGCAGCCACGTAGTGTCCTTGTGGCAGGGGGTTTTTGGCTGAAACAATTCTGGCCAAAATAGTTTCGGTTGAAACCCCACAAGTATATTTAAGCCAAATATGGTAGAAGAGACAATATTTTTCTTATATGTACTCATGGGGTTTTGGCCAAATCTGTTTCAGCCGAAACAGGTTCGTCCAAAACCCCTTAGGTGGCATCCTATATGGCAGCCAAATCAACAAAAATTCTAAAATTAGAGAACTTCTGACTTCTGCGACTAATTTCTCCATCAAAACAAAACTTTCTAAAAAAAATAAATAAAACCCTTTTGTAGAGTTCAGAGTTAGGAATATGCTCATATAATTTTTATATTATTTTGATTAGATATAATATATTATAATTATGAAATACTATAAGTAGGAATTTTAACATTTGAGAAGACGCCAATTCAGAAAAAGAAAAAAATAGTTAATCATATTAGAAAAAAATTTAAAATATATGGTTCACTAGAGGAGAGAGTCCTCTTCGAGAATATGTAATTTTATTTTTATTGGGATAGATTTGATAGGGAAAATATGGTGGGAGATGAAAAGTGTTGATTTTGGGTAAGTTGAACTTTGAATTATTATAACGGAAAAAATATATCAAAAACTAATTTTTCTTTTTCCATGCACTGGCTATATATGTCATATATAACATATTTTAAAATTAGAGGAAAAAAAATTATTTACATATAGTTTTTTGGTGGGAACTAGACCCCCTGATTTTCAGTATTTTTCAGCAATTGAAAAATTAGGTTTAAATTTTTTTTAAAAAATATCAATTCTTGTTCAAAAAATTTATTAAAAATAATTGGCATAAAATTCATCCATTTTTATACATTTCATTACTTTACATGATCTTCAATTCTAAACAAAAATGTCACTTTTTGTTATTGAAGTTGAGCAGTTTTGGTGTTGTTAACCTTTTCCTTTATAAAAGTGTGACAAAGGTTTGTGCTTTTACCCATAGGTCCACAATAAAAAAATTGATCTCACAATGTCGGCTCCAAAATGTTCTAGGGAAATGTGAAATGTGTTGACTAAGTCAGCCAAATCCTCAATTCAAATTTACTTCGAACTTAAATAAACATATACATGCATAGGTGTATGTCGACTTCATCATTTGAACATAAGAGTTAGAGCCAAACAAGATTTACCACGTCCGCATAAAGAATTTTCAACACAAGTTGATTGTTCTGACTGGCAAACACAAAAATGGATATACAAGTCCTCCTAACTTTCACACCACGTATCATCGTACCTCCAAAATATGGAATAAGCATCTACATACCTACAAAATACTTCTCATATTATTGAACATGGACAGAACACTTTGTTCTCCATTTCCATACTTAACCAGTGACAAAGTATCCAAAATGTAATATGTACAGAACTTCAACACTCCAAAAGTACTCAATTATTACTCCTCCTGAGCCACTTCTATGTACATTTGTGCACATTTTTCACTGTCCTACACTCCCCCTTTGACATCAATTGCAAAGTGAGGGATCTTTGTGTCAAAATTTCATGCAAAACTTCTATACATAGACTATAAGTACACACAAAAACTTATTAACTTACATCATGTTGAATATGTTTGCACAAATAGTCTTCAATAGTTATATATCATTTTTCCAACCCTGTTTGAGACTGCTCAACACTGATATGTGGTTGTTGAATAAAAATAACATTGCTTCTGCCACTTGTAAGTTGACTGGGGCTGATGTAACTAAGGCATTTGTATGCAATGGAAATACCTGCAGTTGCACAACAAGCTAAAGCATGCAAACACAAGAAATACAAAATAATCAAAGCATGCTAATAAAATTGAAATGAAACTAAATTTTCACTACAACCTCTGATGAGCTTAAACAAGGGCACCCAATCATCCTTGTTTGATTTTCCCTTAGATATTTTGTGGGTGTGCTCTCCCAACACAATGAAATAAATCCCACTATGATTGATGGTGAAGGATTGAGAACAATTATGAGGAACTTGCCCCAATCTTCACAAAATGATGGATGCAAATGCAATAGCAACCTATAATAGAAATGCAAGACCAACTAAACTAATATTGATTCCATTACCTAACATGTAATTTCTAGATTTGAAATGAAAACTAAACTACTATGAAAACTAAAGTTCTCAAGTGTGCAAGTGTTCAAGTGATTTCAAAATGTTCACACTCACTAGTTGCAAAAAGAGGAGTGATGCCTCCTTTTATGAACTTGTCATGAAAATGAAGGGCTAGGATTAAGAGGTGGAAAATGAGTGGCTAAGATTAATGGTTAGGTAGGGTTTGAATTGGGTGAAGGAGATTAAGAGGCAAAATGAATGAGTGGCTAGGATTAAGTGGTTAAAAAGAGTGCCTGACTTTTAAAATAAAAGTCAAATGAAGAGACAAGTGTCAAGAGTCACAGCTCAAAATTTAGGAGCTGATCCATGTGATTGTACATGATTGGATAAAATTGCAAGAAGAGGATTAGTAAATTTATAAAATAAACAAAAGTGTGTATTTAATAAATAGAGGAAATAAGCTTAGGATAAAGGTTTAATTAAATAAATAAAACTTTATTTAATCTTAGAAAGAAAAGGTTAATGAATTATTTAAATAAATAAAAAATATTTATTTAAATAATAGATGAAAAGACTTAATGAATTAATAAAATAAATAAAAATATTTATTTAATTAATAGAAGACATTATAATTAAATAAATAAAATATTCATTTAATTAAGGGAAGTTTGAGGTGTCTACATTTTGCCACTCTTTGATGCGGTGTCAAAATCGACATCGCATCAAAGAAAAGAAAAAGAAGATGCCCCAATCATGGAAGGATGAAGAAGGATGACAAGGAGGTAGTGGTATGCCCCCTTGAGAGGAAATGTGGGTTTGGAGAACACATATGTGATATTGAAATAGATATGAGGAGAATACGAACAAGGGAGGGGTGGAGGGGATAAAAAATAGACCTCACTGTGCAAAATGCAATCTAACTAAAATGTGATTAATGAGATGCAAAAAATGCAAATGAATTGTGTAAACATTGGGGAGAATAACTTGGATTTTGATATGGTACTTAACAATATGCACCAAGGTACAAGGAACCAAGATGACAAGGTGCCAAGTACGTGATAAAAATGATGATGATAAAAGGATCAAGTACAAAAACCACTAACACATATAAGCAACAAGCAAGCATGCAAAACAAACCAAAATCAAACGAACATGTTGCCCCTAGCCAGCTCAAAACCAATTGATTGATCGATTGATGATGATTGATTGGGGATGACAATGTTAACGATAAGAACAATGTACATCCAAAGGATTGGGAAGGATAAATCTCATGACGATGATTGGATTAAAAAACACTGATCAATGGATTACCTACTGATTCAGATTAACATGATGGCATGACTAAAGATTGATATGGTAGATGGCAAGATTGGATTACATGGATTAGTATTGATTACACTTGATTTTATTGCATTTTTTTATAAGAATTTTTTTGACGTTTTTTATTTTTTATGTTATTTATTTATTTATTTTTTGGATTTTATTTTATTTATTTATTATTTTTGAAAGAAAAAAAGGAGGGGCGGAAGAAGAGGGTGGTGGATTTGAGGGGAAAAAATAGATGGAGGGGAGAGGAAAAAAAATGGGGACCGAGCTGCCCGTTCATAGATGGGTGGCTCTGCCCCCCAATGGGGCAGCAACAGAGCTACCCATTCATATATGGGTGCCTCATCCCCCCGAAGGGGTGAAACTTGAGCTACTCGTCAATAGACGAGAAGCTCTGCGCCCCAAAGGGGTGGCAACCGAGCCGCCCGCCCAAGGAACAACAACCAAGCCGCTCATCCATAGACATGTGACTCTACCTAGGGAGTGCGGCAGCAGAGCCGCCCATTGGTAGATTGACTTCTCCTTCAGCCAAGGGAGAATGAGTTTGTTAGTAATAACTAAGAGGGGGGGGGGGTGAATCAGTGGCCTCAAAATTTATCCTTAAAAATTAACCACCAATCTATAAACCTCATATTATTATGTCCCTACAAGATGCATGCCATGAAATACTTTATAAAGATTAACTATCTGTCAGTTTTGCTTGTCTGTCCTTATTCTCCTTGATTATCAATAAGCAGTATAACTATTTACTGAAACTCAGTAAATAAGCAGAGTATACCAATCAATCCAGAATTAACTATGTGAGATGTAAAATAGTAAAGTAATAAACCACACACACATAACACATGGATTTTAATGTAGAAACCCTGTTAAGGGAAAAACCACTGGGACTGGTACCCCAAATTTTCACTCTTCTGAAGTGAGCCCTGTTAGGAGCCAACCCTGTTAAAGGTTACAAACACACTATTAAGTGCGACCTTGCAAGAGGATTTTATACATAGAGGTTGTCACTTAGTATTGGGCATCTATTGCTACCATCCTTGAATCAACCTCCTTCTTAGACTGTCAATAGGTATCGGGAAAATCCAATGCTACTTTCATGAATCAACCTTTTTGGAACTCCCTGGGAGATACCTCAATATATAGAAGACTGTTAAGTCCTGCTCGGTTAAGAGACTTGATGCTTCAATGGTTAAACTGAAACACTATGACCTGCTCATGATACAACTTTGAATTGCAGATTTTTCAAATCTATTTAAGTACATTACCTCTTTGATCAATGTATCAATTTAATCCTTGTGCTCCATTCTTTCTGCTCTGTGATGTTATGCTCACTGTTCGTCAGTGTCTGCAGAATTCCTTAGCTCTTCTTTAGCTTGTTTGATCAGGACTGCATGAAGTTGTTCTTCATCAGTTTCTCTTCAGCATCATCTTTCTATTCACTCCCCTTAATCCCCTTTTCATCTGTATTGACTCGCATGAAAATGAATTAAGATTTTCTCTTATATAGACATAATATTCATTTTCTTGATTCTTGATTCTTGGTGTGAAAAACAATCCATCCAATCAGATTTAAAGCATAACTCCTAATTTGTCTCATAGAAATCTTCTTGCCAACTGTACAAATCATCTTTAAATCAATCACTTAACTCTGGTCGAATAAAACAAAGAAAACAACCAGTTAAGTCTTTCTTTTATCTCTTCCAGCTAGATATTTTGTCATTTTCTAAACTCTCTGTTCTATCGGTCAACTCTGTAGTTAGTCGTCAGCGACAACTGATAGATTAGTCAGTGAGACTCCAGTTAGCTTCGTGATCTCTGTCCGTCGGGCATCATTGGAAATTTACTCGTCGGGCAACCTTGACTTTGCTCATCGGGCAACCTTCTAACTTTGCTCGTCGGGCACTCTGTGGTTCTTCTTCGTCAGGCAACACTATTCTTCTGGTCGTCGGGTATCACTGTGACTTGTCATCTTTTCTATGTCCGTTGGTGTGCACTCCGTCAGTGTTGTTTGTCACTTAGTGAATACATGAGTTTTATGTATTTCTAGAAGTATAACCTTTGTTCCTTTGGTTCTCTGAAGTCTTTGGCATTATGTACATGACCGTATAGATGATATCAAGTTGACATCAATGAAAATAAAAACCATTAACTGATTTAATGACTTGCATTATCTTCAACTTAACATTGTCACACGTTCTTAGTTACATGTCATCAATCTCTCCCTTTGGCATTGATGGCAACATACTATATTATCACATTATACTATTTTTAATACAATATGAAATACAACAGTTGAGATTCATCAAACTACCAATCATTTTGTTCTGATAACCAATAAAAATGTCTGACCACCAGTAAGCTCTGTTTTAGCTTAAATTTGTTTATTGCAGTATTCTTTATTCTGATATGTTGTGTCCTCTCCTTGTGTCAATTTCTCTCTCTTGACTGTTCTTCTCTTTTGATGTCTTTTTCTCTTGTTAGAAACTCTCCCTTTGTATAATCTCTCTCCCTATGGATATAATCTCTCCCTATAGGAGTAATCTGATAATGACTAATCTCTCTCTTCCTTTTTATGAAGACTGTGATAATATGGATAATTTTTCTCCCTTTGATAACAATGCCAAACAAGTATCTTACAGATATCTGACATTAATGTCAAGAAATCTTGTCTCTCCATCCATAATATATTCCTTGAATTTCCCTTATCCATCAAAAATTCATCAATATGCTCTGGTGTTCGGTTCTGATATATACCTGTTGTATATAGATTTAGCTTTGAAGTTCATCTTTTTGCTTGCATCAACATGAATGATATTTTGATAATAGGTAGGCTAATGCAGTCTTCAGTCATTTTACTGACTGGTAGACAAGGGTTTGACCCCTAGTCTCTTTCTCAAGTATTCAAATGTATCCTTGGGTAGTGGCTTGGTGAAGATATTGGCCAATTGTTCCTTGGATTGCACATACTCAAGTATCACCTCCTTTTCTTGAACTTGTTCTCTTAAATAATGATACTTGATGGCAATGTGTTTAGTCTTAGCATGCATGACTAGATTCTTGGAAATATTTATTGCACTGGTGTTATCACAATAGATAATCACTGGTTCTAGGATCTTCATATGCATACCTTCCAGTAACTATTTGATCCATGCAATATTTGAGCAATTTGCAGCAGCATCAACATACTCTTCTTCTGTAGTAGACTAAGAGATGCATCCTTGCTTCTTGCTAATCCCTGTGACAAGTCTGTCACCCATAAAGAATGCTCCTCCAGTTGTGCTCTTTCGGTCATCAAGATTTCTAGCCCAATCAGTGTCGGTAAACACCTTAAGTTCAAATTTGCCTTCTCTTCTATAACATAAGCCATATTCCTTGGTATTCTTTAGATATCTTAGAATTCTTTTCCCAGCAGTCATATGCGATTCCCTGGGGTTAGTAGAAAATCTAGCAACAATACCTACTGCATGTGCAATATCTAGTCTAGTATGGACAACATACATGAGTTTACCTATCATTGATCTGTACGAAGTCTAATTTACCTCTGGTGTCTTGTCCTCCTTTGTCAAATTACATCCACTAGCCATCGGTGTTCCAACTGGTTTGGAATCTTCCATCTTGAATATTTTCAGGACCTCTTTAATGTATTTGGATTGTGCAATGAAAATACCTTCACATTTTTGCATAATCTGTAGACCAAGAAAGAACTTGATCTCTCCAAACATAGACATCTCAAAAAAATTTCTCATCTCATTAGCAAATGATTTTCATAGCATATCATTGCCTCCAAATATGATGTCATCAACAAATATTTCAGCAATCAAAGTGTTAGCATCAATATCTTCCTTTAAATAAAGATTACTGTTTTCACTAGTCCTTACAAATCCAAT
>MU221933.1:73095-87865 GCA_018584345.1 Thuja plicata
AGTAACTGCACTGATAGAAGTGAGGACAAAGAAAACTTTGAGCCTGATTAGGCTCCATACAACAACATGGATTAGATAGAATGGGATGGGAAGATAAATAGATTTAATTGGATAGGATGGGGAGAAGATAAGTGGATTAGATAGAATGGAAGTGGATGGTAGATAAGATGATAGAAAGAGGATAAATAGACTGGATATGATAGGATTGGAAGATAAGATAGATTGAATTAGAAGATAAATGGATTGGATGGAATGAGATTGGAAGATGGATGAAGGATAAAATAGATGTAAAAGGATGGAAGGGGGATAAATGAACTAGACATGAGATCGAGAGGGAAAATGGATTGGATGCAATTGAATTGAAATATGGAGAAGGGATAAAATGAATTAGTACCAATGAAAAGGGATAAGAAAGGAATGATAGAGTATGTAAGGATGAAGATACGCCTTAAATAGGAGATAGAGGAATGGAATGGATAGATATGTATTTTGGAATCGAAGGGTATGTGTGATGAAAGGATGAAGGATAAAAGAGTGGAGATCCAAGAGCTATGTGGAAAAGGAGTGAAATGCCCCAAACTAAAGGTAGGGAAATGAAGGATGGGAAGGTAAGGTATTAAAGATGTATGAAATGGAAGGATGGTGTGTAATGGATGTGATTGGAAGAATAGAGGATGGGGAATAAGGGGAGTAGGATCCAAGGATAATGTTGCAAAGGATGCCCACATACTAGAGGTGGGAGGATGAAGGATGGAGAGATGGAGGATAAAGGATATATGGGATGGATGGATAGTATATAAAGGATGTGCATGGAGTGGATAAAGGCTTGTATTGTCCAACTCATGCATGGATATGTTAGTTCCTCTAGTTTGTATGAAGAAAAAAAGGTAGGAAAGGTGGAAAGGGATATGAGATAGAGGGTATGAATAGGATAGGGGATAATGACATAAATGATATGGATGTAATAGGATAATAGATAATATATGGAGGAAATGCATGGGATAACCAAGATCAAAGACATGGAAAGGAGGATGGACTTATATAGGATTATGGATGTTGGATGGATGAAAAGAAATAGGATAAGGACTATAAGATGGAGGACATGGATAGGATGTCAAGATAAAATATGGATAAAGTGGATGGACTTATGTAGGATTATGGATGGTGGATGGATAATGAGTAGAGGATATAGTAGGTGCATATGGATAGATGGAATGGATTTGTGGATAAGATAATGTGTGGTGGATAGGGATGTATAGGATATGAATGGTGGAATGGTATGGATGGAGCTTTCCCCCAAGGGTAGAGTGAAAGGGGATGAGGATAAGTGAATGGATATATGAGTAGATTTGGAAGACAATAGATACATGATAAGGAAGATGGTGGAAGGACTCAAACATCTAGTTCCATGGATGGTATCCCTTGATATGTTTTATAATAGACCAAGGTATTTTAGAGATATGTTCATAGATGTTGGTAGTATTGTTGAAGGGAAATGAATGATGGGGGATATGGAGGGGGAGTAAGGATTTATGCATAGGATGTGATTAATGGAATGGAAGGAGGGGGAAGGATTGGTGGATAATGGATGGAAGGTTGGAAGACTGGTGAAGGATTTGGAAAGATCATCATTGGCACACACCTTGAAGGGTGGTGCAGTATTGGAGGAGGAGATTGTGTAGAAGAAGGGATATAAGGACCCAAGATGGATTTGGAATATGGAGGAATGGAGGACTTATGAGTGGAGAAAGTTTTTGTATTAGCAAGTTTGTATGCCAAATTGGTTATTTCTTTGATATGCATTGCTTCAATGAGTAGCTTAGGAATCCACGTGAATTTTGAATTTTTCCTTTTGGGACTTTGTGGCCTTTTGAATTCTTCTTTCTTTTGGATCATATTTTTCTTTTCTTGAACATATCTTTTAGATGGGACATATTGATCCCTAAATTTTTGTGGATTTTGGACTTTGTGAATTTTAGTGCTAGCATCCAATTTGCCTCCATTAGCATGGTATGGGTGCACAAGGGTAGATGGTTTGGAGATTTTATGGTTATAATAATGAAGGGTGAATGTTGGAAGGAATTCAAGGATGTGTGCCTTCATTGATCTTGCATAGGGATTTGAGGTGATGGAATGATGAACTTGGATATGGTGGATGAAGGTATGTAAGGACCCAAAATGGATGGAAGGGATGAAGGATTTGGTTTTGGGACATAAGGAACCAAAATGGATGTGGATGAGGAAGGGATGGAATTTGGAACATAAGGGCCCAAAATAGATTTATAGGACAGGGGACGAGAATGGTTGAGTTTAGATGGAGGGGTTTTGAACTTAGAAGGGATGGAAGGTATATCAACATCTTGAGCATGTTCTTTGTATCCAAGGCCATATGAACCTAGACGTTCCTTGATTTCTATAGGCTCCAATATGCCCTATTCATGAAGGCCTAAACCTTTGCCTTGATAATTCATTTTTTCACAAATTCTATTTCCAATGGGATACCTTTTATTTTGAAAATGGGATGCGAGCCTAGGTGAATGGGGAGGGGAGGTGGAAGGAACAATAAGTGTTTGGAGGAAGCCATGAGAGATGAAGGTGGAGGAACCAAACTTATATGTATAAGGTTCATGGATGGATTGGATAGATGTGATGGGGTTTTGTGGAGGATTACGATCATATTGAGCATTAGAATCTTGAGGGGGATTGGAAGGGATAATAGGATACTAGGATAGATCGGGATCATGACATGAATTTGAAGGGGTACTTTGATCTTGACTTTGGGGAGGATTATATGGCCGAGTGGAAGGGATGATGGGATCGTTAGATAGAGGGGTATCATGGAATAGGGTAGAATAGATGGAATCATGATATGGAGTTATTTGATCTTGACATGGAGGAGGATTAGTGGGTGGAACACAAGAGATATCTTCATGAAGTGGAGGGGAGTGTAAATCTTGAGATGGAATGGGATCATTGGATTGGTTAGGGGGTATACTTTTCTCTTGGAATGGAATGAGATTAGGAGATGGAATGGTTTTATATTAACATGAAGGGGGATCATTAATGGATGGGATACAAGGAATGTCTTGATCTTGATTAGGAATGGGATCATGTGGTGAGATAGGGATATCTTGGCATGGGAGGATATAATCTCTAAATGGAAAGG
This sequence comes from Thuja plicata, assembly GCA_018584345.1. Classification (NCBI taxonomy): domain Eukaryota; kingdom Viridiplantae; phylum Streptophyta; class Pinopsida; order Cupressales; family Cupressaceae; genus Thuja; species Thuja plicata. The sequence continues at coordinate 76,262 of MU221933.1, forward strand.
TACAAGTGATGTCTTTACCTTGATTAGGAATAGGATCGAGAGATGGATCTTGACACAAAAGGCTTGAATCTTCAAAGTGGAAGGTATAAGGGATGTCTTGCTCTTGATTAGAAATGGGATCATGAGTTGGAATAAGAAAGGAAAGGGGATCTTGGTAGGGAAGGCTAAGATCTTCATCTGGAAAGGTGTCAAAAGATGGAGAGGGGTCATGAGATGGGGGATGCTTAAATCTAGAGGAGGAGAGGAATCCATGTTTACACGCTTTGGAACATGGTCTTGATTTTTTGTGGCTTATGGAGATGGTGTGATGGATAGAGTGGAAGCTTTAGATTGAGTAGAATGGAAAGATGAAAGATACTTGGTTGGGGTAGATGGAGGGATAGAAGAAGCGTGGAGCTTAGGAGATAGGGGTATTTTTTCGTTCAAGGGAGATGGATTAATTTTCTCGGGACATGGATTAATTACTTGAGGGGATTGGATGACTTCTCTTGGATTTGAGGATTGATACTTCTTTTCTATTTCATCAATCCAATCACTAAATAAGTTTTTTGGAACTGAGGATAATGGAGACTTAGGAGAAATGTGATTGTACATGGGTATAGGATTAGATGGAAGATAGGAACTAGATGAGGGATTAGGATTATGAATTTGGGAAAAAGAGGAAATGGATATGTCTTTTGGAGGGAAAAATTTTCTTATGCATGTCAAGGATAATGCTTTGGATTTCTTGGACCTCTTGGGAAAGGTGATCATATGTAGAAGGAGGATAGTGAGATGGATTTCCCTTGTCAAAGGTAGAATAAGGATAAGCGATGGGAGAAGAAGTAGGATTGGATTGAGGAAGAAGATATGTATGTTTAGGGGGCGTGTGATAGGTTGGTTGGATTGAAGGGGGAGATTTGGAGTATTGCATTTGAAGATCATTGATTACTTTGTTAACCCAATCTGGGTTCATGATGTTTGAAAGGGGGTTTTGGAATTGGATTAGAATATGAGGTGGATGAAGATGTAGATTAAGAATGGATAAAGTGAAAGACTTGACAATGGATGAAATATGAACTTAGGAATAGGAGAAGGTTTGGACTTATGATCGATTAGGTTGATAAAAAGGATTGATTGATTAATTAGATATGTGATTGATTGATTGGTTGAGTGGATGGTTTGATTGATAGGATTAAGAGACAAAGTCCTGAGATTATATTTGATAAGGATTTATGAGGAAGGTTTAAGACAAAACTTACTGAAATAGGATCAAATGATGTGAAAACAATAAGGATTAATGTTGATGACCTTTTCCTACTCAAATATAGACTTATGATCTTGAGAAAGATAGGATTGGATTGACCACTCAAGACAGACTAATGTTCTCAAGTGAAAAGATTAATTTTTTTGCTAATGATAAGGATCCTTCTAACACTTGATAAATATTTCTACCTTATTATTTGAGATGGAAATGTGATGAAGGTATTAAAGATAAGGATTTATATTGATTAATGAAGTCCAATGTAGATGATAGTGCTCCAAGTTACCAAGATTAGGTAAAATGAAGTGAAAGGATGAGAGACTAGAAGGGTGAAAGAAAATGGTGGTTGAACAAGCAATAGGTCTATCACTTTGAGAACTTATTGGGCACTGAAGATGGAGAATCTCTGTAAAACTTCAAAACTCACTATTTTTAGGCGGAGACACCTATCTGCTGGAAAAGATGCCAATGTGCAGAGCCGCCCATCTATAGGCAGAGACGCCTGTGTAGGAATTTAGATAGAAATTTGAAGTTTTGAATATGAAATCTTAGGAAACTGATTTGACTTAGATTACCTAATGATGTTGTAGCCAAATTATCTATGGGAAAGAACTATTCAAGCACAAATCAAAGTCAAGTATGATGTTCCCAAACAATTGTCTTCAAACAATCCAACAAGGGACAAAGAAACCTTGCAGATACAAACACTTGTGAAGTCTGAAATGATGGGGAAATTATAATACAATGTGTATGTTCTGATAGCTCTTTTCAAGCCCAATATTTCTACTAGTCTTAACAAAATCGAAGACACTTCAAACACAAGCTACCTAAGAAATGAATTAATGATTAAAATATTTCCCCACAAATTGATATCCCTTTGGCTCACACAACCTTGTCACCCCCTAGAGGGTGCCTGATAGGCCATTTTAATGGCATACTTTAGATACCTTAGAAGAACTTTTGCTAGGTCTTTTCCTATGTTTTCTTTTTATTACTCCAATAATTTATGCTCTAAAACTGTTAATATGTGGTAGTCAACCACTGAACCTATGCCATGGACATATGCTACTTAATATGCTTTATCTGGATGAATATGCTATATTTATTGCTATGAAATTATGATCATGTTTTATGAATGAATTGACTGTTTGAGCAATAGATAATGCATATGTACTTTGAATGATTATTTTCCATGAATACTTTTATCCTAATAGTTTTAATGCAGTGCATCAAAGTAGAAACCATCATCTTGTTTAGGTGAGCACATCTATGTGCTGGACGCTTGACTCGATCCTGCAGCAGACACATACAGATGAAACATTGGCATAGCATTGGTGGAAGGTTTCCGGTTAATCCAAGTGGAGACAGTTGAGTGAAGACTTGGAAAACACAATAATTTCCCTGATAAAATCTAGGAGAGAGTGGGAAGTTAGATCTAATGTCTAAGCAGTTCTTTCCTCTTTTCTGGACCAATTCCATTTCCTTCTTTCTAGATTTCCTTTATGTTATTTGTTTGTAATAAAAGCTCTGTCTTTTCTTAGGGCATGTAGAGTTTAGTAGTTAGATTTTTTTCCTTTAAATAAAGCCCCTCTCCTATGTGAGAAAGAGGGCAGTAGTAGTATTATGATAGTTTCAATATAGTTCAATTCTGTTATTTTACTATTGATGAGAATCTTTGTACTCTGTTATTCATTTTAATGAGCAAATGAAGTTTTGAGATCAGTTCTATGTAATTGAGTGTTTTGGGTACTCACCCAAGGGGGCCCACTTGGTGAGGAATCCATAGTTAGATTAATTCTAGTTTAGCTCACTTTTCTGCATTTCTGTTATTTCAATTCCTATGCTAAATAGCTCCTGTAACCAAAGCCACAGGATAGCTACCGCTTCCTGCGGCCAAGCGGCAGAGTAACTAAGGTATTGTAGTTATCTTTGTGCACTCTTCCATCCTGCTAGCAACATTCATTTCCATCATTTACTTTCAAGTATTCACTTTCACAACAATAGTTTAGCTTTCCTTTGAGTATTCATTTCATGTAGCAATAGTATAGTTTCCCTTCGAAAGCATTTATTTCCTACAGCCATAGAATAGTTTCTTTCAAGCATTTATTTCCTGCAGCAATTATAGAATGATTGGTTGAGAAAGTGCTTGGTGCATATATTTTTCTGGCCCATTTCAAGTAACACGTCCCTGGGTTTGACATATTAAATGAGTTTCTTATAAAGTGGATGAAGTGCTTAGTTGGATGTCCAATCCCTAAGTTAAAGGATTATGCCTAGTTTCTGAGCCTTTATAACAAGCAATCATTTTTGGCACCATTGTTGGTGATGGTGCCAAGCCTGGTTCTTATTCAACCATTCCTAGTATTTGTTTTCATGCTTTCATTCCCTGCTTTAAGTAGATTAATCCTTATCTTGACAAAGCAAACCACTATTCACATCATTCCATACTATCTGCATGCATAATAGACAAAGAGACGCCCGAGGAAGATACTTTCCAAATACATCCAAAAAACTATTTGAGGAAGAAAACTAGTCCTTTGACGCTATTGTTGAGCTTCCTAAAGCCCCTTCATCATCCTCATCTTTTGAGGGTGACTTTTGTGGGTTCTTCCAGGAACAACCATAATCCAATCTATTTGCTGAAGCCTTTCCCAACCTAGAACTGCGGAATCCTAGAGAAGAAAATCCTTGGCAATTAGTCATCTACCAACCTTAGAACCCACCTCAAAATCCACCTCAGCAACAACAAAGGATGGCTAATCCTAATATATTTCCTTTCCCCATCTTTGATCAGCGAGATAATAACTACCTCAAAAATATTCCCTCTTTTGCTCTTCCAAAATTATATGGCCTTGTCACAGAGGACCCGAATACCTTTCTTTTTGATTTTCATATCCTTTGTAGGAGCTATGACTACACCACCAATGCCCACAGGCTTAAGCTCTTTCTTGCAACACTTAAAGAGTCTGCATTGTGATGGTTCATGGGCTTAGGAAAGGATGTTGTCCACAATTGGGATGAAATGAAGGATGCTTTCTTGTTGAAATACAAGGTGTCTAGTTGAGGGAATGATATGCAAGGGGATGACATATTTAAGATGTCACAGAAGGAGGATGAGAGTCTTGAGGATTATGTCTCAAGGTTCATGTTCAGTTTACGGAAGAATACTCAGCATGAGCTCAATGAGGAATCTCAGAAGTTGCTCTTTTTGTGAGGCATTCATGATGGATGGACAGAGGCACTAGACCTAATGGTCAAAGGAGATATCACCCAGGAATCATGGGATGATATCTAGAAGATATTCCTTAAGTACTCAAGAGCTACTGTTAAGAAAGGAAGAGGATATAGGTCCACCATGGGGAAGTCCAATGGTGTTGGTGCTTCACGGACAGAGATAACCAATCTCTTATCTGATTTTAAGAAAGATATCATTAACAACATGGCCACCTAGCTAGACACCATGCAGGCTAACAAGAAACATGAGGAAGCAAAGGCCATGCTAGCAAAATTCTGTCCACATTGTAGACAAAAGAAGAGAGACTGCAGATACAAACTGGTTGCTAACATAGAGACTACACAAATGTCGACTGATTACAAACCAGTTGAACCAGAGGAAAAGCAGTTATTCTTCATCACTCAATGATGACCATGGGTGCAAAGACAAGGTATGCCTCAAGACCATCTTTCATTTAGTGTTTAGTTGTATAATAATCAATGGCAACCCCCCATGAATTACCAAAATCATCCCTAAAATAATTCCCAGAATCAGTGGCAGAATTACCCCAATCCATAATGGCCAAACCCTCAAGGAGGTTGACAACAAGCTCAAGGGGCATGGCAGCCACCACAGGGTAATTGGTAGCAAAACCCACAGTGGCAAGGTAGCCAACAATGGCCAAATCAACCACAAGGATTTTTTCCATCACCTATGCAGCCTCCACAATAGCAAGCTCTTTTGCCACCTCCTGCAACTACTAACCCACCTCCTAAGCCTACTCACTTACCTACACAACCATATTTGAACCCCAACAATCGACCTCCTACACCTTAGCAAAATGTGTATACCATAGACCAGTCACAGTATCCCATGCAATACCCTACTTATACAATCAACCTCGATGATATTCACCTGCAGTCCGGTACTACTCTACCTACACCTAAGCCTCCTACAATTACTGAAATGCCTTCTGAGGTGCCCAATCAACCTGACAATCCGTCTAACCCAGTAGCCCCTACATCACCAGCTAGGTCCAATCAACCTATCATTCCTCCTTTCCCACAAAGATTGCAGCAGATCAATTTGAAGACCATTGATGAAGCAACTTTCAATATCCTTGACCAACTAAAGAATGTCAGTGTCCAAATTCCCCTATTCCAGGCAATCAAAGATGTTCCCACATATGGAAAAGCCATTAATGAAGCTTTCTTTAAAAATCCTAGCCGCAAGAAGAAGGATCCCTAGACTGTCCATGTCCTGGGAAAACTGGCAGACATCATGTTAGGGAAGCTTACCATCCCAAAATATTCTGACCCTGGTAGCCCTGTTGTCGAGGTCATTATTAATGGGACTACTATAAAAAATGCCTTGATTGATCTTGGAGCTGCCATTAATGTCATGACCAAGGACATTATGCAACACCTTGGTATAACCAACCTCTGCAATACACCTACTGTCTTGCATCTCGTAGATAGTTCAACTGTAAAGCCTGATGGAGTGGTGGAGGACATTGTGGTTGACCTTGAGTCTTGGTCCTACCCTATAGATTTCATGTTCCTCTCGCTAAAAGCTACCCTAGGAGGCTATCCAATTATTCTGGGACATCCTTGGTTGGCTACTGTTGATGCCTATATCAGTTGTCGGTCAAGAGATATGACCATTTTTGATGGCCAACACACCAAAACTTTGGCCTTGTATCCTCCTGCTCAACCTCAGATGGAATTAGCCTCTCCCATATGGCCAGATGTAGGAGAGGAAGCTGAAGTTATTAATTCAATCTCCCAATTAATGATGTTAACAAGGGATCCCTTCCTGCAGCTTTAGGTTGAAGATAAAGCAATCACCAACATCATGCATAACTAGTATGGATCAAACTTAGACCCTTTGGATAGCTCCTTCCAAAACTACTCCCTGCAGCCATTGTACACTGATTACCAAATATCTTCCCTTGTATCCAACCATCTCTATCGCCAAATACTTCCCTATGAGATCCAACTACCCTTATTGACCGTTGCATCTATGGTCGAGCTCACTAAGCAACTAGAAGTTTCCCCTGAATGCTACTTGAACATTAATATAAAACTTACTCCTCAGCAGCAAACATCATTGACCAAGTTACTAAAGAACCATGCTACAACTTTTGCCTGGGATTACGCTGATATGAAAGGTCTGGACCCAAAGTTATGCACTCAAATGATTTTCCTAAAGGAGGAAAAACCCCCAGTAAGGAAATTTCAAAGATGTGTCAACCCTACCCTCTGTGAGATAGTCAAAGCCGAACTCCAAAAACTCCTTAAAGCCAGCTTCATATACCCTATATCAGACAACCAGTGGGTCTCCCCACTAGTCATAGTTCCTAAGAAAGGTGGCAAGTGGAGAGTGTGTGTAGATTATAGAGAGATTAACAATGCCACTAAAAGGGACCATTTCCCTCTTTGGTTCATTGACCAGGTTTTGGACTCTCTAGCAGGAAAGAAATACTTTTCTTTCTTGGATGGGTACAGTGGATACAATCAAATCTAGATTCTTTCTGAGGATCAAGAAAAGACCACATTCACTTGCCCATGGGGATTTTTTCTTATTCAATTTTACCATTTGGCCTCTGCAATGCTTCCACTACTTTTCAACGGGCAGTTATCAACATTTTTGTTGACATTTCTCATGACTGTATGGAGAGCTACATGGATGACTTTACAACTTATGGAGAAAATTATGAGGAAGTGTTGGAAAATCTAGAAAAATTCCTCACCATGTGCAAAGAACACAACTTTTCTTTGAACAACAAGAAGTGTTTTTTGATGATGTAGGAAGGAGTAGTGCTTGGGCACTACATTTCTACTCTTGGCATTCAGGTAGACCCAGCCAAAATTGAAGTCATTATGAATCTGCCTACCCCAGCCAAAAAAAAAGATGTCAGAAGCTTTCTTGGTCATGGTGGGTAATATAGAAGATTCATAAAGGACTTAAGCAAGATGGCCAACCCTATGTATTCACTTCTCACTAAATATGCTGACTTTATTTGGACCTCACACTATGAGTTAGCTTTCCTACAACTGAAGTCTATACTCACTTAGGCACCTATTTTGTGAGGTCCTTATTGGGAACTCCCATTCCACATACATACAAATGCCTCTGATCATGTTGTTGGAGTAGTTCTTGGATAGAAAGAAGGTACTCTCAAACATGCTATTTATTTTATTATAAAAAATCTGCAAGGATCTGAGTTGAACTACATGGTTACCGAAAAGGAGCTATTGGCTGTTATCTATGCTCTAAACAAATTCTGCCACTATGTCACTGGTTATCAAATCTTTGTGCATACAAACCATGCAATTATTAAGTACTTAGCGAACAAACCTGCCATAGCAGGGAGGTTAGCTAGATGGCTATTGCTGCTACAGGAGTTTGATATTACCATCATAGATAAGCCAGGCAGATCAAATGTGGTGGTTGATTTTCTCTCACGCCGGTAGAATTCTGATGAACCTATGTCAATTGATGATAGTTTCCCTAATGGCCACCCATTATCCATTACAGAAAAAACACCCTGGTACACTAATATTGCTAACTATTTGGTTTCACAAAAGGTACCTCCACACTTTTCTCCAAAGGAAAAGTGGTTACTAATAGAGAAAAATTTCAAATTTTCATGGATTGCTGATTGTTTGTTCTATACTGGCCCCGACCAAGTATTGAGAAGATGTATTAGAGAGGACAAAACTTATGACATCCTCTAGGCTTGTCATGATGAGCCCTGTGGAGGACATTTTGCTACCAAAAGGACATCCATGAAGGTACTTAACACTGGTTACTACTAGCTATCCCTCTACAAGGATTCAACTAATTACACCAGGAAGTGTGACTGATGCCAGAGGATGGGGCGGCCTACTAAATTTGATGAAATGCCACTCTTTCCTCAGGTCGTAGTGAGAGGGGGGGGGATAACTGAGAGGGGGGGGGGGTGAATCAGTTATCTACTAGGTTTCAATTCTTTTCTCCAATTAAGTATAGAATAATATTAAGCATAAATACAACAAGATAGCAGAGAATAGAACACCACAATTTTGGTTACGGGGAAACCAAAATAGGCAAAAACCCTGTTGGGAATTAGCACCCACAAAGAACTGCACTAGAGTATAATGATCCCTATTAGAAGATCTTACAACCCTGTTAGGAGTCTTTTACAAATAACCCTGTTAGGGGTGAGGACACACTATCCAAGAGCACACTACTCAAATGATTAAGGCTGCAACTTTCTACAAAATAGGTATACAATATATCTGATAATTGAACTATTTGAGTAGACCTATTGTCTTGATCAGTTCCAGTGAATTGTATGCACTCTCTGCTTCTTCACATATATCTTCAATTGAGGAATGATATAGCTTTACTGTCCCAAAATAACTAGCATCCTGCTCTATTCTTTTCTTTGCTATTTCTTTTTCTTCACACTTGGCGATCACAAATGAACTACTATATGTATCTTCTTCAAAAGATATGATCACTTCGGCTATAGGAATCCCTTTAATACTTTTCTTGTCGGCTAAACTAATCACACAACATAATTAGGACCGCGCAACTCAAAATGAATAGACACATCGCTTCACATAGTCAGCTCCACCAAAATAACTCAAACGTCACACTTCAGATGAAACACGTTAAGCATCTTTGGTTAAACATTGTTGACTCATAACTAAACATGAATCCAAACACGCATATCCCAAAGATAGGCACAATTGAAGAAACAATAAAATTATTGTTGGCTCTTAATAACAATCCTCTGAAACTGTGGCTGGTAAACAGATCAACATAACTCAACTTTAACTGAACTTCTGAATCTACATGTATGAACATGGTATAATAACTATGTCTTCAACATAAAAAAAACTACGCAAGGCTCCAACATATCCATATTGAAAGTGAATATAGTATACTATTGTATATTATATGTTGTCATCAATGACAAACATATAGTCAACTATTTGCACACGGGAAAATCTCCAACAATCTCCCCCTTTGACATTGATGGAAACATATGATATGAAAAACACCATTAATCCAAAAGTGTCTTCTTTCTTTTTAAAATCTTCTCAATATCCTCATCAAAGGTTCCTCTTAACTACTACATCTCCTTTTACTCTATTTTTATTTTCATGACTGTATACTCCCCCTTACTATATACTCCCCCTTTGACATCAATGGTAAAGGATGCCAAATACAAATAAGCATAGGTACTACTCCAGAAGTAGAGTAGTCAACCACTCATTAGTCACCAAGGACTGAATCACTTGCTGTAAATTCTAATCAGACTTAGGAAAGGGAATTACTCCCAGCTTCTTCCTAAGATACTCAAAAGTATCTTTTGATAAGGGTTTCGTAAATATGTCTGCCAACTGATCTTTGGTGCTCACATAATCCAACTTCACTTCTCTCTCTGCAAATTTTTCTCTTAGAAAATGATACATTATTTCTATGTGTTTTGTCTTTGCGTGCATCATAGGGTTCTTTGACATATTAATAGTTCTAGTGTTGTCACAATGAATGACAATAGGATAATTAATCTTAATTCCAAAGTCTTTAATCATCTGCTTGATCCAAACCATTGTTGAAAAATTCAATACTGCTGCTACATACTCAGCTTCTACTGTTGACTGATAAATACGGTTCTTCTTCTTGCTTGTCTGAGTAACCAACCTGTCTCCAAGAAATACTGCTCCTCTTGAGGTACTCTTTCTGTCATCAACACAACCTGCCCAATCTGCATCTGTGTACACATGAAGTACTACATTTTCTAAATTAGGGTACCATAAACCATAGTCTATAGTCCCTTTTAAGTATTTGAATTTTCTTTTTATTGCCATTAAGTGATTTTGTTTTGGTTCAGCTACAAATCTCCCTACAATGCCAACTGCATTAGAAATATCTGGTCTAGATTGAGTGAGATATATGAGTTTTCCAATCATAGACTTGTATAGTATTTTGTCTACTGCTGTAGAGTCATCATTTTTAGAAAGCTTTCTTCTTGTTATCATAGGAGTGCTTATTGGCTTGCAATCTTCCATCTTGAATGTCTTCAATATCTCCTTCACATATTTAGACTAATTTATGAATATAACTCTGTTTGTCTGCTTTACATTTAATCCCAAAAAGTATTTTATAGGTCTAATCATGCTCATTTCAAATTTGCTCTGCATCTCTTTGGAAAATTCTGCACTAAGCTTGTCATTACCTCCAAAAATAATGTCATCAACAAAGATAGCAACAAGTAATAATCTTTCATGTGTCTCTCTTATGAATAAGTCGCAATCTACTGCTCCCTTTTTGAATCCAATCTTTGTCAAGTAGCCATCAAGTCTCTCATACCATGCTCTTGGGGCCTGTTTAAGTCCATAGAGGGCTTTCTTTAGTCTGCATACCATGTCTGGTTTGTCTGATAATTTAAATCCTTCAGGCTGCTCTATGTAAACTTCTTCCTTCAAGTCACCATTCAGAAATGTTGAATTGACATTCATCTGATATACTTTAAAGTTCTTGAATGTTGCATAAGCTAAAAATAATTTAATAGCTTCCAGTCTGCTCACAGGGCCAAATGTATCAGAGTAGTCAATTCCTTCTCTCTGCGCATATCCTTTATATACCAATCTTGCTTTCTTTCTTATCACTGTACCATCTTCATTCATTTTGTTTCTGAATATCAACTTAGTTCCAATCACATTATTGTCACAAGGTCTAGGGACCAATTCCCATGTGTCATTCTTAATTATCTAATCTAAATCTTCTTGTATAGCATTTTTCCAATCTAAATCATTACAAGCATCTTCAATACTTAAGGGTTTGATTTGTAAAATTAAACATACCTCTTCATCAATGGTTGAACCTTTTGCTCTAGATCTTGTCAAAAATTTACTGCTCTGATCTCCAATGATATCTTCTTTTGAATGGTATCTAGATGTGTATTTTGGAATTGTTACCCAAATTTTTCACATGCGGGATAGCAGTCATAAAAGTAAAGTAAAATTTGCATAAAGATACATTCCTTTAACATTACTGTTCAGCCAATATAGATGAATACATTACTATTACATTCATATTATCAGATTTTATTTGTACTCTAAGTTTTGATCAAATTCACACTTTCATATTC
>MU221933.1:99997-124509 GCA_018584345.1 Thuja plicata
CTTAAGTATCTCATTTTAATTTAAATTAAAACCCTAGCTAATCTGATTTAGATTAAAAGTGATTTAAGGCATAGAATTCAAATAATTAAAGGAGGGTAAGAAACAATTATGATTAATGTTGGTTTAGCTGTTGAAAGGGTTTCTTTTAATTAAATATTCTTATAAATAAAATATATAAATAAAAGATTTATTAAAGGATCCCCTCTTTAAACCTTTTTAATTATTACCAGGAAGGAGTTGGATGACCCTATTAATTAATTTAATTAAATAACATCATGTAGGAGATCAACATAATTTATAATAATAAAAAAAAAAAAATTGAGATAACAAGGGCGTAGATTTGATTTGAAATTTATAGTAATATTTAAAGGGAAACCTAATTAAAAATTCTTGGAAAAACTTAGGGATTCGTAATGTTATTTTTATGTGGTCAATATATGTGGCCAGTATACTGACCTCTATAAAAATAATATTAAGGAGTACCATAACCTAGAGGTTTTAAAATTAGCGCTGAATACTTAGCATATTAGTAAACCCAATCTGATCGTATAACCCCGGAGTTGGAGAACAGTGATTCTTTCTCCTTCCTCCACATCATCAAACTCTATTTGTATACCTGGTTGATTGTAGTCTCAGATAACCTTCATCGTGTAAACCTTTACATTTAAAAATGTTTAGGGGTTAAGGGATGTTGACTCTAGTCATGATTCCCCTTAGACCCTCTTGTTTGTAAATTTAATATATATAACATTCCTTTCAAAAAAAAAAAAAAAAAGTTGCGTTTTGGGCGTAAAATTTTAGGCATTACAACACCATTTTGGAGAAATCATCAAAAAATAAAATGAAATATATTTCACCATAGTATGATCTTGTTTGAGTAGGTCCACATAGGTCAGTATGCACTAGATCTAATTTGTTCTCTACAGAGTTCTATTTGCTTCTGAATGAGTTCCTCACATGCTTTCCCATCACACATTCTCTGCACATAGTATCAACTAGTCTTGCAATACTAGGAAGGTCTCTTACTTCCTTTACATTTCTTATCTTAACTATGTTGTCAAAATTGATATGACAAAGTCTTTTGTGCCACAACCAAATGTCATCCACTTTTGCAACAAAACAACTTACTTCAGAGTTGAGCTGAAAAACATTACCTTTGGTCTTTGAACCTGATGTAATCATGTCTCCTTATTTTTTATTAATGATCCACCTATTTTTTTGAATTCTAACTTATATCATTTATCGAACAACTATCCAATGCTTAGTAGGTTATGATGTAAACCATCAACATACAAAACATCATCTGTCTTGTTCTTTCCACCTAAAGTGATAGATCCTCTGCCTATGATAGGTTTAGGAGTGTTATCTCCAAATCTAACCATGCCACCTTTGTACTTATCTAGATGTACAAATCTATCTTTGTCTCCTATCATGTGATGTGAACACCCGCTATCAATGATCCAGTCTGTTCTGATGTCTACTTGCGAAATTAAAGTGAATTCTTGTGCTTTCTTTTCATCTTCAATTTCCATTTCATCAACCATTTTTTTAATATCTTTAATTGTAATGAATCTAATTTCATCCTCTCCTGAATCATCATCAGTCACACCATCTTTAGCATAGTAGCATTCCTTACTATATTTGGACTTGTAATCTGATATGAACTTCTTGACTCTTGTAGAACACTTGGATGCAAAATGGCCAACTTTGTTGCATGAAAATATTTTTAATGGTAGATGTCCTTCATATTTTCCTTTTCCTTTCCTTTCTTTCTTAGCGATCATAGCAATGATTTATTCTACTTCTGTATCCACTTCTTCTTTCTCAATATTACTAGAGGTGCTCAAGGATTTCTTACCATGGACTGAGGCTTTGAAAGTTGTTTCAATTTTAGGTTATGTCTTCAATCTTGATATCTCAAATGCTAAAATTTTGCTGATCAAGGTTTGTCTTTTGAAGTCTTTTGAAAATTGCATGGTTTTATCCAAGATGTTTATCTTTCTCTCATAATCTGTAAGGAAACTTAGGCGTGGAAACAGCTTCCTACACTAATCTCTATAGGAAAGTATTGTGCAAATTCTTTTAAATCCTTACAATTTCAGATTCGTTAACTACTTTAACAAAGATATTGCAACCATATACCATGCATACAAAAAATAGAGAATGACATAATGATTTACCTTAGGGAAAACCTTTTGGTAAAAAACCCCAACACTCCAAAACCTACACAATGTATTATCTTCAACACAATGGTTACAACACACTTGCAATGCAAGTTCTTTCAGGAGACAATCGACACACACAGACAAATCCAGTAGCACCAGATTATACCAACAATACACTCTTTTTGTATCCTTTCCTATAACCCTAAAAAACATTTATATCATGTGCTTTCCTTTTTAGGGCAACTTCTAAGGATAGTCGTATTAGGGTTTTACCATTCTCTGAGAAAATAGGAACCAGAACAAAGGAGGAAGAGTGTAAAGTACTCAAATTTATCAGTTGCCACATGTCTTGCATGTCTTCACCTATCATTGAAATCTCCTAGAAATAGCTCTTATGTGTCATACGAATATGTCATAACCGTTTCAACCATGATCTCCTTACACACAATTCAAGATACCGACACATCAACATGCCAACTAGACATGTACACTCACACTTAATTACATTATTTGCAAGAAAATACATTTTACAAAACAAATAATAAGAATAGGAATTATCCAAGGTTGAGACACCTTATTCCTAACATAATCTACTATTAATGTAGTCATCAGTTTGTCCATTATGTCTTCCTCTGAAATTTCTCCACCATTGTTTTTGATTCTTGAAACTGCTTCATTAATCCTTTGATTGTAAGCTCTGATGTTTTATTCAGGTAGCATCTCTAAATTGTTGTATCTTTTCTCCCATGTCTTTCTACGCACATTCTTGGCTTGGATGTCTACTTGAAATATGTCTTCTAGGTATTTCCATATTTAATAGGCTTTATCTGCCTTCTTAATCTTAGAAAATTCACTGTCAGATAAGGCACTAATTAGGGATTCTTTGGCAATTGCATTCTGGGTGAATACTTCCTTTTGTTTAATAGTAGAATCTTCTTCTGCAAGATCTTTCAAAGTAGGAACATCAATTTCATGAGTAGTAACCTCATAGATCTCAAAACCAACGCACTATAGATGTGTTATCATTTTACTTTTCCAGTCAAGATAATTCTCTCCATAAAAATTAGGACTCTCTTTTCTGAATTATGCCATATGATCTACCTTAAGCTGCTAGGATTTCTCTCCAAGGCACTTGGCTTTGAAACAAATTGTTAGGAATAGTCCTAAGAGATAACTGAGAGGGGGGGGGTGAATTAGTTATCTACTAGGTTTTAATTCTTTTCTCCAATTAAGTACATAATAACATTAAGCATAAATACAATAAGATAACACAAAATAGAACACCACAATTTTGGTTACGGGGAAACCAAAATAGGTAAAATTCCCAGTCGGAATTAGCACCCACAAAGAACTACAATAGAGTATAATGATCCCTGTTAGAAGATCTTACAACCCTTTTAGGAGTTGATCTTTACATTGCAATAAGTACAGTGACCTAGTTAAGGGTCAAACCCTGTTAGGAGTCTTTTACAACTAACCCTGTTAGGGGTGAGGACACACTGTCCAAGAGCACACTGCTCAAATGATGAAGGCTGCAACCTTCTACAAAATATATATACACTATATATGATAATTGAACTATTTGAGTAGACCTGCTATCTTGATCAGTTCTAGTGAATTGAATGCACTCTCTACTTCTTCACACACATCTTCAACTCATGAATGATATAGCTTTACTGTCCCAAAATAACTAGCATCCTGCTCTGTTCTTTTCTTTTTTATTTCTTTGTCTTCACAATTGGTGATCACAAATGAACTGCTATATGTATCTTCTTCAAAAGATATGATCACGTTGGCTGTAGGAATCCCTTCAATACTTTTATTGTCGGATAAACTAAGAACGCAACATAATTAGAACCACGCAACTCAAAATGAATAGACGCATCGCTTCACATAGTTGGATCCACCAAAATAACTCAAACGTCACACTTCAGATGAAACATGTTAAGAGTCTTTGGTTAAACATGGTTGACTCATAACTAAACATGAATCCAAAAATGCATATCCCAAAGATAGGTGCAACTGAAGAAACAATAAAATTACTGTCATCTCTTAATAATAATCCTATGAAACTGTGGCTGGTAAACAGATCAACATAACTCAACTTTAACTGAACTTCTGAATTTGCATGTATGAACATGGTATAATAACTATGTCTTCAACATAAAAACAACCGCGCAAGGCTCCAACATATCCATACTAAAAAGTGAATATAGTATACTGCTGTATACTATATGTTGTCATCAATGACAAACATATAGTCAACTATTTGCACACGGGAAAATCTCCAACACCATGCAACTATTAAGTACTTAGCTAAAAAACTTGGCATAGCAGGGAGGTTAGCCAGATGGTTGTTGCTACTATAGGAGTTTGATATTACCATCATAGATAAGCCAGACAGATCAAATGTGGTGGCCGATTTTCTCTTATGCCTGCAGAATGCTAATGAACCTATATCAATTGATGACAGTTTCCTTGACGACCACCTGTTCTCCATTGCAGAAAAAGCACCCTGGTACACTAATATTGCTAACTATATGGTTTCAAAAAAGGTACCTCCACACTTCTCTCCAAAGTAAAAGTGGTTACTAATAGAGAAAAATTTCAAATTTTCATGGATTGTTGATTGTTTGTTCTATACTGGCCCCGACCAAGTATTGAGAAGATGTATTAGAGAGGATGAAACTTATGATATCCTTTGGGCTTGTCATGATGAGCCCTGTGGAGGAAATTTTGTTGCCAAAAGGATAGCCATGAAGATAGTTAAAACTAGTTAGTACTGGCCATCCCTCTACAAGGATTCAACCAATTACACCAGGAAGTGTGATTGATGCCAGAGGATGGGGCGACCTACTAAATTTGATGAAATGCCACCCTTTCCTTAGGTTATAGTGACCCCATTTGATAAATAGGGAATCAATTTTGTCGAACCCATCACTCCTGCATCTGATGATAATTTTTACATACTTGTATGTACTGATTATGTAACCAAGTGGGTGGAGGTTAGAGCCATGAAGCATGCTAGGAATAACAAAGTTGCACAGTTTCTATATGATGAGATATTCACACGCTATGGTGTACCCCGTGAGTTAGTCACTAATCAAGGAGCTCAATTTACCTCTACATTGAGTACTACTCTAATGAATGAGTATAATATTCACCACCAAAAATCAAGCCCCTATCACCCACAGGTGAATGGTCAGGAAGAAATCATCAATAAGGAGATAGAAGCTATCCTCACGAAGACAGTTTAGTTGCACAAGAAATATTGGAGCAGTCACATCCAAGAAGTAGTATGGGCCTACCTAACTACATGAAAAACCACAATAGGGTTTACCCCTTTTGAGTTGGTATATGGAAAAATAGATGTGATGCCGATTGAGTTCAAACATAAGACTTTACGAATGACATTGTAGCTAAACAATGATCTTATTGAGGCATAATGTGACAAGATCCTATAGCTTAACCAGCTAGATGAAATAAGGAAAGTCACCCTTTAGCACACAGAATTGGTTCAGACACAGCAGAAAAAGTGGCATGATTCTCATATCCTTTCCAAACAGTTTGCTCCTGGCGACTGGGCTCTTTTGTATGACTCAAGATTACAAGAAAACCAAGGTAAGCTTATAAAATGTTGGCTTGGCCCTTATGAGATTATTCATGTTCATGCTAACAAAGTAGTTTAGCTATGCACCATCGACCCTATACATTTCAAGTTACTGGTGAATGGTCACAGGCTTTGCCTGTACCATAAACCATAAACAAAGGTCAATTTCCTGTGGTAGTTTGAGATTTCTCCTGCCATAGATGAACCTCCTGTAGCCACAGAACCTCCTAAAACCACAAAACCTCCTCCTCCTACTAAAAAGTTTCTTGCAGCCGAAGGACCTCCTACAACGAAAGAACCTCCTCCAGCTGATGACTTTCCTGCAGCCGAAGGACCTCTTCCTACTAAGGGCATTCCTGCAGCCAACCGGAGTAATTATTTGCTTCGGTTGTCTATTTAAAAATTTTCCACATGTATTCATAATAATAAAAATATTTTCCCACAAAAATCTCTTGTTCATAATAAAAACGTCATCCCATCTGCTTTTTCATCACCTTTTTTCTTCCATTAATGCATTCACACACCTCATTATTGTGCCAACTCAAATTTTTGCTCTGCCTACATCATCAAATCTTTGTGGATTTGGGAATTTAACAGTATAATATTCCAAGGTACACATTACTTTATTGCCTCAAATTTTTTTTTTTTACTTCATTTAATATGATTATGACACATTGTAATTAATATAGCGATTCATCCACGATTTTGTCGTACTTTGCCATGCAAGTGAGGACACTTGTCACCTTTTTTCATAGGGGGCAGTAAAGAGGTTTTGTGTGTAATAAATGAAATATCCCATCAGCTCAAATATTCCATCATTTCCAAATCAGCTGTCATAATTTCCATCCTTTGTCATTACTATTTTTTCTACCAGAATTGTATTGAGCCGTCATATCAAAAATAATGATTTGACAACCCTTGCGTGTAACCTGTCGAAACCAACCCTATTTTTAAATAAAAATTTCAGCTTAGATTCACAACACTATTTCAAAAAAATTATGTTGTGTCTTGTCTACCTGAAAACCTAGAAATTTTTATCCCAATTTTGGGCACAACAGAGACATTTCAGCAAAAAGAATAGATAGTATCAGTGGAGTAAGAGGTTTTTTGAGTTTTTATGACATTGTTGGAAATTTCAAACATTAGAATGGGTGGTTTTCCTATATGGCATGAACTAGAAAACCACTTGGTATTGTTACAGGACTAGGACAACATTCAAGTTTTTAACAGAGTAGGGTGGCTCACCTATTTTGTTAGGTTAAATGGGTATGACTAAGCTACGACACTAGAATTCTTGAGAACTTACAACAATGGAGTTGCATATGTTAAAGGGTTGCGAATTGAAGATTTTAAAGCATGAATTGTCAAAGTCTCTAGAATTCCTTCTATAGGAGAAGCATTTTCACATGGGCATGACGCACAAACAGCTAGAGTGGAATTTTCTTTGCCAGCAGACGCCCCAATGGATTACAACAAATAGGGTGCAAAGTGGACATCTCTTCTAGGAGAATATCCTTAGTTAGTAGTTCATGTTATCAAGTACATTACCTGTGAGGGCCGTTTTTCCCTTCTTGCATGCAATACACTTTAAATTGTTGATCCATTTATGACATAACCGTTTAGTAAATGTTCCCAATTTTCTTTACGCCCTTTTGAATTTAAGTGTTGAAGAGGCATGGAAGAGGCGATAGAACGTAGTGACCCACCATGGTTTAATCAAACTATTGGTGGAAAGGTCACTGAGGGATGTCTCTCCCATGTCCTAGGATAGATTTATTATAGCACCTCATGTTCAATTGCATGGAGAAGGGCCACGACCCAAAATTCAAGAAGAATAGGGAAATAACCCTGATGACGAAGAAGAATTTGTTGAACAAGATGAACCTTTGAGGAATCCTTCTCCTTTGGTAGTTAATGTGGAGAATGTGCCATTCAGTCATACAAACCTTACCTCAGGGAGCGGAGAAACTGAGGTTCACACAACTTCTCAGAAAAAAGATCAAAAGGGCAAGGGCAAAGCCAAAATGGCAGAATATATGAGTCAAGATGTTCCTATTTCTATTGTTTCTCTTGCAGCCACACCTACCAAGAAAATAAAACTTTCACAGAAGTGACTTGCAGCCTCTACTAACACCCCATTGCATAGAAGTGTTTGTTTGAACACTACACACTCAGATAGAAAGGACTCACCTATTATGGTTGACTCTTCTCATGTCTCCTCTAAGGAGCCCTTACAAGAACAACCACAAACAGACAATCCGATTACAGAATGCCAGGGTATGATGGAAATGGATCCTGTAGCCGCTGAAGTGGTTACAAAAGTAGAGTGTGTAATACCAGAAGTAGCAGAGCCTAACAGAGCTGGAAGAGAATCTTCTTCTCTATAGGAAGGCAATCACGGGGAAAAGCCCCTTGTTCTAGAAAATGTTCTAGTTTGTACAAAGAAAGAGGAGGTAACTGTTCATGCTCTCTCGGTTGACTATTTTAATGCAATCCAATATCAAAAGTCAATGTGGGAATTGGGAAAGACAAAATTAAGTAGGGAGCTTGAAAGAAAACAACAAGAAATTGAATTCCTATAGAATAAGATAAATAACATTATAGATATAATTCTGGATTTAATAGAATGCAGACCACCACCATGGGTTTATGCCCTATGCCTCAAGGAGCAATTGTTTTTGTTTAAATTAATGAGAGTCCTTCAGGATCTTAACTTAGGCATAGAAACTCCACAAGAATTCGTGGTTGCATACAAGACATCACCTAATTATGTCCAGAATTTTTTATGTGAGTTATACATGCACAATTATGCTATTCCTTTTAATACTAGTTGGAATCCCCTTCTTTTTATTGGTGATATACATTTGTCTTCCCTCCTTTCTAAGATTTAGAATGAAATAAATTATGGCAAGCAATTACATAAGTATAGAATCCTTGGAAAGTCCATTTCATTGCCCCTTCGTCCTGAAATCCAGTCACCACGATGGCTTTACTACGACTGGATGCAAATTGTTTATGGATTTCATGATTATGCACCTAGGAAATAGATCTTGGAAAGCCGTGAGGAAGTTTTATGAGAATTTGAAAGATTTTCATTATCAGACGGGGACATGGAAGCTGAAGGATTAAGACAAAGATGGGAGAGACTCACTATGACACTTAAGAAGGTAGAACCACACAGTCTGATTAACTTGCGGGCTACAATGCAATGTGTTAGCTAGTATATATGCCAGGGAAGATAGCCATAGCCTGAGATATGGTTTCCACTCACCTTCTAGCCTCCTCTGCTTTTATGGCCACTGTACAACTATGTGGATGATGAAATAGATGAGCAACAGGAACTGAGCAGATGAGTGAAGGTGGAGAGAACAAATGGATTCTACTGGTGAGTCGGCACCGCCATGATTGGAGAGATGTAAGAAGGAGATCTTTGGGTTCTTGCCAAGATCCAAAACATCTCAGTGCCTGAGAACCGACACTAGTCTTCATAGGGGGAAAAATGATAGGCCATTTTAATGGCATACTTTAGATACCTTAGAAGAACTTTTGCTAGGTCTTTTCCTATGTTTTATTTTTATTACTCCAAGAATTTATGCTCTAAAAATGTTAATATGTGGTAGTCAACCACTGAACCTATGCCATGGACATATGCTACTTAATATGCTTTATCTGGATGAATATGCTCTATTTATTGCTATGAAATTATGATCATGTTTTATGAATGAATTGACTGTTTGAGCAATAGATAATGCATATGTACTTTGAATGATTGTTTGCCATGAATGATTTTATTCTAACAGTTTTAATGTAGCGCATCAAAGTAGCAACCATCATCTTGTTCAGGTGAGCACATCTATGTGTTGGACGCTTGACTCGGTCCTGCAGTAGATGCGCATGGATGAAACATCGACGTAGTAGTGGTTGAAGGTTCCCAGTTAATCCAGGTGGAGATGGTTGAGCAAATACTTGGCAAACGCAATAATTTCCCTGATAAAATCTAGGAGTGGGAAGTTAGGTCTTCTATCTAAGCAGTTCTTTCCTCTTTTCTAGACCGATTCCATTTCCTTCTTTCTCACTTTCCTTTCTGTTATTTATTTGTAATAAAATCTTCGCCTTTTCTTAGGGCATGTGGAGTTTAGCAGTTAGATCTTTTTCCTTTAAATAAAGCCCTGCTCCTACGTGAGAAAGAGGGCATTAGTAGTATTATGATAGTTGCAATATAGTTCAATTATGTTATTTTATTGTTGATGAGAATCTTTGTAGTCTGTTATTCATTTTAATGAGAAAATGAAGTTTTGAGATTAGTTATGTGTAATTGAGTGTTCTGGGTACTCACCCAAGGGGGGCCACTTGTTGAGGAATCCATAGTTAGATTCATTCTAGTTTAGCTCACTTTCCTACATTTCCGTTATTTCAATTCCTATGTTGAATAGCTCCTGTAACCAAATCCACAAGACAGCTACTGCTTCCTGCGGCCAAGCGGCAGAGTAACCAAGGCATTGTAGTTATTTTTGTGCACTCTTCCATCCTACTAGAAACATTCATTTCCATCATTTACTTTCAATTATTTACTTTCACAACAATAGTTTAGCTTTTCTTTGAGTATTCATTTCATGCAGCAATAGTATAGTTTCACTTTGAAAGCATTTATTTCCTGCAGCCATAGAATAGTTTCTTTCTAGCATTTATTTCCTACAACAATTATAGAATGATTGGTTGAGAAAGTGCTTTGTGCATATATTTTTCTAGCCCATTTCAAGTAACACATCCTTGGGTTTGACATATTAAATGATTTTCTTATAAAGTGGATGAAGTGCTTAGTTGGATGTCCAATCCCTGAGTTAAAGGATTATGCCTAGTTTCTGAGCCTTTATAACAAGCAATCAACACCCGTGTTTTTGCCTTTTCCCAGAGCTAAACAAAATATAGTTCAAAGGAGACTACACAATGAGACCTCCAATGCCTTATTAGCCACCTCCAAATGCTCAAGGGGATACTTATATTGAGTGTCTTTAGGAGAGATCCTCCCCCCTCCTTACACAAATATTATGACCACTTTCAGAGGTGAACCGGGTAGGCCTCTATTATAAAGTGTCTAGTGAAACTTCCATTCACAACTATCTCCTATAGTCCTACAAGTAGGATTGAGGCCTATAGACCTATGAGTAATTAGAAAATGTATTTCCACACATAGGATTTAGGCCTTGCAGCCCTAAAATTATCAAGCATGAGAATGAATCTAAAAATAGATGTGTCCCTTGAGAGATTAGTCTCAAGAGCTTTTTATTATAGTGGGTTGGAAGAGGCCAGGTCCGCCTTGGTCCCCCACTTGGGCAATCCCTCTCACTGGATATGCTAAAGCTCTCAGGAGGTAGCCACTCTAAAATGGGTACCAAATCCAAATGAAAGAAAAAAAGGACACACAAGTAGGTCTGGTATTTTGATCACCCTAAAAGGATGAGAGAATATCCCTACTACTTGTGATCCTAAAAATACACAAGACACTTGATTAATTCCTTGGGATTCTTATAACTAGGGGGAATTTGGTGGGTTTGGTATTTTTATCACCCTAAGAAGGGTGAGAGCATATCCCTACCATGGTTTTCCACAAATACACAAGCCCCCTAATTAAACTATGTGAGATAAAACAAAAAACACAAAGTTTATTTGTATCACCAAGGCAACCTACAAAACAAATTATTTAGTAGTTTCAATGCTCAATCCTTCCACAAGCATCCTACAAAACAAATCGATTAGTAGTTTGACAACACTTTTATCTTGGTCAAACATTCTGCAAAACCACTGTTAGAAGGCAAAAATAGAAAAAACCTACAAGAAAACCCAATTAACAAAGCTTTAAATGTAAAATGTAATGAAATGAAACTAAAATAAGTGGAGACACTTGTTTGCAAGTGGATATTCCTATCTATCAAAGATGCCTGTCTACAAGCAGAGACACCTGTCTAGAACGAAATGCAAAAAGACACTAAATGTTGCAAAGAATTAAAACCTAAAAGAGCTAAAATCTTCTAAAACACCATCTATTATGAAAAACCAGAATGCAAGTAACCCTAAAAGTTCCTAAGAGTGCAAATAAAACCCTAAAATATGATGCAATATACAATAAGGAACCTCTTTGTCAGAGCCTCCTGTGTACAAGAAGAGACACCTATCTATCAGAGATGTCTATCTATAGTTAGAGACACGTATCTGCAACATAAAATATCTTGAAATATAATGGACTTGTAAATGCATGAAAGTACTCCTAATGACAAAATGTACTAAGGAATAAACCTAAAATAACTAAAGATGCAGATTAAATGATTACAAGCTCTAGAGAAAAAGGGGAATATCCTTTTCTATCAAAGATGCCTATGTATTGGTGAAGACACCCATATGTCAGAGACACCTATGTACAGGCAGAGACACCTATACACAGGCGGAGATGCATGTCCATCAGAGATGCCTCTGTAGAAGCGGAGTCGTTTGTTCATCAAGCCATCCAAAAAAACTACAAAAAATGCAAAAAAAAGTAATAAAACCAGGACGTGGGTCCCACTGGGCATTCTAAAATGTATGCAAGGAAAATACCTGTAGTTGCAGAACAAGAAAAGCATGCAAACATGAGAAATACAAAGTAATCAAAGGATGCTAATACACTTGAAATTCAACTAAATTTTCACTACAAACTCTGATGAGCTAAAACAAGGGCACCTAATCAACCTTGTTTGATTTTTTCTTAGAGATTTTATGGGTGTGCTCTCCCAACACAATGCAATAAATCCTACTATGATTGATGGTGAAGGATTGAGAATAAGTATGAGGAACTTGCCCTAATCTTCACAAAATGATGAATGCAAATGCAATAGAAACCTATAATGGAAATGCAAGACCAACTAAACCTAGATTGATTCCATTGCCTAAAGTATAATATCTCGATTTTAAATGAAAACTAAACTAGTATGAAAACTAAAGTGCTCAAGTGTGCAAGTGCTCAAGTAATTTAAAAATACTCACAATCACTAGTTGAAAAATGAGGTGTGAGACCTCCTTTTATGGACTTGTCATGAAAATGAAGGGATAGGATTAAGAGGTGGAAAATGAGTGGTTAAGTTAAAGGTTAGGTAGGGTTTGAATTGGGTGAAGGAGATTAAGAGGCAAAAGGAATGGGTGACTAGGATTAAGTGGTTAAAGAGAGTGGTTGACTTTAAAAATAAAATCCAAATGAAGAGACAAGTGCCAAGTGCCACAAGCCAAAAATTTAGGAGTTGATCCATATGATTGCACATGATTGGCTAAAATTGCAAGAAGAGGATTAGTGAATTTATAAAATAAACAAAATTGTATATTTAATAAATAGAGGAAATAAGCTTAGGATAAAGGTTTAATTAAATTAAAAAAAATTATTTAATTTCAGAAAGAAAAGGATAATGAATTATTTAAATAAATAAAAATATTTATTTAAATAATAGATGAAAAGACATAATGAATTAATTAAATAAATACAAACATTTATTCAATTAATAGAAGGCATTATAATTAAATATATAAAATATTTATTTAATTAAGGACATATTTAGGTGTCTACAACATCTTGTACCCCCTTTATTGCACTAAATAATGTTTGAAGTTTGGGAGCAAGTAGACTTCTAAGCTCTCCCACACTTGCAATGATTTAATCTTTTTCTTTCTCCAGACCTTTGATCTTGTCAAGTAAAGGGATTACTTGACCTTTCGGTTTAGATGTAGAAGCACCCAAAGGATCAAAAGATTGAGCAAGATGCTCCAATTTCTGCTCACACTCCTTTATTTTCTTCTCAATTCCTCTAAAAAAATTAGAAGTTGATAAACATGACTTGTAAATATTTACACCTTTAGTCAGAGCATCTTGAATGCCCTTAATGTTGGTTTCTAACACAATTTTTTCATGTGTTATTGCACCTTTCAACTCATCAAATCTTTTCTCATTAAATTCTTTTCTAACCTTTATCTCAATATATTATTCAAATGAGTCAAAATGAGAACTTACTACTCCAATTAGGCTCTTGAGTTGGTCAAAGAGGTTCTCTACGACATCCTTAACAAATGATGGCATCACCTTTTCAAGTATACCAGATGCCTACTCCAAAAACTTGTTGTCTTCCAACTAGTTTCTCAATATCTGACCTTCTTCTATCTTCTCTGTCTCTATTTCCTTCTCTGTTACCTCCTCTTGTCTTGTTTTAATCTTAGGAACATCCATTACCTTAACTTGTTCTGTCTCTATTTCAGGAACATCCTCAAAATTTATTTCTTCTTGTTGTTCCACCTCCTTAACATTTGGAACATCAACTATAGGATAACCAAATTCAGGAAGTGTAGAGCTTTCACCTTGAGTCTTAGGATTGAATTCATATTGGTTCCTTTCAAGATAAGTTCTCATAATATTTTATATCTCCTCAATCACTTTTTTTTTCCTATCATGATTTGATTCATTCTTAGTTTAATCTTAAACAACTTCTCTGAGTCCTTAAGAATCTATTTTACCTCCTCTATAGATATGACCGGACATATGTCTACCAGTACCTTTTTTCTTAACCTCTTATCCTAAGCTAGAGCATATGATTTCCTAGCATACAAAATTTTGTACAGATTCTTAGGTAATTTGATGTTATTTTAGTAAGATCCTTCTTGAATCTATACAAGTACCTTACCATATCCTCTTCAACTACACCATTTTCTTCTTCATCAAATTTATCAAATAATTTTGACATTGGCTTCAAATTTCCATGAGATTTAATAATCTTAACTACATCATTCACCATCATGCCATGTTCATCTGAATAAATTTTTGTCTTCTTAATTACTTGTTCTATCTGACTGGATGTTTTAGGCTTTGAGGTTTGTGGAGCTTTGATCTTCTTCTGCTTCTTCAATTGTTTTACAACATCATTTGATTCAGCTTCCTCAACATCTTGAATAATAAATTCTTCCTTCTTTTCCACTATATTCTTCCTCTTTGCCTCTTTCATAGGTGGTGAAACTTGAGGTTTCTTTGATGTAGAACTCCTAGTCTATCTTGACTTACTAGGTGAAGGTTCAGTTGAAGATGCTACAACAATATCTGTAGGCTTATCAATAGCTTGTTGAGTCCTTTTTCTTTTTGTTAGTCAACTGATGAAGATATTCAAGATCTAATGGAGATGATGAATACCAAGTGATACTAAGTGTACATGGTTGTAGAAATGATTAGATCAATTATTAGTTTGTCATTGATGTCAAGCAATTAATTACTAATTTTATTTTGTTGCCATATCTTAAGTTACAGAAGTTAAATGGGTGACAAATATAGATCGGACAATGATGAAGTAAGGTTGATATAGTTGTTTGCTACTATATATTTGATGTTATCAATTTGGTACATTTGATTGATCAAGTTATAGATTGCAAAGAGTTAAGTTTCATATGCATTGAGTTACTCTACTAAGCTAGACATAGTCAATCAGTATAGAGTTGTGTTAGTCGGTCACAGTTACCGAGCACCAAGAATGAGTTACACACTGAGCAAAAAGTGGAATAAGTTACCGAGTTGCAAAGCAAGTTTACTGAGTACATGATATTGATTGTAAGTGTTGATAAGATTGAATTTAATATGAATCTATGATGATCTAGATGTTGATAAGGATAAATAAAGTTTGTTAGAAGATCTACGAACATGAAAATTTAATGAGAAGATATAAGGCAAAGATTAAGTGGTTAAACCTGATTGTTTGAGTTACAAGAAAAAGTTCAAGTTATGAGGTAAAAGTGAGTGGTTAACCGAGCTTTGATTTATGAAGAAGATGATTGAATGAATGATTGCAATTGAAGGAAAACCTAATCAAGGAGATTAAGAGGAATTTTTTTTTGTCTATATAAGGAATGAAGAAATAATGAGTTAGAGATGCTAGCGAGTTGAATTGAGAACCAAAAGAAGTTGAAGAACAGAGTTACCAAGAAGACCAGAGAACTAAAACTGCAAATTCTACAGTCTAAAGCAGAGACAAATAGAGTATGTGATGTGAATATTCATTTCAGAATAAAGGATCTGACCCAAGAAAAGGTAGTTGCTATATTTATAGATCAAATTTTATAAAGTTTCTTATTAGCATTTGTAACAGAGAAAATCTCTTAACCAAGTGGATTTAACCATCCTATTTGTAAATCCTAGAAGTAGGTGACATTCTATTAGAGTGTTTAAAGACCTCTAAGAAGGCCACTCCTAACAAGGTAAAGATCTTAATAGATCTGAGGTAAATCCCCTAACAGGGTCACATATAACAAATGTGTTTGTAATCTTTAACCAGATAAGCTTTTAATCGAGCTTACTTTAGAAGGGTAAATATTTATTATGGGTCACAATTCCCACAGAGGTTTTTCCCTTATCGGGTTTCCTCATTAAATCTTGTGTTACATGTGTTTGAATTCTTGTTATATGTTTCTGAGATGAGTTATTGTTTATGAGCTAAGTTATTTTGGTGAGTCGATTATTATTGTATTCAATTATACCGAGTGAATTAGTAAGCTAAGTTTTAAGTATTAAAGTTTGATTTTGTCTGATTCAACCCCCTCTCAGTGGACCAACAATTGGTATTAGAGCTAGTTACTCTGAAGTGTTAAGTTTAAAAGGAATTGAGTTAAAGATCTAAAGATGTATAAGAGGGAGGCATCTAAGTTTAATAGAGATCATTTCTTTACATGGAAAAGCATAATGAGATTGCATGTGTCTATTATAGGAGAGTATGTAATTTATTTTCTTGATAATCCTTATGTTGCACCCACTACTTACTCTTTAACACTTGAAGAGACAAGACATAAGCAAGAGTACACACAAGTCATGATTGAAATAATTACTACACTTAACGACCAAGAATATGATGAAGTTGATGGATGCACTACAACAAAAGAAATGTGGGATACAATTAATTTGACCTATGGTGGAGATCAACATGTTCAGAAGGCTAAAATAGAAAGTTTGAGAGGAAAATTTGATGTAATGAGGATGAAATAGGGAGAAAACATAAGACAGTACAACACTAGACTTAAGGAGATTACCAATTCTATCAGAGGAGCTAGTGGATACATAACATAGGAAGATGTTACAAGAAAAACATTGAGAACCATGCTACCGAGCTATGCCATTCATGTAGTTTCTATGCAAGAGCTGAAATCTATTCCCCAAGTGAATGTTTCACTTGATGCTACCATTGGTAAGTTGCCTGCATTTGAGATAAATGATTTTGAAAATAGTTTACCTGCTACATCTAAGATTAAATATGCATTTAAGTCATCTTTGAAGATGAGAAGATGTAAGGAATCTAGAGCAAATGATGGATATGTGAGCAATGCTAGTGAGAAAGTTTACAGTTCTAGAAGAGTTATATGCTGAAGATGAAGAGAATGAGAGAGAATTTGAAGCTTTGTTGGATAGAAGAATACAAAGAGGCAAAGGAAAATACCAAGGTAAGTTACCCTTGAAATGCTTTAATTACAACAAAATTGGTCATATTACTTCAAGATGTCCTAAGAAAGAAAGTGAAGAGAAGAAAGATAACAAGGATAAGGAAAAAAGAGAGAACATATTCAGGAGATTCAGATACTACAAAAAAGGTAATAAATCTTGTCATATTTCTAATGAAGACCTAAGTGAAGATGATTCAGATGACAATGATGGTGAGGAAGTTGTGTATGTTTCTATTAAAAATAATTCTGATGGAGAAAAGATAGAAGAGCCAAAATCCCTCATATCACAAGTAAGTACAAATGAAACATGGATTATAGATAGTGGTTGTTCACATCACATGACTGGTGACATACTTAAGTTTATTTCCTTGGAAAAACATGATGGAGGATTTGTTAGATTTGGTAATGATGCTCCATACCTTGTGAAAGGAAAAGGTTCTATAATTATACTAAATAACATAAGGTGTGATGATGTTTATTGGGTTGAAGGATTAAAGTATAATTTGTTGAGCGTGGCACAACTGAATAACACAAGTCACCAACTAGAATTTCAACATGGAAAGGTGAGATTTCTTTTATAAGAAGGAGAGTTTGATTTCCACTGGAGAACAATCTAAAGGTAATTTATTTTATCTTGATCCATCAATAAAGAGTTGCATGTTTGCTAAAATTGAAGATGTTTGGTTATGGTATGAAAGTTTATGTCATGTCAATTTTGACAACTTAATCAAAGTAAGTAAAAAGAATAGAGTCAGAGGACTACCAAGATTAGAGAAACCTGAAAATTTCATGTGCAAAGAATGTCAAATGGGTAAGATGACTAAATCTAGCTTTTCAAGCAAGACATATGTTACTCAAGGAATTCTAGATTTAGTGCATATTTTTTTATGTGGACCCATGAGGACTCAAAGTTATTATGGAAATAAATATTTTATTTTGTTTGTGGATGATTATTCTAGAATGATGTCTATAATTTTTTTAAAATAAAAATCTGATGCATTTCCAATATTCAAGTGGTACTAGGAAAGGGTTGAGAAAGAGATAGGAAAATAGTTGAAATGTTTGAGATCTGATAGAGGAGGTGAGTTTACACTATTTTGTAATGAAAATGGAATCAAGAGGTAGATGTCAGCACCGAGGATACCACAACATAATGGAATTGATGAGAGAAGAAATAGATCTATTGTTGATTGTGTAAGGACACTAATGATTGAAAAAGGTATATCACAAAACTTTTGGAGAGAAGCAGTCAATATTGTTGTTTACACATTGAACCAAGTACAGATGAAGAAAGGTACCAACAAGACACTGTATGAAATTTGGTATGATCACAAGCCTAATGTTAGTTACTTTAATTTATTTGGAAGCAAATGTTATATTTTGAAAGATTCTAGAGAAGGAAAGTTTGTTTCAAAAGGATAAGAAGAAATATTCTAAGATATTCTACAAGGAGTAAAGCCTAAAAATGTTTGAACAAAGTTACTAACAAAATGGTGGAAAGTGCAAGTGTAAGAATTGATGAATTTGCAGAAAGAATGCTGAATAAAGCAAAAAGGAACTTGGACATTATGAGAAGTTTGTATTTGTACAACCTGATGTTCCTGATACCTTACCAAGAGAACCTACCAAGGAGGAAGTTGAATAGGGAGTTCCACAATAGAATGATGAAGATGAAGCACCGAGACCTACCGAGCATGTTTTAGCAAAGTATGTAAGAAAGAACCATTCCCTAAGCAACATTATTGGAAATAAAGATGCTAGAGTGATGACTAGAAGCAAGGTAAGAGAAAGTACATGTTTAATATCTAAATTTGAGCCAAACAAAGTTAAAGATGCATTGGAAAGTGAAGATTGGATGAAAGGAATGAAAGAAGAGTTTGATCAAATTGAGAAGAACAAGATGTGGACATTAGTACCTAGGCCTCAAGATAAAAATTGGGAAAGCAAGATACTGAGAGGGGGGGGGCGAATCAGATCTTAAAATTTAATCACTTAAAAATAACTGATCCACATTCATACATATATGAAATTAATCTAACAGCTATTAGCATCCACAACATGAAATAAATAACTCATGACACAAAATTTGGTAACCTAGAAACCCAAATAGGTAAAACTGGGGTGGGGATGACACCCACAAATTATTCACTACTACAGCAATAAAGTGTGCCTGTTAGGGCTACAAAATTTTGATTACAATATGCAATCTACCTTGTTAAAGGTCTGCCCGGTTAAGAACTTTAGATCATTACAATCTACCTTGTGAAAGGATTTGAAACTTATAGTAAAGTAAGCACTTGGATACGAGATTTAGAAAGGTCTGCTAGAACCACTTTGTTAAGAGATTTCACCTGATACACTTGTTAGAATGTCTCAAGATATGATCCTTCGATGTGCACTCTGATGCTGATAACGGATCTCCTCTTTACAATACCTTTTCTGATCTTATAATTTGATATGTCTTTACTCTGTTGTTCACTACTCTGTCACTCTATTAGATCTATGCTTCTTCCACAAAATAACCCTCTACACATCTCTAATGAATGCACACACTTCTTTTAGAACTTACAAAATTAGGGTAAGAAGCAATCTTATATGTCTTTACGAATCTAGCAACTAGATTTAGATCAATGATCAAGATCTAATACTTCTACCTCCAAGGCATTCCAATTTTCTAATTGGCTTCATGCCACGCATAGGATAAAACAATTAAATGCATAATTAACTCTGTAGAGAATATTAAATGCTCACATATATCAGCCCAAAACCACATAAGTCAGCCCAAACATTTTACCTTAAAGTTTGTGTCATTTCTGACATGTATGTCAAAACTGTCTTGCTTGACACTTAAGTCTCTGGCACTCGACATGAACATGATTAACTTCTGCTTGATTAGAGAGGCACTTGGCAACCATAAATCTACTTGAAAATGACTATGTCGGATAGCTCAGCCTATATTAGATAGCTCAGCCGCAATGATGACCGGCTAACCTGCCTGAATAAGTGACTAAGTGTAGGACACTAATAATCAAAAAAACTTAGAGATTAACAATCTCCCCCTTTGATATTAGTGGAAAAAACACACTTATCATTTCTTTCCATCCAAAATTTTCCTAATTACATAATGTACTCCCCCTAGGAATGTACTCCATACAAAAATTTACATAGTATACATGCCTTCAACAAGAATATTTATACCTGGTTTTGTTCCTCTTGTGCTGAACCCTTATTAGTTTCCCCCTTGTTTTTGTCACTGATAGCTAGTGGGGTTAAGTTATACTTGTCCAAAAACTATTTATGAAGTTGTAATGTTAAAGAAAATGTTGTATCCCAACTGTCCTTTACAAACTTCATAACATGTAACTTGATTTCTAGCTCGGCAGCTAGACTCACCAAACTATCTGCAGTGCAGAGATGAGAATCTCTCTTGACTAAGTCTTTTGTAGCTAAAATTTCTTTCTAAATAACCTCCAGATGAGGTATTAAGGTAGTCTGAATAGTTATTAACTTTGCTCTAATTCTTTCATCTTCAGCCATAAGCTCGGCTAATCTTCTCTGTGTATGAGTCAACTTATTAAAGTGTATGGAGCTAGTTCTAGCATCCATGCTTAATGAACTACCAATTGACTTCAAATCTAATTGCAGCATCTCAATAAGCTGTAGATTATCCTTTGTGAAGAATTCTACATCACATAACTTTCTATACAAAGAATAAACATTATTTGCAACTTCCTCAAGAATCTCTACAAGAGAAGAAAGTTCAACCTGTTTTGTAGCAATCTCTGCTGAGATCTTCTCCAAGACTTTGTTCTCAAATTTTATTTCGGACCATTGCAATAAATTTTCATTAGCCTCAATGTTTTCATCATTGACCTTCTACATAATGTGAACTAACTATTCCAGAAAAGGTGCTTGAGGATTTCCATCTTCCATGTCAAAAGCTTTCACAAAAATATCCTTAATGTCATGTAAAACTTGCTTTTTTTTTTTTCTCTCTTTTCATTTCTTCTTGCCTTTTCTTCCTCTTAAGTAGTTCTTGAAGAGTCTCTATCTATTCAAAAGACAACTCATTGGGATCCCATTTTGGAATCACAATGACTTCATCTAATGTGACATTTAGGCTTGGAGACTTCTTCTTAATTAATTTTCTCCTCTTGAGTTTTGGTGAGTTGATGCTTGGCTCTGTTTCATCAACACCTTTTCCTTTAATAGTGTTAGTTCCCATTACATCTTTCAATTCACTCAAGATTTCCTGATGATCAGGCATACCCCAGTTTTAGGACTAGTGGGAGTAGATGATGTAGAGTGTGGTAGAGCAACCAACACTTGTACAGCCTCTTGTTCTTTAGGCTCATTTTTAGTATCCTTTATCTCCTCTCCACTATCTAAAACTATTTGTACAACCTTTAAAATAGGTGGATTTTTAGTATTTACCTATTGTTCTTCTGTCTTCTCTATCTCAGCTTCTTTCTCTTCATCTTTCTCTTCATTTGCCTTAGTAGCCTTGATAGGTGATTCGATACTTGTGTCTGTCGGCTCATCCTGACCCTCGGGATCCAAATTTCTAGTGTCATCAATTGTGGTGTAAATTGGACTATCCATTGTCAAGTCTATAACTTTCTCATCACCTATTTCCTTTTGGGTTTTAGTCTCTATTTTTTCTTGATCTGTAGAAGTTTCTTTCTCCATTTCTTTCGGTTCTGAGTTGTATCCATCTTTCTCAACTTTCTTAGTGATTAACCCAAAAATTTATTTCCATATTCTATTGCTCTGTTGTACAATAGCTTCAACATCATTCCTCAAAATAGCATAGGCGCTCTATTTAGGAATAAAATTCCCTTTATATTCATCAATGAATTTAGCTATATGTTTCTTGGTCAAGTCAGGAATGATCTTAGCCAATGTTCCTTCCCTTATTTGTCTTTCTATCATCAGTGCATATTTCCATTTCTGAGACAAAATATCATATATTTATGTAGGAACACTATCTCCTATATCTACAGGTGTCATTTTGAATGTTCCCATCATATCAATTAAAGCTTCTTGAATCTTGTGCTTATTTAATACACTATATTTTTCATACTTTATAAATTTGAATCCTGCTAAACCTAGATTACTTCTTAGGTTCTTACATACCTCATCAATATCTATCATTGATTTAAATGATGTTGTAGGTATGTTGCTAGGTACATCTATATCTGTCTCCTCATCATATTCAGATTCCAAGTATAGCTTCCTCCTTGGTCTTTTCTTAGCAGGTTGGCTCGACACAACCTTGGTTTCAACTTGTTTCCTTTTACATGAACTGATCTCTCCAGCAAAATTCTTTGTATATACCTTAGTTTGTACGATAGGAGATGAAATAGTTGATGCCCTTGTCCTTGGATAGTTAACAATAGGAGGGGTAACCTTAGGTCTTTCTTTGCTCAGCTTGGTTACCTTAGCAACTTCTCGTTGCTTTCCTTTATCTTTCAAAGGAATCTCTTTCTCATATTCACTAACTTCTTCTTCTTCAGTAAATATGTCTTCTTCCTTTCCAGTAGTTAGGCCTATAGGTGTATCCTTTGCCTCTTCATCACTAGGTAACCCAACCATTTTCTTTAGATTCTTAACAATCTTTTTCCTCTTCCTCTCCATAGTGCCAGCCTTCCAATTCATAGATATTTTGGCCTTTGCTTCTTCATAGTTTCCAAAACATTTAACTGAGCTATCACTCTCCTCTGCTAGAAGTGTTGTGATTTCTATAGATGTCTCATTGATGTTAACTTCATAAGGTAATGGCCTTAGCAAATATACCCTAAGCACTACTGCCTACACATAGGTGTAATCTGTGTCCACTAGGAAAAAAATCTCCTCATAATGCTTCTCCACTAATGAACTGGGAATTCTACTTCTCAACCTCATTCTCTTCTTGAATTCAACAAAGTATGTTCCCATAATATTGTTAAATTTATTGCCTAATTGCTAAATGAATGCATTAATATGCTGAGTGATAGGTCTTTCCTTCTTCCAAACAATATTTCCAAGTGTGGGAAATGAATTTTTTACATAGAAGAATATACAAACTAGTAGAGAACCAAACTTACATGATGAGTTATTTGCCTTCCTGATTGATGAGAGGTTCTCTGCTAGTTGCATCAACTGAAGCTCGACAAGGTTGTAAGTATGATTATTTTTCACTATCTTCCAAGCTTGATCGACTGTTGTACATGGAGCACTGTCTAGTCAGCTCGACTGATAGAACTTATGTGCAATTACCCTTACTCTCAAATCAAGCTCCATATCCTTGATTATAGAAATAGTCATGCCTCTATTGTTCCAAACTGCTCCAGTATTTGCTACTATATCTTCCTTTCTCTGGTCTCTCATGGTCCTTTTCCCGCTAACAATTGGATACCCAGTTACCCTATGAATAATGTATTTTTTAATCTTAATTGGTCCATTGTCCAACCAAATATTCATGTCATGTACTCGGCTCAAGAAAATCTTAATCCATTCCATCTTAAAATCCAGCGAGAATTCTAGGGCACGAGTTAACCCTTTGTTGGATAAATGTTTTAATTCATCTTTTAGAATTCCATTTTCACACAATTTGGTATAAGATTCCCTCAATTTGGTGTCTCCAACTTCACCAATTTTAACCATATAAAAATATCTTACATCATGTATCATAAGTACTTTCGGTGGAATTGATGAAAGGGATCCATTCAAATCACCTTGGATAGCGCTTTCTAGAATGACACGGAAGTTGGGAAGTGCACAGGTGTCACTCCTCACCAATTGAACTTGTCTCAACTCCTTCTCCATACCCTTGACTGCTGCGGAAGAACTTGCGGCCATGATATTAGAAATTAGGGTTTTTAAGATAATGAACAGAGTACCTCGGCAAATCACACTTCACACTATTCACTTTAAGGTTGCCGACGACATGCTAAAAAGATCCTCAAATTTTTTTGCAGAAATCAAGTTTGCAAATCCTCAATCGCTCTATGAAATTCTAAATCACAAGGTAAGAATGAAGAATAAATGACTCTGTCCTTTTATAGACTCCAAAGGTCAAAGTGTAATGTCCCCACCAGGGAACCCATAAGGAATCAGGTCTTATGACCAAAATTGCAACTAAATTTTTTTTTTTTTTTTTTTAACATTACATCATTACTACTCCACATTTACATTCCTTAAGGTTCCCTTAATGAATTACTAACATATTTACATTTACTAACATATTTACATTACTTATCCAAATTGAATTTCAT
>MU221933.1:128819-141977 GCA_018584345.1 Thuja plicata
TGGGTTTTTTGAGCTAATCTCCAATTTAGTGGGAGTATTGTTGCAGAGTATTCATAACCTTATTGTAGGAAGAGATGGCAGGTTCTTCATATAGTAGAATGGAGGTGGAAAAGTTCAATGGCACAAAATTTGAGTTGTAGAAACTCAAGATGGAAGACATGCTCATAGAACATGATGTATGGGAAGTGGTTGATAATGATATCAAACCAGTAAACATGCCTCAAGTAGATTGGGATCTCAAGGATTGGAAAGCTAAGGGTCTCATTAGACTCTGTCTAGTAGATTATGTTCTCCTGAATGTTCTCGATGAGAAGACTGCAAACAAATTGTGGACATGGCTTGGGTCTGTGTATCAGGCCAAGTCCTTAGTGAAAAGATTGTTCCTAAGAAAGAAGTTGTATTCTTTGAGAATGGAGGAAGGAGGATCCATTGTAGATCACCTAAACACATTTAACATGCTGATTGCATAGTTGACATCAACTGGTGTCAAGTTGGAGGAGGAGGATTGATGTATGACCCTGTTATTTTCCTTTCCAGATTCATGGGACCATCTTGTGATGGCCCTAGGGAGTACTATTGTCACTTTCCAAATGGATGATGTGGTGTCTTCATTTTTATCTGAAGAGATGTGAAGAAAGACTTCCGATTCAACCAAGGAAGCCCTTGCTGTTCGCGGTAGATCCAAAGTCAGAGGAAAGAAAAATGACAATAAGTCTGAAAAGGGTAGATCCAAATCCCATGGGAAATCTAAGACTCCTGGAAAGTCTAAGGTAACATGTTGGAAATATGGTAAGACTGGGCACTTTCGTAAGGACTATAAAGAGCCAAAGAAGAAGAAGAAAATCCCAGATTCTGATTCTGAAAAATCTCAAGAAGATGGCGATGCTTTTGTCGCAACCTTGGCCACTCATGCATCTGATGATGTGTGGCTAATTGACTTAGGTGCTTCTTTTCACATGACCTCTCCTCAAAGTTGGTTCTCAAATTATGAGGAGTTCGATGGTGGAAAGGTGTACCTAGGTGATGATTCTTACCTAGAGATAGTTGGATGAGGAAGAGTCACTATCAGATTCCCTGATGGATGAGTAAAGGGGATCAACGGGGTAATGCACATCCCAGGTTTGGCACAAAACCTATTATCTATAAGTATGTTGAATGATGCAGGTGTGCAAGTTGTTTTTCTAAAAGATGGATGCAAGATGATTAGAGGAGCTATAGTGCTCGCTAAAGGTACTAGGAGAGGTACCCTATTTCAGTTGGATGCTTGCACTTCACAGTGCCATAGTTCTTTTATCTCAAGGAAGAGAGCAACAGTCACTTTATCTCCAGCATCTAAACCAACAATGAAGAAGTCTATTGTAATGGGTTCCAATGGTAGTGTAGCAAGTGTACCTAAGGGTGCTAACACTTTGGAAGCCAAACTTCCTATAGAAAAGACAATGTTGTGGCATATGAGATTTGGCCACATTGGTGAGAAGGGTCTCAGAACCCTAAAAAATAAAAACCTCATTGAGGGGTTAAATGATTATAGTCTTGAGTTTGACTTCTGTGAACACTGTGTTTATGGTAAGCAAAATCATGTTCAATTTTACTCCAATTCTCACAAGTCTTCTAGTATTTTGGATCTTATCCATTCAGATGTGTTTGGTCCTGTTAAAGTTCCTTCACTCTCCACATCTGTATATTTTGTATATTTTATAGATGATTAAAGTAGAAGGACATGGATTTATTTCCTTAAAAGCAAGACACATGTTTTCAGTCGGTTCAAGGAATTTAAAGCTCTCGTAGAGAATCAGACTGGTAAAAGAATTAAGTGTGTGAGAACTGACAATGGTGGTGAGTTTTGTTCAGCAGAGTTTGAATAGTTCTGTAAAGAACAAGGGATCAAGAGGCATAAGACAACTCCTTATAACCCACAGCAAAATGGAGTTTCAGAAAGAATGAACAGGACATTGATGGAGAAGGCTAGGAGTATGGTTAGTGGAGCTAGCCTCGAACAAAGGTTTTGGGCTGAAGTTGTGGCCACTACTTGCTATCTAGTTAACAGATCTCATATGTCAGCTCTTGTTGGTAAGATACCCATGGAGGTGCGGTCTGGTAAGAAGCCTTCAATTAGACATCTTCATGTTTTTGGTTGTGAAGCTTATGCACATGTGCCTAAGGAGAGAAGATCTAAGCTGGAAAAAAGGCTGTAAAATGTATCTTCATCAGCTACAGTGTTGGTGTGAAAGGATACAAGATTTGGGATCCTATGATTGGTAAGGTGTTTTATAGTAGAAATGTTATTTTTAGAGAGCTAATACCTTCTCCTATTGTGCTACAGCCAGATGAAAAATAAATGAAAGAAGATGTTGTTTAGTTGCCTCCTACTCCTGAGAAGACTGAATAGAGATAGAGTGATGGATCTGATGATGAGGAGAGCTTTAGCAGCTCTAAAAATTTAGAAGAAGAGGTAGAAAAACCTCAACCTCAGCCCTTGAGGAGATCCATGAGAGAAAGAAAGAAACCAAAGAGGTTTGGATTTTCTATGTTAGATTCTAGTTGTGCTTATGCCTTGTTTACAAACATTGATGAGCCTAGATCTGTGAAAGAGGCTATAGGTATGGAAGATGCAGGTTCCTGGATTGAGGCCATGGATGATGAGATGGCTTCACTGGAGAAGAACAAAACTTGGGACCTAGTACCTTTGCCTTAAGGATGGAAACCTGTTGGAAGCAAATGGGTGTTTAAGAAGAAATTCTGTGTAGATGGCAGTGTTGAGAGGTACAAGGCCAGATTGTTTGAAAATGGGTATTCATAGGTGGAGGGAATTGATTATGGTGAAATATTCTCTCCTACTATAAAGCTTACATCCATTATATTTTTTTTATCTCGAGCATCATCATATGATTTAGAGGTAGAACAGATGGATGTGAAGACAACTTTCCTTCATGGTGATTTGGAGGAAGAGATCTATATGTCACAGCATGAGCACTATATTCAAAAAGGTAAAGAGTCTTTGGTTTGTAGATTAAAGAAGTCTCTATATGGTTTGAAACAATCTACTAGGATGTGGTACCTTAAATTTGATGACTTTGTGTTGTCGATTGGTTTTCTGAGATCAAAATTAGATCATTGTGTTTATTTCAAAGTTGACAATGATCACCTTCTTATTATTGAATTATATGTTGATGATATGTTGTTGATTGGGAAGGGTATGGGTATGATTTCTGATTTGAAGTCTCAGTTGTCAGTATAGTTTGAGATGAAAGATCTAGGGGCAGCCAGGTATATTCTGGGTATGGAAATCAACAGAGATAGGTCTAACAGAAAACTTTGGTTGAGTCTGAGTAAGTATGTGAAGTTTGTGTTGGACAGGTTTAGCATGACAGATTGTAGACCATTGTGTGTTCCTATTTCTACGAGAACAAAGTTATCTATGGATGATTGTCCAAAATATCCTAGTGAGGTGGAGGAAATGAGAAAAGTACCTTATGCAAGTGCAGTGGGCAGCCTTATGTATGCTATGGTCTGTACTAGACCAGACATTGCCCAAGCAGTGGGAGTCTTGAGTCAGTTTATGGCTAAACCTGGATGGGTACATTGGGATGTAGTTAAGAGAGTGTTCAGATATTTGAAGGGTATATTAGA
Organism: Thuja plicata; assembly: GCA_018584345.1. NCBI lineage: Eukaryota > Viridiplantae > Streptophyta > Pinopsida > Cupressales > Cupressaceae > Thuja > Thuja plicata. Next base: position 132,450 of record MU221933.1, read on the forward strand.
GTATTCCATATGCTATCATGGAAACTCTTCTTGAGCTTCACATTCAGTTTGTATTCATGGGTTTGTGGATTTAGATTGGGCAGGTGACATTAACAGCAGGAGATCCACTAGTGCCTATGTGTTCACTATGTTTGGTGGTGCCATCAGTTTGATGAGTAAGCGACAACCCATGGTTTCTTTATCCACAATAGAAGAAGAGTACATGGAAGCTACTTATGCTTGTAAGGAATCCATTTGGCTTAAGAGACTGTTCAGATGTTGGTGTTGATGCAGGACATATTACAATTTGTTTTGACAGTCAGAGTGCTATTTGCCTTGCAAAGAATCCAACTTTCCATGCCAGAACCAAGCACATTGATGTGCGGTTTCACTTTGTGAGAGATATGGTAGAGGATGGAAAGGTAAGTTTGGAGAAGGTAGATACAGTAAAGAATGTTGCGGATACATTGACAAAACCTGTGGGCATAGAGAAGTTCAGATGGTGTTCAGAGTCTATGGGCCTCTCAGCCTATAGCAATTAAATCCTATTATTTCCTTTGGCTCTGAAAAGGTGTTTGACAAGTGGGAGAATGTTAGGAATAAGGTGTCTCAACCTTGTATATTTTCTTACATTTGATATTTTCCAAATGTCAGCACTTTGGACAATGTGTAAGGTAATCATGACTGAAACAATTATGACAAATTCCTATGACGGTCATTAATATTTGTAAGAGCTAATTGCGGAAGTTTCAATGATGAGTGAAGATGTGCAAGATATTTGGCAACTAATTAGTTGAGTACTGTACACTCTTCTGAAATCTTAAGGTTCCTATTTTCTCAGAGAATGGTAAAACCCTAATATGGCTGCCTTTGTAAGTTTCCCTAAAAAGTGAAGCACATGATATAAGAATTTTTTAGGGTTGTGAATATAAGAGAAGTTAGTGTATTGTTGGAACATTTTTATGCTGCCAAATTTGTCTTCAAGTGTTGATTATCTCTTGAAAGAACTTGCATTACAAGTGTATTGTAAACAGTATTAGTTTTGGTTAATACATTGTGTAGGTTTTGGAGTGTTGGGGGTTTTTACCAAAAGGTTTTGCCCAGGGTAAATCATTGTGTCATTCTCATTTTTCTATGTATGCATGTTATTGTATTATCATTCTATAATTGCTAAGGGTTAAATCTAAATTTGCATGATCCTCTTCTCGGGAGTTTAGCATAGGGAATTGTTTTCCGCACACTTAGTTTCCTTTCACATACCACTGATGCTCGACACCTATAGTGCAATTTTGACTTTTTCTCAGTACATGTCTTCAAATATGCCCTGGTGCATCTTAACATATGCAGATATGGACTTTGGTACATTTATATGTTAGGAACTGGTGTAAGATATGAAATTTAAATGCAGTTCCTTACATACCTCTTTTTCTTAGTTTGAGATGGTGTGATCACCTGATCCATTGGATTAGGTGACCTTAGCTTCAGTAGTTTCACTGTTGCTTGGTTCTATTTTCCTTACCCATGTCTAGTTCATCTGTGCTCTAATTTACTCAACAGTAGGAGCAGGTACTCTTGTCTTGCACTCTCTCTTAGTATGATCAATTTTCAAACAACTAAAGCAAACTAGGCTTCCATTCATCCAACTCTTAGATCTTCCTCTAAAATGTGTCTTTATGTAGTCTTCAGGTGCATGTCCATACTCTTCACAGTAATGACAATTTTTCCTTGTGTTATAATCCCAATTGTAAGTGTCACCTTTCCTTGGTGCTTTTGCTTGTGTCTTTGATGTCCATTGTTGTTTAACATTAGATCTGCAATCTTGTGCCTTATGTCAAATTTTTGACAGTTGTAACAATATCTATTGATTCTTGGTGTGGGAGGTGCATCATTTTCCTTAGCCCAAAATTCATGTGCTTTATGTCCAAACTTCTTACAGTTAAAGCAATAACCATTGAACTTAGGTTTAGGATTGGACTTACCATTCTTGCTTTGGAAAATGTTTGCAGTGTGTCTTGGTTTTCCACAGTGGTGGCATACATGTTTGTTGTTCTTTGTCTTTGCATTCCTCTTTTCACCAATCTTAGATGATTCTCCTTTCTTAGTAGATGTCTATTGTTCGATGTGGCCTACTCCAGAAGAATCTTTTGATCTCCTTGATGCTTCCATCAGATTCTCAAAATGAGTCAAAGCTTCATTAGGTCTGTTCAACCTTTCATTCAGTTCTTTCTCAAATCTCAATTCATCCTTCAATTGACTATTCTTAGATCTCATATTCATTATTTCCATGTCTTTCCTACTGATTTCCTGATTTGCAAGTAGCATTTGATTCACCATATCAACCTAATTGTTTGTCATCATTTGTACATCATGTGTTCTTTCATCAAGTCTGATAGTCATCACTCTTTTGTCTTCTTCAGCCACAACCTTGTCATCTTCAGCTTTCTTCATCTGTTCCACTACTTCACATAGTCTAACTGATTGCATTTCTTGTTCTCTTTTCAGGTTTCTGACTTCTTCACACAGTGCATTGTTCCTTTCTAGTAGATCAACAATTGCTGCATTACTCTTAATAGAATATCCATTCTAAAATAGATTTATAGTTTCTTCTTCCTGATAATGAGTATCATTCATTTGTTTGGCCAAATATTTCCTAGATGTCAATGAATTCCTCAATTCCTATCTAGCTGTCTCAAGCTGATGTAATGCTACCTAAATTTCAATCTTCTGATTCTTAATGACTTTACCCAATTTGTAAATCTCCATCTCCAGATCTGTACTCTCAAGCTGATTAAAACTTTTTGTAGGAGAACTGAGCTCTGATACCAATTGTTAGAAATATAATATTAGGAAAGCAAGATACTGAGAGGGGGGGTGAATCAAATCTTAAAATTTAATCACTTAAAACTAATTGATCCACATTCATACATATATGAGATTAATCTAACAACTATTAGCATCCACAACATGAAATAAATAACTCATGACACAGAATTTGGTAACCTAGAAACCCAAATAGGTAAAACTGGGGTGGGGATGACACCCACAAACTCTTCACTACTATAGCAATAAAGTGTGTCTGTTAGGGCTACAACATTTTGATTACAATATGCAATCTACTTGGTTAAAGGTCTTCCCGGTTAAGAGCTTTAGGTCATTACAATCTACCTTGTGAAAGGATTTGAAACTTACAGTAAAGTAAGCACTCGGCTAAGAGATTTACAAAGGTCTGATAGAACCATTCTATTAAGAGATTTCACCTGATACACTTGTTATAATGTCTCAAGATATGATCCTTCGATGTGCACTCTGATGCTGATAACAGATCTCCTCTTTACAATACCTTTTCTGATCTTATAATCTGATATGTCTTTACTCTGTTGTTCACTGCTCTGTCACTTTGTTAGATCTATGCTTCTTCCACAAAATAACCCTCTGCACAGCTCTAATGAATGAACACACTTCTTTCACAACTTACAAAATTAGGGTAAGAAGCAATCTTATATGTCTTTACAAATATGGTAACTAGATTTAGATCAATGATCAAGATCTAATACTTATGCCTCCAAGGCATTCCAATTTTCTGATTGGCTTCATGCCATGCATAGGATAAAACAATTAAATGCATAATTAACTCCATAGAGAATATTATATGCTCACATATGTGCTCAACATGAACATGATCAACTTCTGCTTGATTTTTGAGGCACTCGACAACCATAAATCTGCTCGGTGATGACTATGCTGGATAGCTTGGCCTATACTATATAGCTCGGCCGCAGTGATGACTGGCTAACCTTCTTGAATAAAGGACTAAGTGTAGGACACTGATAATCAACAAAACTTAGAGATTAACAGAAATCACCATTCCTCAAGGAACATTATTGGAAATAAAGATGCTGGAGTGATGACTAGAAGCAAGGTAAGAGAAATTACATGTTCAATATCTAAATTTGAGCCAAACTAATTTAAAGATGCATTGGAAAGTGAAGATTGGATGAAAGCAATGAAAGAAGAGTTTGATCAAATTGAGAAGAAAAAGATGTGGACATTAGTACCTAGGCCTCAAGATAAAAATTTTATTGGTACTAAATGGATTTTCAGAAACAAGTTGAATGAGCATGGAGAATTTATCATAAATAAAGAAAGACTGGTTTGTAAAGGTTATCCACAAGAAGAAGGGTGGTCCCACAATAGTGTGTCCCACTTTTTGGCCAACTTTGACACAAAGATCAACATTTTGAGAAAAAACTTCACTTTCGAACACCTCTTGCTGCAAAACTATTAGAAATTTGAAGATGATGTAAACTAGAGTCTTTCAGAATTTTATTTCTAGTTTCTGAATATATTTAAAAAAAAAAAAAAATTCATTAAAATTCATTTTTCCTTCTCCTTCGAAAAGTGGTTTGTGTGACCAAATTATGTTTTTAAGGAGTGATTGTCACTTGGATTAGCATAACTTTTAAAAAAAAAAAATGATAAACATATAATTATTTCAATATTATATTTTTAACTTCAATATCTAAAGGATGCAATTGGTTTCATTCATTTTGGGTCGATATTTCATATTTTATTAAGTTCTAAAGTGACAATAACTGTAATTTAGACATAAGGTCACTTGGATCACTCTAACTTGGTCTGTATATATCTAAATTAATTTTTTTATTTATTTATAGAAAGGTAACACAAATACTCTTTTCATACATATTTTTCATAATTTATTTTTGTAATTTACTATTTTTCCTGAAGCCTTGAAGAGACAGGTTGTTGAATGACCAAACAACATTTGTTTAGTTGAAGTAATATTTGAAAGTGACAATGAACTCAATATGTATTGAAATTATATTCATTAGAAATCTTTCTCCAAATAGAATCATTTGACATCATGTGTTTTATAAAAAAGCATCTTGTTTGGTCCTTGTCCCAGGCCTTGAAAGGCCATTTTTTTAGTTTTCTTTTTTCTGAGGGCAAAATTTCAATTTAGGGGTCTTCAGGCGAAGACCCCCTTCATGTGAAGGCATCTAAGGGGCTTCGTGCGAAGGCCCTGATAATCCTTAAAGGATTATAAGTTGTCATTAGTAGACAATCAGACAGTTTTGGTTGGTCATGATCATCGAGTGACAACCTTACCAAGCAACAACATTCACTAAGTGTAGTGGTCACTGAAATGTTTTGAACATCAAGCAGTATTGTGTGTAAGAAAATACACCTTCATGAAATTAAGATGAAAGACAACAATTCTATGGAATGATAAAACAAATTAATCTAAGAATTGAAGCTACAATCTATATGATCTCATGGTTCTCTATCCAAGCTTTGTTAAGAGAGCTCTTAGGCTTAATCTCTCTCAAGGACAATCCTAGAATGAGATATGTATGAAAATGAATGCTCAAATCTAGCTAGAATGCTCAAAATGCTCAAAAATGGTCCAAGATCATATGAGAAAATAACAAATGCTCCTAAACATGATATGCTAAATGAAATGCAAATGCTAAAACTCTCTCAAAAGCTCTCAAATGCTCCTCATATGCTCTCAATGTGCCTATAATAAGGATGCTTTTGCTCTTGAATTCTTGGATCCCAAACACAAAGGAAATTACTTGTATTTATAGCTTTTTCCCAAGGGTAGGGGGTAGAGTGAGTTGATCATGATCAAAGTTTGGTTAAGTCAAAAGCTTTGAGGTGTTCTCAAATGGAGGGAAAGTTGGTTGGTTGTCTCAAAAGATATTAGGAATTAAATAACTCCATCATTTAATTAAATTAACCATGGAAGGGTGATTGGGTTGGATTTGATCCTTTTGATTTGAACTATACAATTGAAAAATCAATTGCATAATTTGACTAATCCCTTTAGGCTTGAATTTAATTATTTAATTTCATGATTATTTGATCTTTTTAATTTGATTTGAATTTCGTCCATTTGATTTGATCCATTTGATTTGCATTGAGATGATATTTTAAAGCATTTGGCTGAGATTTATATTTTGGAAAGCTTGAGATACACCTGGTAAATTTTAGGTGTCTACAAATGCCCCTCTTTGAATTGATGTGCGAAGCACATTGATTCAAAGAAAGCTTGATTGTCCTGATCATTGAGCTAATACTGATGAGCTGCTATGAAAACCTGATATGAAAATCCTGATATGAAAATCTGATATGAAATCCCGATATGAAAATCCAGATATGAAACCCTGATATGATGCTCTAATATGAAAATCTGATATGAAACCCTAATATGAAACCCTGATATGATGCTCTGATATGAAACTCTGATTGATAAAGTTTGAAATTTTAATGCCCCAGATTTGATACAAGATATGATGTAGAATCCCAGTTAGATGATATGATGATGCCCCTCAGAAATGGAATCATATTGATCGTAGGTGAAAGTTTTTGATGAACAATGCTAATAGGATAGATCCAAGATGATCACATTTTTGATAAATGATGATGTGAAAAGATATCAAACCAATGCCCCAGTGAGAAGAATATGCAGATTAGGTTCATCCAGAATGTCACGTAGTGTTTAGGATATTAGAAAAGTCATAATGATGAATTTTTGATAGGTCAATCAGATATGATTAAAAATGATTACAAATTGTCCTTGTGTCTCACGATATAGAGGTTAGGAGCAATAAGTTGATACGCTCAAGTTAGAGTAGAGATAAATTTAATGTTTTGTGATTGACTTAGAATGGTTCACCAAGAGAAAAACTGACATGATGCACTTTGTTTCAAAATGTAGGAACATTACCGCAAGTTGTAGGTATGGGGTAACGACTATGCTACAACAGTTTCTTTCTATTCTGGTTCAGTTACCGACTAGTGCGAGCACGAGTTAGGAACGTCCTAGTGCACAACATAGAGCAGGTGATAGGGATCCAGATGGTGCAGGGGGTTTAGGCACAAGTTTGGCCGGAGATGGTTTAGGTGCCCCTACTGGGCAATGAGACAGATATGGACCCAGGATATACAACATTGTATCATATGTATTTTTGATCAGGACTTTGATGTATGGACCATTGTATTGATGATCTTTGATTCCTCCTTTGATGATGTCATGAGATTTCCTTTTATGCATGTCTATATATTTCTATGAAGCATTTATTTCTATTGTGCAATGGATGAAAATGTCTTAGAGTAGGACACAGATAAGTGGATGCAAATTATGTGAATGCAATTTATCTCTATATGTTTTTCATTTTAACAATGTATGGATTATGCAATGCAATGAATGCAATAATTAGTGCTTATGGTAAATGAAATGCATCTATCTTTTTGTGTTTTTGAATGTATGCAATTTAATTCATGATATGAAGTTCTAAATGATGATATGGAAAATGAATAATGATTAATGTATCTTTTTCTTGTTTTTCTCTTGATATGAATATATAATGAATAATGACTAATGATAATGAATGTAAAGGAAAATCTCATTTTGAATGACTTGAAACCATTTTTTTTTTTGATGAAATGTTGTCAACATGTTGTCCCCCCCCCCCTTGAACTTGGAAAGATGCTAGAAAGACAAGCCATTTGAGAACTAAGCTTTGGAGAACGCAAGCGAAAGAGCAACATGAAATTAATCTAACATGAAGAATGCAATTAATCTAACATGCGAAAATGCAATGCAATGCAACTAATTGTCCTTGAGGTTTGTGAAAGGAATGCAAACTGAGATATATTTTCATCATAAAGCATTGTGGAACTAGGAGTTGATATAATCCTTACTGGTGCCACTGCGACCATAAGAATATGAATATGAATTTCCCGCGTGTGGTAACCCCTTCTACGAAACCAAGTACAACCCTCACTAGTTGGATGGCCAACTATGGGAGTATGAATACCGGTTTAATCAGATTCAATGTTGCAAGTAGATGTTGGTATTAAGATATGGAAAATCTAAATAACCAAGGTATCCTTTTGCGTAAAGAAACAAAGGTTAACCCTCCGTCCCATATGAATGTCCTCTATGGTTCTTTGATGACCATGTCCTTAGACTTATTCATACAATTTTAAAGAATCTTCCTCAAAACAATCACTCAGAAACTTAAGAAAACATCATGTCTCTTATCATTGCCAATCTAGTCGAAACATCATTGAGTGGCTAAAAAGAACATTAATTGAAAAAGTCAATGAAAAACTCATAAAAAATTCCAAGTGTTTGTGAAATGCAACTAGATTTTCAAATAAGAATTCCAGACAATCTGATCATTTAGGGTGTGTCAATTTTTAATCCTGATAAAATAAGGCAATGAGATTCAAGGATCATGTTATGCGATCAAACTATTTAGGGTTGACAATGATATTAATCAAAGGTTCCAAAATGTCTCTCCTGAATCTGGAAATCTGCTCCTGATGTGTGACCAGAATGTTGCACTATTGAATCCAGTTGGTACCAAAATCTATGATGTGTGCCCCCAAGTGATAAATGTGATCAATGTGAAACTTAGGGCAACTGAACCTAGAATATGACAAGAATGCAGCTCTGAGACTCTACTAGGGCAATGCACAAATGACGGATGCAATGAGGATATGGAAAAGTGAGATGATGAAACTACAATATGTACAAATGCAACTAGGAAACACCTAAGGGACAAAAGGCGTCTATTTCTAGGTTTTCACCTCTTGGGATTATTGCTCTTTTTCTCTTTTTTTTTTTTCTTTTTTTGCTACCAAGGTTCCTATTGCTAGGTTTTCACCAAGGCACTTTTTTCTCTTTTTCAAATGTTTTTGGCTTTTTGAAATTTCTAATTTTTTTGGTATTTTTGAATTTTCTCATGTACAAGGGTGATGCTGGACTCATCTGATACTCTTCAAATTATACTCTTTATTCTGATACTCTTTCCTCTGAATCAGGTGTGGAACCTCTTAAGATGAATGCTATTGATAGGTTCTAGCAATTCATCACCATCACAATCGACTAGTTTGTAGGTCCCTGTCCCAAATGAAGAAACAATCACAAAAGGACCAAGCCAATTTTCTTCCCACTTCCCTTTCTTTTCTCTATCAGCCTGATTTTTTGGATTTTCTCTCAATACTAGATCTCCTATTTCAAAGTTTCTTGGCTTGATATGTTTGTTATAGTTTCTAGAAATTTGATTCTGATACGCTTTCAAATGTTCATAGGCCTAAGTCTGATGTTCCTCCAACAATTCTAATTATTGAAGGCGGGAAACTCTATAATCCTCATCCGCTATTAATCCATGTAATGAGACTCTGAGGGATGGTATTTCAACTTCTAAAGGAAGAACAACTTTGCCCCCATAAACCAAAGAAAAAGGTGTAGCACCTGTCGGGGTTTGAATACTAGTCCTATAGGCCCATAACGCTGGATTGATTTGAAGGTGCCAATCCTTTCCTGATTTTCCAATGAATCTCTTAAGTATTTTCAGGATGTTCTTGTTGGTAGCTTCTGCTTGTCTATTACCTTGGGGATAGTAAATGGATGAAGAGTGATGTGTAATGTGGAATGTGTCACAAAGTTCATCAATATATTTGTTCTTAAACTATTTTCCATTATCCGTGATGATGGCATGAGGAATGCCATAT
>MU221933.1:152888-163722 GCA_018584345.1 Thuja plicata
AATTAAATTAGCCATGGAAGGGTGATTGGGTTGGATTTGATCCTTTTGATTTGAACTATACAATTGAAAAATCAATTGCATAATTTGATTAATCCCTTTAGGCTTGAATTTAATTATTTGATCTTTTTAATTTGATTTGATCCATTTGATTTGCATTGAGATGATATTTTAAAGCATTTGGCTGAGATTTATAGTTTGGAAAGCTTGAGATACACCTGGTAAATTTTAGGTGTCTACAAGTATATCAACCGAGCACCAATGTACAGAGACACAACCGAGCACCAGTACACAAAGACATCACTGAGCACTAGTCTATACCGAGAGGCAACATTTCACCGGGAAAAGTGGATCTGAACTACACGTCAGCTAAAGCACTTTAGTCTTTAAAATAACTTTTTTCTTAGCTGGATAACCATTCCTTATGGATCAAGAAAAGCGTAAATGATGAATTTAATTAGTTAACTGGTTGTATTCATGTAAACTAGGAGATCAAGGTCAAGTTGTAAACCTTTGATCTTAGAGTTATTCAAGAAAAGTGTGAAACACAATTAGGTCAAAATATTGTATATATAGATGTATTAATCAATCAAGAACATGATGATTATAGCTGCCAAGGACATCTATGGATTAGATAGAGGTTTTCATGCAGAAGGACAGATAAAGAAGAATTCAATTATCAAGAACTACATTCAAGGCTACTGAGTAGAACAAAGGTATTATTCATCATCATAGGTGATATATAGATTTTGTGAACTTAATGGATATGTAAATCAACAATTCAATATTACAAGCTATCAGGTCATACATATTTGTTACTCTCTAACAACTGTAGCAAGCAGTAAAATCCTTTAAGAAGGTGGACTTAACAATCTTTATGTAAATCTCTTAACTGAGTGCACACATACATTGTGTTGCTAAAATATCTTAACCAAGTAAACTTAAAAAGTCTGACATGTTACTCCTAATAGGGTAAGATCATCAGAAGTGATCACAACTTGTATCCCTAACAGGCACCTTCCATTTTGCAGATAGTGAAGCTTTGTGGGTTTCATCCCCACCATAGTTTTTACCTTCTAACAAGGGTTTCTGTGTTACCAAATACTTGTGTCATGTGTAAATGAGTTTCATGAATGTTTCAATGCTTGTTTACATGCATTTACATTTATGCTATGATATTGAATGCATGAAGTAGAAAAGAAACAATGGTCAGTTATGCAAGTAATGAGTACTAAAGATTAATTGATACAAGTTTTAAGGGTACTGATTCACCCCTCCCCTCTCAGTATACACCCTTCCATTATTCCAACAATTGATATCAGAGCTAGATCTCTTATTTGGGAAAGTTTAATCACTTGAGAGAAAATATCATACAATGGAAAGGTATAAGATTGATAAAAATATTAAGAATGAGAAGTTGCAAATACAGATTTTCCTTGAGCAATAAAAAGAGGCAAGAAACAAAATGAAAGAGTTATTGGCTGAAAGAAAAGTCATGGCATCTCGCTACAATGAAACTAACTATCATGAAGAAGAGATACCTAACCTATTTGATTCATCTAGATCTGGTAATAAATCTGACACATCTGAAGGAACCATTGCAGATCTAAATGAAATCAATCAACATTTGACTGAACAAGTGAAAGTACTACAGATCGGTCAAGAGACACAGATGGTAAGAGTGATTGATGTTATGAACAATGCAAGATAAGCTAAAAAAGAAAGAACTTTAGCTATTGATGACAGGAGAAAGATTACTAAAAAATTGCAAGAGAAAGAATCTGAGATACAGAGACTTACCGAACATCACATTGAGATCACCAATCAAATAGTTCTTATGAGTCATTAGGCCAACTGAGTTAACATGGAACTTACTGGAAAATTGGAAGTTATTGGTGAAATAAAAGAAGAAAATGAGAAAATAAAGCATGAAGCAAAGATTCAACAACAACATAATGATATTATCAAGAAAGCTGAAGATAGTACAAAAAGGATGGATGAATTTCTGAATGGACAGAGAAGACTCAACAACAATGCCGGTTTAGGGTATACCGAGCATGAAGAATCATCAAACTGAGCTAATAAAAGGAATGTCTACACAAATCCAAAATCAAAGAAGTGTACATGTAATCACTGTGGAAAATTAGGCCACACATCAAATGTTTGCAAGAGCAAAGAAAAAGGTATTCCTAAAACTACTTCTACATTCATAGGTAATTGTTATAATTGTAACAAGCATGGACACAAAGCACATGAATGCAGATCTAAGATGAATAAACCAAAGAAGAAATATTACATGGAAAAATATTTTTCTACTTGCAACATGCATGTCCACATATTTCATGAATGCAGGAAAAGGATAAAGCAATTCTGGAAACCTAAAGAACAAGAAAATGCATATCAACCAAGAAGAGTCAGTAATACATATGTTTGGGATTACAACACGTGGGTAAATTTCACAACATGTGGTAGATATGGACATATATCTGCTAACTGTATGAGAAGATGGATAAGAAGATCCAAAAAATGGACTAACCCTAGAATGACATGTTTACAGTGTCATAAGGTTGGTGAGTTAAGCAAGGATTGTAGAGACCAAGTGACAGAGTCAAGCACTTTTTCCAATTGAAATACTATTAAAGACATCAGGAGAATGAGAAAACAAATATGGAGGAGAGCTTCAAACAATGATAATGCTGGACCAAGAACTACTATTGGTGACACCTCATCTAATGGATCAGGTGATTCCACCACCCCCACCTAAGCAATACAAGTATGGAACTGCACTCTACAAAGTTGTATTTTACATCAGTTCCTATATTCATTGAGAATATGCCAAATTAGCATGAACGAAGATGCACTATGGTATTTCATGTTATGTTTTGTGAATCTAGTCTGATCGGTTAATATGAATCGAGCATAAACTGCACGTTGGTAAAACATATGAAAGATAACCGAGTTGACACTACATACCGAGCATCATCAGTAAACATGTGGAAGACAACCTAGTTGACACCATATACAAAGCATCATCGATAAACATGTGGAAGACAACCAAGTTGACACTTTGTACCAAGTATTGTATACTTACCAAGTTGAATACTTTGGTGTGTTAACCAAGCATCTACATTTTTTCAACCAAGTGGTAGGTGAAGCATTTAATGCATCAATTAGATTATACTTTTCTATAAAAAGGGCAAAGTAAACTCATTCACTCACCCAAATTTAGAGAGAAAATTGTAGAGTGAAGAAGAGAGATTCAAAGCGACCACATTTTATAACAATTCACACCACATTCAAAGAAACTCCTATAGATTTCAAGCATTCACAACAAACACCCTGTGAGTATCTACACTTAACAAGCTAATATATTATTCATGAAGAAGTACTCATTTTAAAAACAATGGAAACCACTTCTTGAACCTCAAAGATCAAGATGGAAAAGAATATGAAGGTCGTTCTAATCAAGAACTTGACCTGTGAAGAACCAAACTACAAGTTTTTCCCTGAGGTTGTTTCTCAACCTAACAATAAGGGAGCATTTTCAAGTATCCCACCTAGGGTTTTACTAGTTGAAGACATCCAAGCATACATTCACTGCAAAGTTGCAGATATTGGAGACGTTGAACTTGAGGAAGCTTATCAAAAGCTATGGAAGGAATAAAACCTAAAGGATTAGTACAAACACATTAAAGTGAAAGGGTTAAACAATACCCTACTATTCTTGAAAGAATTCAAGACAGAATGGTTTCGCATTGTGCTCAGTCGAGTGCATGATGGTAAAATGTGGTTAGATGAACCTAAGGCAATCATAAAGGATGTGATTCATGCAGTGACTAGTTACCCAATCACTGAGAAGGAAAAATCCCTAACGCACCTTGGACGCCCTGAGATTGAAAAGGTAACTGGAGTCGAATAGTACGACAAAGGTCTGAAAGTCAATTGAATCACTGACCCTGAAATGAAATTTGGTGCATATGTGATTGGATACAAGATCTTTAAAGAAAGCAAAATGAACATTGTTTCTTGTGGAGTAGTTGACACGACATACAAGATAGTAAAGAAGGGAGTACAAATAGACCTAGCCGAGCTGCTATTGAAACAACTGGAAGAAAACATGAGAAGAATTAGATTAGCCTAAGCTAATACATGTAAGTTTGGTTCTCTATTAATGTGCACATTCTTTTACTTCTAGAAATTATTTCCTTCATTCGGTAATGTCACTTGGGACACCAACCAAATGATAAAATCACATATTAGTGATTACATTAAATAACTAGGAGATAATTTCATTCCACTATTAGATGCATACTTTAATACATTTAAGAATAGGATGTAGAAAAAGGATGAGAATTCTTGCACAGTTGGTTGAACAATACAAGGATGAGATATGCTTTGTAGTTGACACCGACACTACACTCATCAAAGCTGCCAACCCATGAAAAACATGGTTACCACCATTGGATTATGAAATTGACATAGATCTAGCTACAAAAGCTATTGACGCCCTACTGAATGAACCAATTGAAAAATTAATAATTAGATTTGGCACATATGAGGAAACCAATTCAAGAATAAAGACAGGCTTAGTAGTCAAGAAAATAGGGAAGAAAAAAACACAAATGGTGAAAACACTTAAGAAGAAACTCTCGGTAACTGATGAAGAGTTGGAACAAGCAACACACATCACTGAGGAATAGTCACCCATTGGTGAAGGAAAAGAAGCAAGTGATTCAAAGTCTACCAAATTAGATGTAGAGAAACCATAGGCCAAGAAAACAAAAGTTACTAATGTAACAGTTGCATCTAGAACAAGAAGCAAAACAATAAAGGTAGACTCACCACCATCAAAGAAAGGTACAATAAAGACATATCAGAAGAGAAAAGACTCCATCAAGCAACAAAAATTGAGACAATAGAAGAGATATGTGAGAGGAAGAGAAGATAAGGATGATACTGAAGAAGCAAAAAGAGAACAAAGGGTCCAAGTAGAAAAGGCCAAAATACCAAAGACAATTGATGAAATTGTAGAGTCAATCACCAACATAGGTAGTAGACAACATCATAAGATTAGACAATGGGGAAATATGTCTACCGAGGATCAGGAAAAAATAGAAGAGGCAATCATTAAGATGATGGTATCTTACAAATATGTACCTCTACAGTTTGGCAATCATATTCCACAGGAGCTACAAGATAAAATATCAGCTAGGTGGACATATCCATTGCATATGGAGAAATAGATGAGGGAGAAATCCCTAGTTACATTCATGCCCGACTCCACAATTGAATAAATTGATGCAACAATGAAGGAGTATGCAAAGAAGTTTTCTGCAAAAACCAGAGCATACAAACTATTGCACAACAAGCTCGAAGATATTTACATTGAGAGCAATAATATTTGGACTCAAATCTTTAATCCACCTGAGTAGGTACTAGCTATAACTGAGACTGCTCACACCGGGGAGAAGGAAGCCACACCGAGCCCCAAGCACATTTTCATCAATGACACTGAGGATGTCAATCCTATTGACTTAACCACATAGGCAAGTAAGGCTATGGATGATATTCCTCAAATATTGCAATCATTAGGAGAAAAACTAGATATAACTATACAATATATAACTCATGGTAATTCTAATGATAATGCCAAGGATAATGAAGATGTCAATGTTTCCACCAAGCCAACAAATGAAAAGGAAACTATTGATGTTGGACATGCACAAATACCAGGTAATATGCCTTTATTGATGCAAGCAATAAATATAATGATTGAATCACAACAGACACCACCTGATACTAAAGCAAACAAATCGATGGATAAAGGTGAGGAACAAGGGGATAGGACAAATAAAAATGGAGAGGATAAATTGAGTGATGCACCCACCAAGGACAGTGGAAAGGAAGACAAGGCTGTAGATCAGGACAAGGTTGAAGTAGAGACGTCTATAACCGACCAATAGGTACTGACTGAGAGACGTAGCCAAGGCACCACACCTCCAAAGCACTAAATGATAGAAATAGAGAAAAAAAGGATCTTGCTATCATACCTCATTCCCCTGCATCAAGCAACATTTAGAAGAATAAGAAGAACAAGAAAAGTAAAGCCCATGTTACACTTGATGAGATCATAGACATACCCGAATGTGATCCAAGAACACTTGATCCCGAGTCACTGACAAGGTATGGGAAGCTATGTAAAATGAAAGCACAATAGGACAAGCTCAAAATGGAACATAAAAATACACAAGTGCTTGAAACAACAAAGGATATTCTATTGCAAATAGTTCCTGACATAGATTGATCAAAATACACCCATTATTGATCAACTAGTAGTTCTGACCGAGGCAATAACACAACTTAATGTAGACGCCGAGAAGGTCATTGAAGAAAGAGAGGAAGAGAAGTATCACTACAAAATCAAAGAGAAAATAAGCTAAGAAGTGGTAGTAAATAAGGTGAAACTTTTTGAACTAGTAACTACATTAGAACCTATTATATCAGAATTAGTTACCTTCAAAAGTTGTGCACTATTGAAAACTTCAATACAGAGCATGATGCACAGATAACTAAGTTAAATGAGGAACTAAAAGCTAGTGCACAAAGTCTTTCACCTGAGCCAAATGCATTCCAACTGCATTATGAAAATCTAGTTGAATCTAAGAGATTAAGACTTGAAATAAAAAAGGAAGAAATAAAAATCAGAGATGAAGTAACCGAGCTACAAGCTATGTTACTACCGAATCTCACATTGCTGATCACACACATGACTATGACAAAGACACTAATTTCCACCCTCGAGATGTTAGTAGAAGAGAGAATCTATGACATGTACGCTCAACTCACTTTGGATAAAATGACCCTAGAGCACCTAAAGGAGAAATGGGAAAAGATGATGGAATCCATTAAGCAATCTCATTCACACATTCTTGACAAGCTATATGTTATACATCTTTGTCATTACTTTAAAAAAAGGGGGAAACATGTACATACATTGTATCTACATACCGAGGCATGCACATAGGGGGAGTCATTGTAAAGGTAACACACATGGTATATATACTGTACATATCATTTTTTGATACTAATGCCAAAGGGGGAGATTGATAATCCTTAAAGGATCAGAAGTTGTCATTAGTATACAAGCAGACAGTTTTGGTCGGTCATGATCACCGAGCGATAATACTTACTGAGCGATAACATTCACCAAGAGTAGTGGTCACCAAAATGTTTTGAACACTGAGCAGTATATCAACTGAGCATTAGTGTATAGAGACACAACCAAGCACCAGTACAAAGACACATCACCAAGCACCAATCTACATCGAGAGA
Source organism: Thuja plicata (assembly GCA_018584345.1). Taxonomy (NCBI): domain Eukaryota; kingdom Viridiplantae; phylum Streptophyta; class Pinopsida; order Cupressales; family Cupressaceae; genus Thuja; species Thuja plicata. The sequence goes on from MU221933.1 coordinate 160,218, forward strand.
CAACATTTCACCGGGAAAAGAGGATCTAAACTACACGTCAGCTAAAGAACTTTAGTCTTTAAAATATATTTTTGCTTAGTTGGATAACCATTTCTTGTGGATCAAGAAAAGCGTAAATGATAGATTTAATTAGTTAGCTGATTGTATTCATGCAAACTGGGAGATCAAGGTCAAGTTGTAAACCTTTGATCTTAGAGTTTTTCAAGAAAAGCGTGCAACCTAATTAGGTCAAAATCTTGTATATATAGATGTATTAATCAATCAAGAACATGATGATTGTAGCTTCCAAGGACATCTATGGATCAAATAGAGGTTTTCATGTAGAAGGAAAAATAAAGAAAAATCCAGTTATCAAGAACTACACTTAAGGCTACCGAGCATAACAAAAGTATTATTCATCATAATAGGTGATATATACATTTTGTGAACTTAATGGATCTGTAATAAGAAATTCAAGATTGCAAGCTATCAGGTCATACATATTTGTTACTCTCTAACAATTGTAGCAAGCAGTAAAATCCTTTAATAAGGTGGACTTAACAGTCTTTAAGTAAATCTCTTAACCGAGTGCACACATACATTCTGTTGCTAAAATCTCTTAACCAAGTAGACTTAACAAGTCTAACTTGTTACTCCTAACAGGGTAAGATTATCAGAAGTGATCACAACTTGTAGCCCTAACAGACACCTTCCATTATGCAGATAGTGAAGCTTTGTGGGTTTCATCCCCAATGCAGGTTTTACCTTCTAGCAAGGGTCTCTGCATTACCAAATACTTGTGTCATGTGTAAATGAGTTTCATGAATGTTTCAATTTTTGTTTACATGCATTTACATTTATGCTATGATATTGCATGCATGAAGTAGAAAAGCAACAATGGCCGGTTATGCAAGTAATCAGTACTAAAGATTAATTGATAAAAGTTTTAAGGGTACTGATTCACCCCTCCCCTCTTAGTACAAACCCTTCCATTATTCCAACATACCCCCATGTGAAATCTCCGGTGAGAAACACCCCCCCAAAATTTTACCCAACTCACTTCGTGTGAACTAGGTTAGCTAGTTATGAATTTTTTTAAAAACATTTAGAATGATATAAAAGTAAAGCTTTTTCTTTCCATTTTTTACTGGATTGCAATAAGTTAATTCACTTTTTCTATTATTGATCAATTTTTACAAAGGCATGTTTTGGAGAGGGATTGCTATTTCTATTTTTTTCAAAGGTATAATTTTGGAGAGGAGAAATATTAGATCAAAGTATTTTTTTCAAGAAGAGAATTCGTATTACTGATGTTTTGGAAGACCTTGTTTGGAGAGAAGAAATGGGTAACAAGAAGGGGAGACAAAGTAAATCTGCTAGAAAAAGGTCACCTGGTACTAAACAAATAAATCATGAAGCTACATTGGCATATTATCATAAAACTAAAGAAGGTGAAGGACAAGCTGAAGTAGGAGGGTCAAGTCAATTCAAAGAATTGCACATTATAGAAGGGTTGGGATCACTCCCTACGGAAGCTCAATAAATTGATATTGGAGAAAGGTTAGGATCAAATTCTCCTATTGGTATGGATGAAATTATAAATTTATCTCAAACTGTAAAGGAAATATTAATTATAGAAAATTAATCATTTACTTACAATGGATGTGGAGAATTTGAGATCACTTGCTAATGTTAAACCCTTAAGTATTGCTAAGAAGAAGTCAATGAATATGATAGCAAGAGAAATATTGGCTAAATTTGATAATTTTGAAACACTTGAATAATCCCAATTGATTTTAGTTGTACTTATAAACAAAAAGTTGGAAGGGGCATTAAAATTATTGGGTATAGACACAACATCAAAGAAGAGAAAAGTTGTTGACATACAAACTAATATGATTGAAAATATTAAGAAAGGTTTGAACTAGGTAGGGAAGTGATTTCGAACTAAAGATAATACCATTACAAGAAAAGTCATGTTGACATCCATTGTAGGTAACACTATGCTCCGAAAAAGACAAATATCTTCAGTTTCATATCGAATTGGTTTTAGTAGGAAAATAATATCATGATATGTTAATAAGAGAATGCTTTTGGATGATAGTACCTTGGAAGGAAATTTGGCAATCATGTGTAGAGATCTTCATTTTGATAGGATTGATGGAGGAATCAAGAATTTGGTCATATTATTTTGGAATGGTAATACACGTCCTTCATCAAATAGTAGAGATGTTATCAGACATATAATTCAGCTAATCAATATGAATATCATACAAAAAATTGGTTGGACACAACACAACATGAAATGTATGTGTCATTTTGTAGTTTAAATCCTAATATAAATATTGGGAAAACATTGTTTGGAACATCGAAGCTATATTATAATAGGACAAACAAAGTGTTTGAAACTTGTTGTTGTCGTTATCATATTGAATTGGATCTCCACTATCAAGTTTTTCAAAAGTTTGTAGAAGACACTTATGGTTTTGAAAATGCTCCTCCTACAGCTAGATGAAGTGAGTTCATCTCATCCATTTTATGTGACAAAAGAGATGATGCAGATGGACAAATAAATTGCATAAAAGGAATATGTTAAACATGTGTTGATTTGACTCTTTTTCCTTTGAAAATAAAAACATTGATGTAACAAATATGGTAAATTGCAAGAGTTAAAAATATGTAAAGAATGAAACAAAATTTGGGAAAGAATTCAAAAGGTTAGGATATGTTGAAGAGGAGATAAATGTTGGAGTATTTATGGACAAATTTAAAAAATTAATTCAACCCTACATTCATCATGCTTTTTTTGCAAAGTGGCAAGCACAACAATTCCGAACACTAAGAGACAATTTCCCACATGGAACTATTGTATCAATTGTTGATTTTGAAGAAAACTATTCCTTTGTTCATCAAAAGGTAATTCAATTGGAATACTATTTTTTAGAGAAAATTACTATTATGGTACATGTGTGTTATTGACACACACAATTAGATTTGGATGGTATTCAGAGCACATTTGAAGCATGGGTCATCAAGAAGGAATATCATTTTTATATAAGTGATGATAGAGAGCATGACATTCATTATGTAGAACACTGCTTCAAGATGTTTTTTCAAATTTGAAAGAAAAAGGTATAATAATTGATAAACATTATGTTTGGTCAGATGGATGTGCTGCACAATTAAAATCATCCAGACCATTTTATACACTATGTAGATATCATCGTAATGAAAACATACCACATGTCTGGAGTTTCTTTGAGAGTGGACATGGAAAAGGTGAACACAATGGTGTTTAAGCTTGCATCAAACGTGATCTATGAAAGTATCAAATGAATTATAAGGGAGTGCATATAAAAAATGCACATGATGTTGTTGAATGGTTCAAGAGACATTTCACACCAAATGAGAATGACACATCATCAGGAATAACTCAAGTGGTACCACATATAAAATTTTGGGAGATAAAAGGTATGCACACATTTTTAAATTATTCATGTGTGAATGATATATATATATATATATA
>MU221933.1:163772-176837 GCA_018584345.1 Thuja plicata
TATATATATATATATTTGAGTGTTTAAATTTTTTTACGTATTCTTTATTCAAATTATATTTATAGAATGTATTATATATGCATTTGTTTAGGTGTGGATATAAAAATTATGCATGATTGCAAGAGGATAGAAAAGATGCAATCTTTGCATTCAATTATGAGTATGAATTATCACAATTGGACGTTGAACAGTATGGACTACTCATTCTTTTGTTGTCACTACATTGCTGACAATTATGATGAATGCATCGATCAAGACTGTGGATATGTAGGTGCATGGATTCTAGTGCCACTAGTTGTTATTGATAAATTTGATAGACATGAAGATGAAAACTTTGATGATGTTCCAATGATTTCTATTGATTACAATCATATCTCGGGATTGGTCAAAATTGGTAAGTATAAATATTTCACATTATATGGTCCATTGAGCTGCATGTATAGATAGATAGATCTATAGATTGAACTCATTATATTTTAAGATCTCACATGTATATATAAATTTATTGTGTAGGAGATGTCTTTGCAGTGATTGTTGAGCATGGAAATGTAGGAGTTGGGTATTATTTACTGCATTGTACTACAAAGAGGATGAAGTTACTTGAACTTGAAGAAAGTGATGGAATGTTATTCCCCATAGGTTTGTACATCAATATATTGAACTCAATTTGTAAATTTAAAATTTCAACCTTTTAACAAATTTCAAATTTAGTTTGTTTAAATTTATATTGTTAAAATTTGTGACCTGCAGGTTCAGTTGTTTTAGAGGGAACATATTTCAAGCAAATCAAAGTAATTCAACATGGTATTCACTTTGTTGATTACCAACTAGACAATAAGGTGTTTCAATATAGCCACCTAGTAGTTTCCACCTCCATTTGTCTCCATACAGTTAAATCTCAACATGGATGTCGTAAGTGGAGACTAGATAGTGAGGATCATGAGAGAATATTACATGTTCTCCATGAAAGGTTTGAACCACATGAGTTGGTCTAAAAGTATACTATGTATACCCATTTCATGTGTTAGGACCTAATTGATATCTCTAGATTAAATTGACTTTACTTTGTTTATATATTTAAACTTACGATGGACTATAATTTGTTGATATATGATGGACCTATTTGATGGTTCAATGGACCTATTTTACATGTATGATTTGATTTTTCAATTATTTTTATAGATTGCATATTAGTTAAGAATGAGTTATAATACTTATTGTCCATTAGTTACATGTATTAACTTGTTATTTTTTTATGATATTAATTCTAGATCCCCTTAAGACATCCGCTTAAGACCCCCCCTTAAGACATTTGTTAGATTACTAATGACATTAGTTAGATTACTTATGTATGCTTTGATTGTTGAACAATTTTAATAGATTAAATATTAGTTAAATATTCCCTTAAGACATTAGTTTGAACACTAAAACATGATGAAATTAGTTAGATTACTTATGAAATGTGTTAGTTCTAGAATGAGTTATAATACTTATTGTCCATTAGTTACATGCATTAACTTGTTATTTTTTATGATATTAATTCTAGTTCCCCTTAAGATATCCCCTTAAGACCTCCCCTTAAGACATTTGTTAGATCCCCAATGACATTAGTTAGATTACTCATGTATGCCTTGATTGTTCAAAGAATTTTATAGACTGCTTATTAGTTAAAGATCCCCTTAAGACATTAGTTTGAACACTAAAACATGATGAAATTAGTTAGATTACTTATGACATACATTTTTAGTTCTAGAATGAGTTAGAATACTTATTGTCCATTAGTTACATGTATTAACTTGTAATTTCTTTTATATACTTGAAGTATATATTACTTGATTAATATAATCAAATCATCTAATCAAATAAAATCATATAATCAAATGAAACCCTCTAATCAAAGCATATAATCTAATCAAATGAAACCATATAATCAAATCAAATCATCTAATCAAATGAAACCATCTAATCAAATCATATATCATCTAATCAAAGCATACCATCTAATTAAATCATATCATCTAATCAAATGAAACCATCTAATCAAATCATATCATATAATCAAATGAAACCATCTAATAAAATTAGTTAATCAAATGAAAGCATCTAATCAAATGAAACCATCATAAATCTATATAATGTCAAATCATAAATCATCTATTCCTAGAGGTCTAGATAGTATATAAATATATGTCTTGAATAATAAATTGAAAATATAAAACATATAATAATGACACATATAATGAGTCTCAAATCAAAGATCTATGCAACATTTCCTAAACTAGGGAGTCATCCAGGCACATGCGAATAGAGCGACCCTCTGACCGACTTCCACAAGCATCCTTTGGCTGTGAAGCATCAACTGATCCTTGTGAATATAAATGCATGTATATAATAATAATATAAAATACTTGAAATATTATATAAATACATGTTTAAACTTACATATATTTGAAACTTACCTGATGTTAGGATTAACAAGGTAAAAAAAATAATTACATGCAGAAATATAACCAATAACAGAGAATAATAAACCAAACTAGAAGAGAACACAAGACACAAAGATTTAATGCGGTTCACCCAATCCTTGGGCTACATCCACCAAACAACAAATTCTAATATTATTCTTATCTAGTGGTTACAATCAGATCGCAATGCATAGATCCCTTACAACTCAATACCACCATAAAACATATAACATAATAATGAAAGCCTAACCCTAAGCCAATTTATACAAACTTTATGCCACTTTAGGGTTAGAACATGTTGGTCCAGAAATTGGCCGAAATAAGAATAAAAAAATCACCATGCCTTGTAGAAAGGTAAATCACTTTCCTGATTAGTCACCACAATATAACAATCTCCCACTTTGGGACTGATCAGAATCCACGTAAACCAACAATTCTCCCACTTGGAGACTGATCTTGTAGCTAAACCGCTACCCTGTGAAGCTCCCACTGGATCCAACCTTCCTGGACTCTGCTATTCTGTTAGTCTATTCAATCTAGAAGACCAATTGAAACTGAACAAGAATTCATCTTCTCCCTCATTACAACCTTTGTAAACATATACGCTGGATTATCATCTGTATGAATCTTTTCTAGCTTTAACTGCCCATCATCCAAAACTGACCAAATGAATTGATACTGCAACTATATGTGCTTTGTCTTTGAGTGCAAAGCAGAATTCTTTGCAAGATGAATGGCACTCTGATTGTCTCAATACAGATAGTTGTCTGCCTGTGGATGTCCCAATTCTTCCATGAAAAAATTGAAGCCATACACTTTCCTGATCAGTTACCACAATATAACACCTGACCAAAATATAAGAATTGAAGAAATGCCCCAAACTCCATGCCTTGCAGAAAGGAAAATCACTTTCCTAATCAGTCACCACAATATAACACCTGACCACTAGTAGGTATCACATCTACTAAATCTCTCCTATGAAGATGCTCTGAGCCCACACTAGAGGTAGTGTGCTTTGCTCGAGTGTCATGAGCATCCTCTAGCTATGAAGCAGCAATTGACCCATGCAAATTTAGTACAACATTTGGCTATATACATGTGCAAAGTATATATTATGTAAAGTAATTGAAATATATAAATACATGTTACAAGTGTACACATGCATGCTTAAACCTAGGATGTATATTTAAAACTTACTTGACCACTAGTAGGTGTCACATCTACTAAATATCTCATATGAAGATGCTCCAATCACACACTAGAGGTAATGTTATCTGCTAACTATGCCTGCAAAATATTATACATTGAACAAACATCAATACACACATCTATAATTAATTGTTCACTAAAAATCCTCGAAAGGAGAAAATAAAACTTTACATACCTGGGTCTCATGAGTAGGAAGATCATCAATGCGTTGCACCATCATATCATCAACATAAACTACATCACCCATACCACCTCCAGTCCTAAACATTTCTAGTAATGAAGATTGTAGGGGTGTGTGTAGCTAGGAGGGGAGTGTTGTAGAGCCTGAACCACCATAATGCAATAAAAAATCCATAAATAATCCAACATCAGTGCTAGTGTCCACTTGAATCAACCCATCCAATTTATCATCAAATGTTTCTATGCCCTCAGCTGTGATGTGTACATCTCCAACCTGTATACCTTGCTTTATAGCTATAGACTGATTTGTGGGTGTAGAGAGCTCAATAGAGTGCTGTGAACTATATTGTGCCTGACTAGATGGCGTATCCTGTGTCGGTGGAACTAAAGGACCCTGTGCAAGTTTGATGACATCTATAACTGACTATATTGGGATCCTTTACATATCTACAATATAAGAATATGACTATAGTAGATCCTCCAAAAAGTAAAGCACCTGATCCAAATGACTATGATGTCTAGATAGCGCTCATATCTCTCTAGGTGGAGGAAGAATTGCAGCTCTATATGCCTCATCACTGACCCCTACAAAAATACTTGATGAAGCATTAGAAGATGATCTGGCTCGACTTGGTCTAGTCAAAATATATTCGCCCACTGTATTTGAAGTGATGGAGGTGGTTGCAGAAGCAATATCCCCTATCTTTTCCACTACTCCCCTCTAGGAAGTAATGACCACTATATCTGTAGTAGAAGCCATCATCGGTGCCACTACTGGAGTCCTCTACCCAACCAGGTGTCTATGAGAACATACAACTTGATCAACCTTACAACACTAATCATGGTCTGCAACTCTACCGTGCCCCTAACCTTAATATCTAGGAAGATCTAAATAGTTGACCTTGAGTCCCAAATGGAACTCAACGCACAACTGTTGTGCAAAATATAATAGAATCTTGTCATTATTAGGATAATGACCATGTGCTGCAAGAAAATAGGGGTATATCATGCATGAAATTTGAGAATCTCACATCGTGTAACCTGATATGCCCTCACCTTGGGCTTCCCCTCACAAAATGGGAAAACCTCTCGTTTGATGATTTCCTCAGGGACACAGATTTGGACCGTCTCCAAGGAAACATCACTCAAGAACTCGAAACTCAAATCTCAAAAAATACTATTAATAACTTGAGGTGTGAAGGAAGAGTAGGATCTCAATCTGGCATTCATATCCTCGAAGCTCCTCAATACAGTGATACAAATATCTCTTTATATGCCACTGAAGTAATAGGGTTTAGTGTTTCTCTAATGTCCTTACTAGATATAAGGAATTTATTAGGATTTATCCTAGCCTATTAGGGTTCACTTATATACCCTCCTCTATATAGGATCACAATCCTATTCTTCCAAATTCCCCCACCTAGTTACACCAATTCAATTTCTTGTTAAATCAATGACTCTACCTTGCTGTCAACCTTGCATTAACACACAACATGACTCTTTCTTTTTTCATAGTGAATGGGGGATGTGTTTAGATGTGGTTCAATCCCATTCCACCTTCAGATTGAAAACCAAAGGAGTTTAGTGACTCAAACTCACCAAACTGTCCACCTTGCACCAAATAGGGCTACTAGAATTAGCCCTACAAATGGGGTTTTATCCCTTTTTCTCAATAATCTCCTTAACAAGGTCATAAATAGATTTGGTTTTTGAGTACCCTTTTGGGAGGCCTACAATATTTTGAATGTCTTAACTCTTCAAGGTGTCCGTACACTGGAAAGAAACTTTTGGCCTAAGATTGAGGGTTTCAACTTGCTCTAGACAGTCTTCTCTAGGGTCACTTCACAACCATGCCAAAACTATTCTTGAGAACTCCTCCTTCTAGATTCTGATCCTTTAAACATCCCCCTAACTATTTCCAATGTTGGATTGAAGCTTTCAATGCATTCAACCCACTGCCTTTTGCTTACAAGTTCTAATGTTGCCTAGACGGGTGCTATCAACTCGCCTAGGGCATCATGTTAAAAATGCCAAACCTTGTTTCTAGGGCCCTCCTCCTGCACACATAATATAATACAAGTCCACTCCCAAATATCAAAAACCCACAAAATTCATATGGTGGGAAAGGGAGTGGTAAGAGCATTTTCATGTATTGCCTGGACAGTGGCAGCAGACTGTCAAAAAATGAATGATTTTCAAAAATAACCAAAATGACTTCCTCCTAACTTGCTCACTGAATGAAAAAGGTCTGTAAATGCATGATATTCAAGGATCCAGGGGTAGAACATGGTACAAGAGAACCTAGACATCACTACATTGCAAGAGATCCTGAGGGATATTTTAAATGTAATATGTTAATTCATATGTTTGGATTTGATATTCTATGTAATAGAATCAAATGTAATGCCTTATGGCGAATAAAAATGTAAAAGTGTCATTTAGTTTTCATTTGAGGTATAGTGGGTCAAAAGTTCAAAATGATGTAACAAAGCTAGGAAAAGGCTAAAATAGATGTATTTAGTCATTTGAGGAGTCATATGATGTGTTTGAATGGTTTTTATAAAGTCATGAAGTCATTTGTGAAAAAGTGTAAAAGTTTTCAACTTGACAACAAAATGTTGTCAAGAAAAGTTGCATAAATGAAACAAAAGGTGTAAAAGTTGGTTGTTTGTGGTTTGTTTACTTTTTTTGGTTGCAGGGTTCTTATCCATCAAAGTTGCAGTAAGGAAGTTTATGAAGGTGTGTGTGGAAGACCTATGAAGGGGTCTTGATATTGTCTCCATCAAGATGAAGTTGGGTAGAAGGTGCAAAGAGAGAAACCACTTAGAGAGGGTGGTAGTGCATCTTCTAGGGTCTTGGATGGGTAAGATGGAAGTATGTTGGTAGTTGTGTAGCAGCAAGAGGTGTGGTAGATTTTTTTGGAACCTTTGAGTTGCAATCATTGATGCTCCACTGACAAGGGCATTAGAGAAGAAGATTAAAAGGATATTCCTGTGTCCTTGAAAGGAAAGTAGATGAGAGAAGAGGCATGAAGAGGAAGAGGTAAATGAAGACAAATGACAAGGTTTTGGTATAATTTGTTTGCAGGTTATTGGTTCCATGTTTCCAAGGGACTTGGAAACTTTTGAAGGCCGGGAGTATGGTGCAAGAGAACCTAGACATCATGATATTGCAAGAGATCCTGAGGGATATTTTAAATGTAATATGTTAATCCATATGTTTGGATTTGATATTCTATGTAATAGAATCAAATGTAATGCCTAAGGGCAAATAAAAATGTAAAAGTGTCATTTAGTTCTCATTTGAGGCATAGTGGGTCAAAAGTTCAAAATGATGTAAAAAATCTAGGAAAAGGCTAAAATATATGTATTTAGTCATTTTAGGAGTCATATGATGTGTTTTAATGGTTTTCACAAAGTCATGAAGTCATTTGTTAAAAAGTGTAAACGCTATCATGTTGTCAACCAAAGTTGCACAAATGCAACAAAAGGTGTAAAAGTTGGTTTTTTAGGTGGTGAAGTGGTTTTGAACTATCAAATTTATATAAATATCATTTTATGGTTAAAAAAAATCAGATTTTGAGGGAAATAAATATTTTGATACATTTTTGGTGCATTCTATTATTGTTGTTTTGATTGGTTTTCAGTTTTAGTGTTGGTTCCAAGCCTTGTACGAACATTTAAGGCCTGTAAACCATGTAAATATGTAATGGTAAGATATTAGGATGTATTAAATTCCTTCTCCTTTTGGTTTGGAGTAATTTTAATCTGTTTTGAGAAAGTTATGGATGTTTTTGTGAAAGTTGTCAACTGCAGATTTGCCGATTCTAGGGAATAGTCATGTTGAAGCGTGTGGTAAAAAAACATATGGAAGTTTTAGAATGTATAAATTGATTAAATAGAAATATATGTGATTTATATTTCATTTCCTTTTTATTGGAGTCATTTTTATGCAGAATTGTGAAAGTTATGATCATGTTAGTGAAAACTAGTTTTAAACAGTCGTCAATGGAGTGGCAGTCAATGATTTCTATTTATCTCATGATTTACACAATGGAAAAATATGTATCTTAAATTTTTGGAAAATATATTCAGAGAGGGTTAATATGGTTTTTTTATTATTTAAAATTAATGTGTAATCATAAATTTATATGATACCCTAGGTGGATTGGGGAAATACAGTTTCTATTTTATGACAGCAAAATGGGTCTCGGTGCAGAGAGCATATCTTTTGATTGAAAGGTTTTATTTGGATAATTTTGAGATATGTTTTAAGGAAAATATTTATATAAATTTATACCAAAGTAATGTTCAATATGATATCGGGTTAAAAAGTTATGAATACAATATTGCAGGATAGATCTGTGTGACAAATTTGAAGTTGTTTGTGAGAAGAACCAAAGAAGTATTTCATTGTTGATTAATGTTGTGAAATATTTTCATCTATTAAATTATTTTAATTATAAAATGAAGATTGGATCATCAAGATCCTATTTTTTGAGAGTTTTTTCAGGATGCTTTGCATCAGAACATGAAGTTCAATCCATTATCCCATGAATGCAACCAAAAACTCACCGACTGTATGATTGTGAATGTAAAATTAGAGAAAGCTTTTACAACATGAAAAAATGACCTCTATTAAAATTTAAAATTGAATAAAAAACCTTCATAAGACCATAAAATATATAGATCAAACATTAAAACATAGCTCCAATCTTATTTTCACATGCATGAAATAAAAAAGCACAAAAACAATGATATCCTTCAAAAACTCACAATTTTCTTCATTCAAAACTTCTCCTATGCTATTATAGATGATTGATTTTGATTTTGAATAGGTTTTCCACACCCTATGTAACATACCATCATGTATTGAGGCATTAAATTCACCATTTTCTTCTCCTAGCTCGGTCTGCAACATTCTCATGAAAGTTGTCATGCAAAATCCAAAAGTTGTCATGGCAACTTTTTGTCTTTTTGGATTTTCCCTTGAAGTGAGACTTGGAATATTCCTTGGGAGATTATTAAGGCATATTGATGATTTATAGGAATTATTTAACCTCTTGAAAATCATTCTTCCCTCTTTTCCCATTTTTAGCACTTTTTGGCCAAGTTGACAACTTTGGCAAGAAATGACAACTTTTTGCAATATCGCTCCAACCTTTGCGGTTTGTTATCCAGTTGTTTTGATATGACATATAACCATCCTCAAAGTCATTAAAAACATATACTAATCTATTCAATTCCATTTTCCACTCTAGGACTCATCTCTGCAACATTGGCAAGAGAATACACAAAACAACTCTACTAAGTAAACTATCTAGTCATGGATTGACCTAGTCATATCCATCTTAGGGAAATAAAGAAAATGACCTTCTAAGGTCCACACAAACTCTCCTAACTTGGCTAGAGTTAGTACATTCCAAGATCAAAGAACAATGCAAGAAAACATAGGGGTTAATATAGGTGTGCTCCTGCACCATACTCCCCTAAACAAAAGAAAGGTTAATCCATCCTTGGATTGAGCATGTTTGGATCAATTCCCAACCTTTTGAACTCTGTTTCTCTGATCCAAGTAGCATCGACATCTTCTTTTTCATGCCATTTGACAAGGTTCTCCATGTAGTCTTTGTTCCTAGTCTTCTTGTATACCCTTGAGTCTAGTATCTTTTTAGCTATCATAGATGGAGTAGGGGTTAATTTCAGATCTTTTACCTCTTGTATTACCTCTTGAAGGTTCTGATCAACATCTTGATTTGGTCCTTTGTATGCTACCAAATCTGCAATGTTAAAAATCAGTGATAGCCCAATTTATTCAAGAAGCTCCACCTTATATGCATTGTTGCCATACTTTGCAAGTATCTTGCATGGACCCAGCCTCTTCATCTATAGCTTGTGAGGAACACCTTTTTGCAGCCTATGTTTGTTCAAGTGTACCATCACAAAGTCTCCAATCTTAAACTGAACATCCCTCTTTGTTGCATCCACCTTTTGCTTGACCTTCTCAGCATTTTTAGTCAAGTTCTTTCTCACACTTTCATGGAATGAGAAAAGTCCTCAGTATATCAACTACCATGCATTCCTTCCTTGAATTTTCTAAGCTCAAAAATCCCTCTTGGGTGAAAACCATAAACTATTTCGAAGGGACTCTTACCAGGTGATCTATTCACTGTATCATTGTATGCATGTTTAGCTTGGCCAATGGGTTGGTCCCCTGCTTGACCATACTCCTTTGTGAGGCATCTCAACAAGTTACCAAGCCTCCTATTGACCACTTCTATTTTTCCATCTGTCTTTGGATGATGAGCAGATCCAAAAGACAAGTTAGTGCCAATCTTTTTCCATAAGGTCTTCCAAAAGTGGCTCATGAATTTGGTGTCCCTATCTGAAACAATACTAAGTGGGAGTCCATGGATTCTCACCACTCCACTAAAAAACAATTGAGCATTGTTACAAGTATCATGAATAGTCTTTCAAGGTATAAAATGAGCCATCTTGCTAAATATGTCAACAACAACATAAATACTATCATATCCTTTCCTTGTTCTTGGCAAACCAACTACAAAATCCATGCTTATCTATTCCCATGGTCTGGTTGGGATTAGAAGTGGCTGATAAAGATCTACATTGAAGGATATTCCCTTTTCTTTTTGGCATACTACACAACTCTCCACATAGTGTCTAACATCTCTATTCATTCTAGGCCAAAATTAGAATCTAGTGACTAGTTCTTGAGTCTTATTGACTCCAAAATGACCACTAAGTGCCCCATTATGTTTTTCTTTAATAAAATTCTCTCTCATAGATCCTCTACAAACAAAAAGATGACCTCTTTTAAACAATAAATCATTCTACAAAGTATATTCAGAAAAATCACCATGAAAGTTGTTTCCAAATTCCTTGCATACCTTGTAGATTTGGGAAAAATATTCATCTTCAACATATAGGTCTTTGAAGCTATCAATAACTATGCTTTGTAGCTGAAATTCTTGGACTGTGAGAAGCCTTCTACTCAATGCATCAGCAACCTTGTTTTGTACTCCCTTTTTATGCTTGATATTGAAAGTGTAGGCTTGTAGGTACTCCACCCACTTCATGTGTTTGCTGCTAAGTTTGTCTTGAGAGTTAAGGAAGCTGAGAGCTTGGTTATCACTGTATACTATGAACTCCTTTGGAAGAAAATAGTTCCTCCACTTCTTGAGTGCTTGGACTAGAGCATGCAAATCTAAGTCATAAGAAGAGTACTTCTTCTTTGCATCATTTAGCTTCTCACTATGGAAAGCTACTGGTCTTCCTTCTTGGCTTATGACAGCCCCAATGGACACATTACTTGCATCACATTCAACTGTAAAAATATTATCAAAGCTTGGAAGAACTAGAGTAGGAAAATATGCTATCTTCTCCTTGAGTGTTTCAAACCCTTTCTCAACTTGTGGTGTCCATTGAAATTTTTTCTTAATCCCACCTTTAATGGTGTCTAACATAGGTGCACAAATCCCACTGAAATGTCTAATGAACTTTCTGTAATACTGAGCTAGACCATGAAAAATTTTCAGTTCAGTTGCAGCCTTGGGAGTAGGCCAACTTAGAATGGAATCCACCTTTTCTTGGTCCATTTTGAGGTCACCCCGAGACAAAACAAAACCGAGATATACAAGCTCCTATTTGATGAAGTCACACTTGTCCAAATTGATCATTAGATTTTCATCATACAATTTCTTGAAAACAAATTTTAAATGCTTAATATGCTCCTCCTTGGTTTTACTAAAAACTAAAATGTCATCAAGGTAGACAAAAACAAACTTACCAATGCATTCTACCAATACCTCATTCATAAGCACAACTTCTGGAATTCTTTAGTGTATGTAGCCACATCCAGATATTTTTGTTTCAAATTCTGCCTCCTCTTATGCAACTAGATTTCATAATCCTCAAGTAGGTATTGTTCTTTCACCTTGTTTAACACGAATTTCCAATTTGAGATTGGATTATTATCCATCTTTTCCCTCTCTTCTTGGAGGCACTTCCACCATGTTAATGCTAAACCTCTTAATGTTGACTTTGCAACTTTTACCTTCTCTTCTTCAGTTATGCCCTCACATTCAAAGTGATTCTCAATGCTTTTTATCCATTCCACAACTAGTTCACTATCCATTTTTCCATTAAACCATAGAATACCTTCAAAAAAATTTCCTCCTAGGGATTTGAGGGATTTTAGGAATGGCTTCTCATTCATTGGAGGGTCTGGTTTAGGTATCATGTCTTCTTCATCAACTTTTTTCTTCCCTTTGCTTCTACTAACTTCATCTCCATCTCTACTTTTAGTTTCATCTGCAACTTCTTGGAGTTTTGCCTTCATCTCATTCAATTCTTCTTCAAGGAGTCTACTCCTTTCCATTTGATCCTCTATTACTCTCTTTTTCTCATCTACTTCCTTTGCAAGCTCTACATTGGTGATCATCTTGTTTTTACCTACTGATACTCTTGGCTGGAACATCTACCACAAGCCCAATCAATTTAGGCTCCGATACCAATTTGATGTAACAGGGTTTAGGGTTTCTCCAATGTACTTGTTGGAGATTTGTTTCTGTGCAGTTGATTGATTGTATGTTTGTCATTGATGACAACATATAATACATAGTAGAGATTTTGTATGTACTTATTAGAATGATGACATGAAGACTTACATGGTTTGATACATGTTATATACATGTTTATTATGTTATATTCATACACACAGATCTAGATATGATGTTTCAGTCAAGTTGTGTAATTTTGTTATTGGCAGTTATAGTTCTAGAAGAGTATATATTTTGAGCCGACGTATATAATGTGTTTCTTGAGTTGCACCTATCTTCAAGATATGTGTGTGTATATTCATGATTAGTTATGATTTGATGATAGTTATCTAAAGGTGCCAAACATGTTTCAAGAAGATTGCAAAGTTAGAGATAATTTGGCGAGGCTGACTTAGTGAAGCATCACATCTATTTAGTTTATATTTGCGCGGTTGTAATTATGCTTGCATGCTTAGTAGAGCTAACAAGGATGTTATGAAGAGTTTTCTTACAGGTCCCTTGATCTTATACTTTGAGGAAGATACTTATAGAAAGTCATTTGTGATACGCTAAGTGTGAATGATACGAAAAGAGACAGAAGATGTATAGAGAAGAATATCAGATGTGGTTCATTCATCAAGAGTCTATGTGAAG
>MU221933.1:179937-193912 GCA_018584345.1 Thuja plicata
GTGACAAAAATGTGATTGGAACAAAGTGGGTATTCAGAAACAAGATGAATGAAGATGGTACAGTAGTTAGAAACAAAGTAAGATTGGTATGTAAAGGATATGCGCAGAGAGAAGGAATAGACTACATTGATACATTTGCCCCAGTGATCAGATTGGAAGCTATTAAATTGTTCTTGGCCTATGCAACATTCAAAGACTTTAAAGTTTATCAAATGGATGTAAAGTCAGCTTTTCTAAATGGAGACTTGAAGGAAGAAGTTTACATAGAACAACCTGAAGGATTTAATCTTTCAGATAAACTAGACATGGTATGTAGATTGAAGAAAGCACTCTATGGTCTTAAACAGGCCCCAAGAGCTTGGTATGAGGGACTTGATGGTTATCTCACCAAGATTGGATTCAAGAAAGGAGCAGCAGATTGTAAATTATTCATAAGAGAGACACCTGATGGATTACTAATAGTTGCCATATTTGTTGATGACATTATCTTTGGAGGTAATGACAAGCTCAGTACAACATTTACAAAATAAATGCATAATGAATTTGAAATGAGCATGATTGGTCCTATAAAATGTTTTTTGGGACTAAATGTAAAGAAGACAGATAAAGGTATATTCATTAATCAGTCAAAATATGTGAAAGAAATATTGAAGACCTTCCAGATGGAAGACTATAAGCCAGTATGTACTCCCATGATAACAGGAAGAAAGCTTTCAAAAGATGATGATTCCATAGTAGTTGATAAGAAATTGTACAAATCTATGATTGGTAAACTCATTTATCTAACTCAATCTAGACCTGACATATCTAATGCAGTTGGAATTGTTGGAAGATTTGCAGCTGAAC
The DNA here is from genome assembly GCA_018584345.1 of Thuja plicata. Lineage (NCBI taxonomy): Eukaryota > Viridiplantae > Streptophyta > Pinopsida > Cupressales > Cupressaceae > Thuja > Thuja plicata. The sequence continues at coordinate 180,784 of MU221933.1, forward strand.
CCAAGAAGAATCACCTAATGGAAATCAAGAGGATATTCATTTATCTAAAGGGAACTATAGACTATGGTTTATGGTATCCTAAATCAGAGAATGTATAAATTTATGTGTATATAGATGCAAATTGGGAAGGTTGTATTGATGATAGGATGAACACTTCAGGAGGAGTAGTATTTCTTGGAGACAGGTTGGTTTCTTGGATAAGAAAGAAGCCGAATTGTATTTCTCAGTCAACAGCAGAAGCTGAATATGTTACAACAGCACTGAATTGTTCAACCATGGTTTGGATCAAGCAGATGGTTAAAGACTTTGGTATTTAGATTGATTATCCTATTGTTATTCACTATGATAATACTAGCACTATCAACATGTCTAAGAACCCTGTGATGCACACAAAGACAAAACACATAGAAATCAAGTACCATTTTATGAGAGAAAAGGTTGCAGACAAAGAAGTGAAATTGGACTATGTGAGCACCAAAGAACAGTTTGCAGATATTTTCACAAAGCCCTTATCAAAGGATACTTTTGAGTATCTCAGAGAGAAGTTGGGAGTAATTCCCTCTCCTAAGTCCATTTAGAAGAAACAACAAGAACATCAGTTATTAAGTGACTGATGAATGGTTGAATACTCTACTTCTAGAGTAGTACATGTGCCTAATGGTTTATTGCACCCTTTGCCATTGATTTCAAAGGGGGAGTATATAGTAAGGGGGAGAATATACTCTGGGGGAGTATAAAAATAGTCAGAAGAATTGAAGCAGTGTAGAGGAATATTTGATGAGGATATTGAGAAAATTGTAAAAGAAAGAGGACACCATGAATAGAGGATGTTTTTGATATCATATGTTGCCATCAATGTCAAAGGGGGAGATTGTTGGAGATTTGATTCTATACAGTTGATTGATTGTATGTTTGTCATTGATGACAACATATAATACACAGTAGAGATTCTGTATGTACTTATCAGAATGATGACATGAAGACTTGTGTGGTTAGATACATGTTATAGACATGTTTATTATGTTATACTCATACATACAAATCCAGATATGATGTTTCAGTCAAGTTATGTAATTCTGTTATTGGCAGTTACAGTTCTGGAAGAGTATCTGTTCAGAGCTAACGTATGTAACATGTTTCTTGAGCTGTGCCTATCTTCAGGATATGCATGTGTATATTCATGATTATTTATGAGTTGATGATAGTTATCTAAAGTCACCAAACATGTTTCAATAAGATTGCAAAGTTAGAGATAATTTGGTGAGGCTGACTTAGTGAAGCATCGTGTCTATTTAGTTTATACTTGTGTGGTTGTAATTATTCTTGCGTGCTTAGTAGAGCTGACAAGGATGTTATGAAGAGTTGTCTTACAGGTCCCTTGATCTTATACTTTGAGGAAGATATTTATAGCAAGTCATTTGTGATATGCTAAGTGTGAATGATACGAAAAGAGATAGAAGATGTACATAGAATAATATTAGATGTGGTTCATTCATCAAGAGTATATGTGAAGAAGAAGTGAAAGATTGTAATACAATGAAATTGATCAAGACAGCAGGTCTACTCTATAGTTCATCATCAGATATAGTGCATATCTTTTATACAGAAGGTTGTAGCCTTCACCATTGAAGCAGTGAGCTTTTGGACAGTGATTCCACCACCCCTAATAGGGTTATTTGTAAAAGACTCCTAACAGGGTCTGACCCTTAACCAGGTCACTATACTTATTGCATTGTAAACTACAACTCCTAACAGGGTTGAAATATCTTCTAACAGGGATTACTATAAACAAGTATAGTTCATTGTGGGTGTTAATTCCCACTGGGGTTTTTACCATTTGGTTTCCCCATAATCAAATTGTGTGTTGTGTACTATTTTATCTGATTAAGAATTTACTTTATTGTATTATGAAGTTAAGGAAGGAAAAATAATTAAAGTTACTGATAACTGATTCACCCCCCCTCTCAATTATCCTTTGGGACTATTCTAATAGTACTTATTGGATATAAGGACTTAATTATGCTTTCTCCTAGCCTATTAGGGTTCACTTAGATACCCTCCTCTATATAGGATCACAATCCTATTCTTCCAACTTCCCCCACCTAGTTACACCAATTTAGTTTCTTGCTAAATCAATGACTCTACCTTGCTGTCAACCTTGCATAAACACACAACATGACTCTTTATTATTTCATAGTGAATGGGGGATGTGTTTATATGTGATTAAATCCCATTCCACCTTCTAATTGCAAACCAATGGAGTTTAGTGACTCAAACTCACCAAAATGTCCACCTTGCACCAAATAGGGCTACTAGAATTAGCCCTACAAACGAGGTTTTCTCCCTTTTACTCAACAATATCCTTAAAAAGGTCATAAATATATTTGGATTTTGAGCACCCTTTTGGGAGGCCTACAATATTTTGAAGGTCTCAACTCTTCAAGCTGTCCGTACACTGGAAAGAAACTTTTGGCCTAAAATTGAGGGTTTCAACTTACTCTAGACAGTATTCTCTAGGGCCACTTCACAACCATGCCTAAAATATTCTTGGGAACTCCTCCTTCTAGATTCTAATCCTTTACAAATCCCCCTAACTTATTCCAATCTTGGATTGAAGCTTTCAATGCATTCAACCCACTGCCTTTTTCTTACAAAATCTGATGTTTCCTAACCAGGTGTTATCAACTCACCTAGGGCATCATGTTAAAAATGTCAACCTTGTTTTTGGGTCTCTGACACACATAATATAATACAATTCCACTCCCAAATATTAAAAACTCACAAAATTCATATGATGGGAAAGGGAGTGGTAAGAGCATTTTCATGGACTGCCTGGATAGTGGCAATAGACTGTCAAAAAATGAATGATTTTCAAAACTAACCAAAATGAATTCCTCCTAACTTTATCACTAAATGGAAAAGGTCTTTAAATGCATGATATTCAAGGATCCATGGTTAGAACATGAAGTTCAATCCATTATCCCATGCATGCAACCAAAAACTCATTGACTGTATGACTGTGAATGTAAAATTAGAGAAAGCTTTTACAACATGCGAAAATGACCTCTACTAAACTTGCAAATTGAATGAAAAACCTTCATAAGACCATAAAAGATATAGATAAAACATTAAAAAATGTCTCCAATCCTATTTTCGTGTGCATGCAATCAAAAAGAACACAAATGGTGATATCCTTCAAAAACTTAGTATTTTGTTCATTCAAAACTTCTCCTATGTTGTTACTGATTATTGATCATGGTTTTGAATAGGTTTTACACATCCTATGTAACCTCCCATCATGGATTGAAGCATTACATTCACCATTTTCTTCTCCTAGCGCGGTCTACAACATTCTTATAAAAGTTGTCGTGCAAAATCCAAAAGTTGTCATGGCAACTTTTTGTCTTTTGGCTTTTCCCTTGAAGTGGGACTTGGAATATTTCTTGGGAATTTATTAAGGCATATTTATGATTTATAAGCATGATTTAGCCTCTTGACAATCATTCTTCCCTCTTTTCCCATTTTTAGCACTTTTTGGCCAAGTTGACAACTTTGGCAAGAAATGACAACTTTTTGCAATATCACTCCAACCTTTTAGGTTTGTTCTCCAATTGTTTGCATATGAAATATCACCATCCTCAAAGTCATTAAAAACATAGCATAATATATTCAAGTCCCTTTTCCACTCTAGGACTCATCTCTGCAACATTGGCGAGAGAACACACAAAACAACTCTACTAAGAAAATGACATTCCGCCTAGGGAGTACGTCCCTAGGTTAAATCTTGAAGGAAAGATGAAAAAGGAAAAAATGTTAGGAGTATGAGCAGGGGCATGATCAGGAATAGGAGAAGGTGTAGGAGTATGAGTAGGATTAGGAGCAAAGGCAGGGGTAGGACCAGGAGTACGGGCACAAGTAGGAGCAGAAGCAGAGGCTAGAGATCGAAGGTATTTCCCTAGTCTGCAAAATGATTTTGCTAAAATATTTAATGGCATCCCGATTGTACAACCTATGACCAATGCATGAATATATTTGATATTCCATCCTTGTTCATTCTCAAAGAAAAATACATTTTACAATAGAGATGGTAAGGAAAATCATTCAATTTTTCTTGGGAAAGCGGTGGTTCAACCTGCGAAACCCTTCTTTGTTAATCCTAGGTTTCATGTTAAAAGAGATTTGAAAGCAGACCTGCCAAACTGCAAGATGCATCCCACATCATGTAAAATAGAGGCCATTCCCATTAGGCCCTGGTCAGGTATGTGTTTGTATGAAGTAGGAGAAGCTTCCCAACAAGCTAAGGTTGCTAGGCGCTCTTAGGATCTCACACCTCGTCTGCATGATGCACCTAAATTTGAAAGTGGACTTAGGCAAGAAACACAAAAATTCAAAAAAATGCATCCATTCAAGGACCAAAAACAATTTAGGGTTGGAGAACCCCCTTAGTATGGTCAATGTTCTTGGAATCCATTTTAGAAGAAACCTATATTTTATATTTGTGAGGAGTCGCCTCCTGGATCACCAAATATCAATAAACCAAGAATTGTGAGCATGTTGGAGAACTCTGGTAAGCAATCAGATGTGGACCTCAAAAATGATAGCAGTGAGAAATATTCTTCTTTCAAGGAGGATCGAGATACTCATGCATGCATGAATACCAAGGTTGGGTCATTTAGACCAACACTCAGTAGAGCCCCCTTCATTCCAAAAAAGTTAGCTCAGGTCTGGCAGAGGAAAAATACCAACGAAAGGGATTATCAAGAGGCTAACAAGGTTGTGCTAGACCAACCCCTTGTCATGCTTCCAAAACAATTGTTGCAGCAGCATATTGGCTTCCTATGTCATTCAGCCCTCATTGGTAAGTTTACCAACAACACCCTTCTCTTTTCTGATATTAAAAGTTTGGCTTTAGATTGCTGGTTAGGTCTTAAAGATATATTATACTTGGATATTTAATACAAAAGAGGATCAAGATGCAGTACATTTTCAAAAAGGTTGGTTCTATAAAGGATCAAGACTATTTACTATGCCTTGGGTACCAAAATTCATCCCTAATCTGAAGGGCCCCCATTTTTATCCATTTTGGATCTCCTTCCCCCATTTACCATTGGAGTACAGAGATATGGAAATCATTGAAATCCTTGGAAACAAGCTGGGCATCTTTCTTAGGAATGATCTTATTCCACTAGAATTTCTGCACCTTGATATCAAAATATGTTTGCTCTTAGATATGCACAAAGAAGTTCCTAGACAACTTACTATTAGATCCAAATGGGGATCATGGGTTCATAATGTTATTGTTCAGGATGAAGCAACTGTTCTTAAATTCCAACACAAGCTTGGTCATCTCGCCACACAATGTCAACTGGGAAACCAAGGAGGAACAATGTTATGTTCTAATTACAATTTAGATTTCATATCTTGTAGGCTCAAAAATAACTTGGAAAATCTGTCTCCAGTTAATACTTCTAATGACGCCATTAATCATGATATACTTAATCAGGATATGATCATGGCTGTAAAAATTTCTTATTTTATATGACAGATTTTGAGTTTCTTGTCCACTGTTTATCTCAGTTCTAACACACTGTTGATGCCTCCAACTAATAATTATGATAATCATAACCTCTTGAGTATGAATGCCCTTCACTCTAAATAGAAACCCCAGAGGTTAAATACTATAAGCTTGGAGCCAAATCACAAGATTGAATAACAGATGGACCAAATCATTGCAAAACTAGTCTCTAAGCTGATCTTTGACAAAACAGGGGCAGCCAGAGTAACTATAGAGGAACAAGATGCAATTAATGAATTTTCATCTCTGTAGTTAGGGCTCCAAGTGTGTCATGACCCAACCAATATATAGGTTTTAGTACCACGTAGGCAGGACAATACAAATGATCTAATGGATGCGTCTCAGTCTCAAGAGCAGATTAATTGGTGCAGAAGCACACCTAGGCTAACCTCCATAGTTGTAATGTTTTGGCTTGTACTTGACATAGGCCAAGTCAAGGTAGTGTGTTTAGTTTATACCTTAGAAGGTCATTGCATTGTGGACTAGGTGAGTTAGTCATTAGGACTAAGGTCACCAAAATAGTCATTGTTAGTAGAATTTTAATGTTCTTAGGCTTAGAAGCTTAGTGATGGATTTGAGATTTGAATGTGTCCTAAACACATAAATGTTGTTATAGAGATGCTTAGAGGCCATAAATGAATTTGGTTCCTCGAGGTATAGAGGATAGAGGCCCTAAAACCTGGCAAGTTGGCATAATGGAAAAGATGCCAAAAGTTGTTACAATGTTGTCATGACAACATTTGCAATTATTGCAAATGTTGCATACAACTTGGTTACTTTGGATCCCCATAGAAGTTAGGAGTGGGAGATCAACCAACAGGCCCTAGAAACATGGAATATGGGATCTAATGTATAGAGGCTCAAATCTAGAGGATAGAGTTTTTCATTGTAACAAGTTTGGAATAGTGAATATAGCTCTCCAACTCTGATTTTGTGAGGAACCCGAGCATTTCATTGTGACAATGCCATCAAATGGATTAACTGCCTTGATTTAGTGATTTTTTTGTGTTCATAGGATAGTTCTAAGACTTTTCCATTCATTAAGTAAGTGGATAGGAGTCAGTCTAAGGTCTTAAATAAATTGTTTACAGTTTAGGGAGTTTATTGGTCTTGTCCTGACCAGTTTGTCATTTCATGGCTCCCCCATGAAATCTAACCATGGGATCTTCCTAAGGATAGGTGGACATGTTAGGGGAGTCATTGGTTTGTACATATGTAGAGGTAGGAGTCTTGTGGAGTCGAGTTTCTATTTTTAGTACCAAGCCCTAGTCGAGCTGACAACACTTAGTTAGAGGTTCAGAGGTGAAGAATTGAGCATTTCATGCGGGGAAGGAAAGTACAGTATGATAAAAGTTTAGTGCTAGGTGGGATATGACCTAATCTTACTCTATTGAGATATTTTTGAACTCACCAATCCATTTGGTCGAGTTTTGAGTGAGAAATCAATAAGGTCCTACTAATTAGGCCTATTAGCCCTATTGGTCCTAGATAATAGGAACCCTATGTAGGAAGGGATTAGGAGACTAAAAATTTCAAAATCCTTTGTGAATTACAAAAGGGTATCTAGATGTAGGATTATTTTTTCAAGTTCTTTGGGAAAGTTTTGAAAGAATTGGGAAAAGGTCTCTGGAAAAGGCTACAAGGAATTAGGCCTAATTAGGCTTCTTAAGGTCTAAAACTTGATGTCGATTGAAAAGGGTTAAGAGATCCAACAAAATGGGGTCAAAAGGGAACATATGTGAGGTTTCCAACATGTTCAACATCCCTACATTGATTTGTGAATGTTAGTGTAAAGTTGGCACTTAGATCCTTCTAAGTGTAGGAGAGGAGTATTGAAGAAACTACATGGTGTTAGTCTTTCAAGGTAAAGCACAAAGTGTTGGGCTCTTAGAGAGGAGATAGATAAGGCATTAGTTAATCATCTAAGCCTTTGGAAGATCCTAGTGAAGGTTATGATCCTAATAGGGACAAATAAGGTCTCTTGGTAGTTGTGCAAGCAAGCCTTGGAACACATACACCATATTGGTATCAGAGCTTGATTAAGATCAGGCTTGTGGTGGATGTTTCAACCTACTAAATCAGTGGGAGAGAATACACCAGTGGGATTAGTAGAAGATAAAACCATGGTGACTAATGTTGAGTTAGCCAAAATGGTAGAAGAATAAGAAGAAGATAACAAGTTGCTAAGAGAAAGATTGTCTCAAATGGAGCAACTCTTGGGTGAATTCCAAGACAAAGCTGATAAAGTGAAGGATAAGATAACAAAAGAAAGAAGAAGTAAGGGAAAAAGGACTAGAATTGGAGGAGGAAGCTCCAACACCTAACCCTGTTATTCTTGAAGAACCCTTATTGAAAGCACTAAAGGCCTTAAGTGGCAAAGCTTTGGAGGGTGTACCACTATTTAGTGGACAAATGGATCTAGATTTAGTTGTGGATTGGATTGACAATATACAAAAAATAATTTTGAATGTGATGGTGTAACTTTTAGTAATAACTGAGAGGGGGGGGGGGCGGGTGAATCAGTGGCCTCAAAATTTATCCTTAAAAACTTTAACCACCAATCTATAACCTTAGATTATCATGTCCCTACAAGATGCATTCCATGAAATACTTTATAAAGATTAACTATCTATCGATTTTCCTTGTCTATCCTTATTCTCCTTGATTACCGATAAGCAATAAAACTATTTACTGAAACTCAGTAAATAAGAATAGTATACCAATCAATCCAAAATTAACTATGTGAGATGTAAAATAGTAAAGTAATAAACCACACACACATAACACATGGATTTTAACGTGGAAACCCTGTTAAGGGAAAAACCAGTGGGACCAGTACCCCAAATTTTCACTCTTCTGAAGTGAGCCCTGTTAGGAGCCAACCCTGTTAAAGGTTACAAACATTTAAGTGTGACCTTGTTAGAAGATTTTATACATAGAGGTTGTCACTTAGTATCGGGCATCCATTTTATACCATCCTTGAATTAGCCTCCTTCTTAGACTGTCAATAGGCTTTAGGAAAATATTTCTACCATCCTTGAATCAGCCTCCTTCTTAGACTATCAATAGGTATCAGGCAAGTCTAATGCTACTTTCATGAATCAACCTTTTTGGCACTTCTTGAGAGATACCTCAATATATAGAAGACTGTTAAGTCCTGCTCTATTAAGAGACTTGACACTTCAATGGTTAAACTGAAACACTATGACCTGTTCATGATGCAACTTTGAATTGTAGATTTTCAGATCTATTTAAGTACATTACCACTCTAATCAATGTATCAATTCAATTCTTTTTTGATCCACACTTTCTACTCTGTGATGCTGTGCTCATTGTTCGTCGGTGTCTATAGAATTCCTTAGCTCTCCTTTAGCTTGATTGATCAGGACTATATGAAGATATTCTTCATCAGTTTCTCTTCAACATCTTCTTTCTATTCACTCCCCTTAATCCCTTTTCCATGAATGTGATATGGAAATGAATTAAGCTTGTCTCTTATATAGACATGATATTCATTGATTCTTGATTCTTGATTCTTGGCGTGATAAACAATCAAGCCAATCAGATTTAAAGCATAACTCCTGATTTGTCTAGTAGAAATATTCTTGCCAACTGTACAAATCATCTTTAAATCAATCACTTAACTCTGGTCAAATAAAACAATGAAAACAACCAATTAAGTCTTTCTTTTAGCTCTGCCAGCTAGATATTTTGTCATTGTCTGAACTCACTATTCTGTCGGTCAACTCTATAGTTAGTCATCAGTGACAACTGACAGTTCCGTCGGTGTGACTCTAGTTAGCATTGTGATCTTTGTTCATCGAGTATCATTGGAAATTTACTCGTCGGGCAACCTTAATTTTTCTTGTCAAGCAACCTTATGATTTCACTCATCAAGCACTCTGTGGTTCTGCTTCATCTGGCAACACTGTTCTTCTGGTCATCAGGTATCACTGTAACTTGTCATCTTTTCTCTGTCCATTGGTGTGCACTCCATCAGTGTTGTTTGTCACTTAGTGAATACATGACTTTTATGCACTTCTAGAAGTATAACCTTGGTTCCTTTGGTTCTCTAAAGTCTTTGGCATTATGTACATGACCGTACAGATGATATCAAGTTGAAATCAATGACAATACAATCATTAACTGATTTAATGGCTTGCATTATCTTCAACTTAACATTATCAAACATTGAATCAGTTACATGTCATTAATCTCTCCCTTTGGCATTGATGGAAACATACTATATTATCACATTATACTATTTTTAATACAATATGAAATACATCAGTTGAGATTCATCAAACTACCATACAGTTTGTTCTGATAACTGATAAAAATGTTTGACTGTTGGTAAGCTCTGTTTTAGCTTAGATTTTGACTCTTGCAGCTCTCTGTATTTCTTCTTGTGATGTATTGTATCCTCTTCTTATGTCAATATCTCTCTTGACTATTCTTCTCTTTCTATGTCTCTTTTTCTTTTGTCAACAACTCTTCCTTTGTATTAATCTCTCTCCCTATGGATATGATCTCTCCCTGTTGGAGTAATCTGATAATGGATAATCTCCCTTATTTTTCTTTGAAGGCTGTGATAATATGGATAAAATCTCTCCCTTTGACAAAAAAATTCCAAACAAATATCTTATAGATATCAGACATTAATGTCAAGTGATCTTTTCTCTCCATCCATAATATATTCCTTGAATTTCCCTTATCTATCAACAATACATCAATATTTTCTGGTGCTTGGTTATGATATAAATGTTTTGTATATAGATTTAGCTTTGAATTTCATCTTTTTTCTTGCATCAACATGAATGATATTCTATGAATATGTAGGCTCATGCAGCCTTCAGTCATTTTACTGACTGGTAGACAAGGGTTTGACCCCTAGTCTCTTCCTCAAGTACTCAAAAGTATCCTTGGGCAGTGGCTTGGTGGATATATTGGCCAATTGTTCTTTTGATTGCACATACTCAAGTATCACCTCCTTTTCTTGAACTTGTTCTCTCAAATAATGATACTTGATGGCAATGTGTTTAGTCTTAGCATGCATGACTGGATTCTTGGAAATGTTTATTGCACTGGTGTTATCACAATAGATAATCACTGGTTCTAGGATCTTCATATGCATACCTTCCAGTAACTGTTTGATCCATGCAATATTTGAGCAATTTGCAGCAACAACAACATACTCTACTTTTGCAGTAGACTAAGAGATGCATCCTTGCTTCTTGCTAATCCATGTGACAAGTCTATCACCCATGAAGAATGCTCCTCCAATTGTGCTCTTCCAGTCATCAAGATTTCCAGCCCAATCAGTGTCGGCAAACACCTTAAGTTTAAATTTGCCTTCTCTTCTATACCATAAACCAAATTCCTCAGTGTTCTTTAGATATCTTAAAATTCTTTTAACAGCAGTCATATGTGATTCCCTAGGGTTAGCGGAAAATCTAGCAACAATTCCTATTGCATGTGCAATATCTGGTCTAGCATGGACAACATACATGAGTTTACCTGTCATTGATCTGTACAAAGTCTAGTTTACCTCTGGTGTCTTGTCCTCCTTTGTTAACTTACATCCAGTAGCCATCAGTGTTCCAACTGGTTTGGAATCTTCCATCTTGAATATTTTTTAGGACCTCTTTAATGTATTTGGACTGTGTAATGAAAATACCTTCATATTGTTGCATAATCTATAGACCAAGAAAGAACTTGATCTCTCCGAACATAGACATCTCAAATTATTTTTTTATCTCATTAGAAAATTATTTGCATAGCATATCATTGCCTCCAAATATGATGTCATCAACAAATATTTCAGCAATCAAAGTGTTAGCATCAACACCTTCCTTCAAATAAAGATTACTATTTTCACTAGTCCTTACAAATCCAATACTTATTAGATAGGAATGAAGTCATTCATACCAGGCTCTAGGAGCTTCTTTCAATCCATACAAGGCTTTATGAAGTCTACATACCATTTTTCTCTTGTCTGGATCTACAAACCCCTCTGGTTGCTCAATGTATACCTCTTCTTCAAGTATTCCATTTAGGAATGTTGATTTGATGTCCATCTAATATACCTTGAATCCTTTGAGTACAACATAAGAAAGTAGTATTCTTACACCTTCTAGCCTTGCAATGGGTGCAAATGTCTCTCCATAGTCTATACCTTCCTCTTGTGCATATCCCTTGCATACTAGTCTTGCTTTGTTTCTTGTGACTTCTTCATTCTCATTTAGCTTATTCCTGAATATCCATTTAGTACTGATGATATTCTTGTCATATGGTCTTGGCACAAGTGACCATGTATTTTTATTTTCAATCTACTCAATCTCATCATTCATAGCACTTATCCATTCTTCATTATCAAGTGCAACATTGACAAATTTTGGCTCAAACTAGCAAATTAAACAACTTGAGTTTACAGACTTAATTCTTATTCTTGTACCAACTTTCTTATCTCCTATGATATGGAACTCTGGATGGTTCCTTCTTACATATCTGGCAAGTATAGGTACAACTCTTTGTGTATCATCTTGATCATCATTTTGATCTTCATTTTGTTCTTCATCACCTTGCACATTATTTTGATCATCATCCCGACCGTCGGTAATTGCAGCCTGACCGTCGGTTGCAACATTCTATTGTTCTGGATTTAAGCATTGTTTCTCAGGTAGAGGGTTTGGTTCTTCACAGTATACAAACTTGTTGTATTCCTCTAGTTCTTTTGTGCTTTCTATTTAATTCTTTTCTACAAATTCATCTATCTTTACATTTGCACTTTCAACAATTTTGTTAGAAGCCTTGATAAGACATTTATAAGCTTTTCTCTTGGTGGAATACCCTAGAAAGATACCTTCATCAATTTTGGCATCAAGATTTCCATTTCTATCATCCTTTAAGACATAATATTGACTACCAAATATTTTGAAGTAACTTACATTGGGTGTTTTACCATACCATAGCTCAAAGGGTGTATTCTTTGTTTCCTTCTTCAATTGTACTCTATTTAATGTGTAAACAATAGTGCTGACAGCTTCCCTCTAGAAGATTTGGGTGATGCTTTTCTCTATCATCAGTGTTATCACACAATCAACTATGGATTTGTTCCTTCTCTCAGCAATTCCATTATGCTGTGGTGTTCTTGGTGTAGAAACCTATCTTTGTATACCATGCTCATTACATAAATTAGTGAATTCATCTAATATAAACTCACCTCCTCTATCTAATCTCAAGCATTTTAGATATTTACCACTTTGTTTCTCTACCATAGCCTTATACCATTTAAACATCTTGAATTCTTCAGATTTATCTTTTAGAAACATAACAGTCATCATTCCAGAGTAATCATCAACAAAGAGAATAAAGTATCTATCTCCATAATAACTCTTTGTCCTCATTGGTCCACATAGGTTAGTATGGACTAATTCTAGAATATCATTAGATGTATGGGTTTTACTTTTGAAACTAGACTTTGTCATTTTACCTTTTTGACAATTCTTGCACATGATGTTGTCAGGCTTTGACATCGTCGGTAAGCCTCTTACA
>MU221933.1:193962-223139 GCA_018584345.1 Thuja plicata
CTCCTTCTGCTTATTTTCATCATGTTGTCAAAATTCACATGACACAATCTTTTGTGCCACAACCATATGTCTTCATTTCTGGCCATTAAGCAAGTGGTGTTAGTATCATTCAGATAGAATAAGTTACTTTTTGTCTGTTCACCGGTACTAATTAATCTTCCTAATTCATTGAAGATCTTTTCCTTCTTATTCTAAAATGCTACTCTATGACCTAAATTATTTAGCTGAGAAACACTCAACATATTATAATTCAATCCTTTTACCCAATAAGCATTTTCACATTTAATTAGGTTGTTTAGCATTATAGTTCCTTAATCTTCAACTGGAGAAGGTGTATCATTACCCATTCTTACTGTACCACCGTTATAATACTCAAAAGTGTTAAAATTTTCTTTGTCACCAGTCATGTGGTGAGTGCAGCCGCTATCTATAATCCAGATGTCATTCTTACTAACCTTAGATATAAGTGCAATTTCTACATACCTTTCATCTTCATCTGAATCATCTTTCACAGCCACAAATACCATCTTAATGTCATCATTAGGTTCGGTGTTAGTATCTTCATCTTTGCGAGGAGCAAGGTAGCTAGCTTTCTTGCCTTTGTCCTTCTAGTCTCGGGTATCTCTTCTTTCTGATTGTCGGTAGCTTCTGTATTTTTTGTTATCACCTTTGTCAGATTTCTTCTCAATAGATCTATCATTACCTTTGTCATCATTTCTGTTAGGACATCTTGCAGCAAAGTGTCCAATATCTTTACAATTAAAGCATACAAGTGGTAACTTGCCTTTGTATTTACCTCTGCCTCTCTGCATTCTTCTAGCCATAAGTGCTTCTATTTCATCTAGATCTTCTTCTTCGCTTTCACTTTCACTATCTCTTCTAGATATGTGCCTATGACTTGATTTAGTTTTTCTCATAGAAGACTTAAATGCAGACTCTAATTTTGGTAAGACACTATTATCAAAGTTATTCATCTCAAATGAAATCAGTCTACCAATTAAACTATCAAGATTAACTGTATTATTTTCTACTGCTCTCATTTCTTGAATAGCAGAAACTCTAATAGCCTATACAAGCAATAAGGTTCATAAGATTTTACTTACCACTGTCTCCTCTTCAAGTGTACCTCAAACTCCTCATATAGCATTGACTACTTCTTTTATTCTTGTATTGTACTGTGTGATGTTTTCTCCTTCGTTCATTCTGAGATCATCAAATTTTCCTCTAAGATGTTTTGCCTTGGCTCTCAGAACATTTGTATCACCTCCATGTACAAGTTTTAGTTTTTCCCACATTTTATTTGTCATTTTGCAATCTTTGACATCCTCAAATTCAGCATCAGAGAATGAGGAAGAAAGCTCTATAACCATGCAGTTGTGTTCATGATTTTCCCTCAATTTATCTACTGTTAATGATCCTGTTGGCAACACATATTCAATATCTAGGAATTGAGTAACATCATTACCAATACCTGACAAGTGGAGTCTTATCTTTCTTTTCCATGAAGCAAAGTTGTCTTTGTTCAACTTAGGCACATCTCGTCTATTCATCTTGTGATCTTTGACTTAGTTCTTGAAACCTTCCTTTCTAAGCACATAAGCTCTGATACCAATTGTTATTAATAACTGAGAGGAGGGGGGGTGAATCAGTGGCCTCAAAATTTATCCTTAAAAACTTTAACCACCAATCTATAACCTTAGATTATTATGTCTCTGCAAGATGCTTGCCATGAAATACTTTATAAAGATTAATTGTCTATCAATTTTCCTTGTCTGTCCTTATTCTCCTTGATTACCGATAAGCAGTAAAACTATTTACCAAAAATCAGTAAATAAGAAGAGTATACCAATTAATCCATAATTAACTATGTGAGATGTAAAACAGTAAAGTAATAAACCACACACACATAACACATGGATTTTAACGTGGAAACCCTGTTAAGGGAAAAACCAGTGGGACCGGTACCCCAAATTTTCACTCTTCTGAAGTGAGCCCTGTTAGGAGCCAACCCTGTTAAAGGTTACAAACACACTATTAAGTGCAACCTTGTTAGAGGATTTTATACATAGAGGTTGTCACTTAGTATTGGGCATCCATTTGCTACCATCCTTGAATCAACCTCCTTCTTAGACTGTCAATAGGTATTGGGCAAGTCTAATGCTACTTTCATGAATCAACCTTTTTGGTACTCCTTGAGAGATACCTCAATATATAGAAGACTGTTAAGTCCAGATCTGTTAAGAGACTTGATGATTCAATAGTTAAATTGAAACACTATGACTTGTTCATGATGCAACTTTGAATTGGAGGTTTTCAGATCTATTTAAGTACATTACCTCTCTGATCAATGTATCAATTCAATTCTTTTGTGCTCCACACTTTCTTCCCTGTGATGTTGTGCTCACTGTTCGTCTGTGTATGTAGAATTTCTTCTCTCTCCTTTAGCTTGATTGATTAGGATTGTATGAAGATATTCTTCATCAGTTTATCTTCAGGATCTTCTTTCTATTTACTCCCCTTAATCCATTTTCTGTGAATGTGATATGTAAATGAATTAAGCTTGTCTCTTATATAGACATGATATTCATTGATTCTTGATTCTTGATTCTTGATTCTTGATTCTTGGTGTGATAAACAATCTAGCTAATCAGATTTAAAGCATAAATCCTGATTTGTCTCATAGAAATATTCTTGCCAACTGTACAAATCGTCTTTAAATCAATCACTTAACTCTGGTCGAATAAAATAATGAAAACAACCAGTGAAGTCTTTCTTTTAGCTTTTCCAGCTAGATATTTTGTCATTTTCTAAACTCTCTGTTCTGTCGATCAACTCTGCAGTTAGTCATCACTGACAATTGACAGTTTTGTTGGTGTGACTCCAGTTAGCATTGTGATCTCCATCTATCGGGTATCATTAGAAATTTACTTATTCGGAAACCTTGATTTTTCTCGTCGGGAAACCTTCTACTTCGCTCGTCGGGCACTCTATGGTTTTTCTTCATCAGGAAACACTATTCTTCTAGTCGTCCAGTATCACTATGAGTTTTCATCTTTTCTCTGTTCGTTAATGTACACTCCATCAGTGTTATTTGTCACTTAGTGAATACATGACTTTTATGCATTTCTAGAAGTATAACCTTGGTTCCTTTGGTTCTCTGAAGTCTTTGGCATTATGTACATGACCGTATAGATGATATCAAGTTGACATCAATGACAATACAATAATTAACTAATTTAATGACTTGCATTATCTTCAACTTAACATTATCAAACATTCAATCAGTTACATGTCATCAGTAACAAAGGCCCAAAAAGTGAATGTGGCCAAATCTAGGTTGAGAGGCTCAGCCCTCACATGGTGGAAGTTTACTCAAAATGAAAGGGAGAAAGAAGCAAGGATTCCTATAGTCACATGGAAGGGAATGGTGACCAAGATAAAGCAAAATTACTTGCCTGATGATTATGAGGTTCAGCTACATAGAAGAAGACACAATCTTAGACAGAAAGATTTGGATGTCCAAGCATACACCGAAGAATTCCAAAAGTTTTGTTTAAGATCACAAGTGGTGGAGGATGAAAAAATCAAACTTGCAAGGTATTTTAATGGACTCAAGTGGTCTATTCAAGAAGACATGAGTCTTGTGAACTTGAAAACCATCCGCCAATGTTATCAAATGGCCTTGAAAATAGAGGTGAAAGGCAAAAGAATACAAGAACAAACCTCCAAAGGAAGAGGCAGAGGAAGGGATAGTAGAGGACCAAGAGGTGGCTATAGTGGAAGGAGTTGAGAATCAAGGACTCAAGGAGATGTCAGATACACTGAGTAGCAAGAAGGAAGTTCTAGTAGAGGTGGTAGAGGAAGGAACTCTAATTTCAGAGGAAGAAGTGGTGTACAAGGAAGAGGAAATTACTTTTCCAATATGAAATGTTATCATTACAATCAAATGGGACACCATACCTATAGGTGTCCAGAGAAGGATAGTAATTCTCAAGGAGGTAATAAGAGGACTAATCTAGTTCATGAGGAGACAAATGCAGTAGAGACACACCCTAAGGTACCATTGAATTCAGAAGAAGGTGAGAACCTCATGATGAGGAGAACATTGATCAAGGAGCTGGTTAAAGAAGAGCCAAGCCAAAGAAGGTCCCTATTTAGAATCAAATGCAAGGTGATCAGAAAGGTGTGTAGAGTCATTATTGACTCAGGGTCTATTGACAACATTGTGTCAGAAGAAGAAGTTAGAAAGCTAAGCATGACAAGGATACCCCACACCCATCCTTACAAGGTCACATGGCTCAATAAGGGACATCATGTCTTAGTAAATGAGTAGGCTTGGGTGGATTTTTCTATAAGGAGATATAAGGACAAGGTTCTATGTGATGTGTTTCCCATGGATGCATGTCACTTGCTCCAAGGTAGGTGATCAAAATTTGACCGCCAAGCTATCCATGATGGAGTGAAGAACTCCTACACATTCAAGAAAGACAAATTGACTTTCAAAATTCAATCACTGTTAGAGGATGCAGAAGTGAAGAAAACAGGTCCTAATGTGCTCATGGTTGGTGAAAAGAGTTCTTAGAAGCCTTGGAGGAAGGAGAAGGAGTTGTCTTTGCATTGGTACTAAAGCCAAGAGAAGAAAATGAAGGTAAGGGAGACAAGAAGCTAGAATTACCTAAGGAGATACAAAGCATATTTCAGACTTATGAAGGTATAGTAAGTGATGGACAACCATCAACGCTACCCCCTAAAAGAGCCATAATTCATAGGATAAAATTTATACCAGGAGCTACCCTACCTAATAAAGCAGCCTACAAGATGACCCCTCAACAAAATGAGGAGATTGCTAGAAAAATAGAAGAACTCCTAAACCAAGGTCTTATCAAGAAGAGCATTAGTCCTTGTGCCATACCCACTATCCTAGCACCTAACAAAGGTGGAACTTGGAGGCTTTGTACTGATTCAAGAGCCATAAATAGGATAACCATTAGGTATAGGTTTCCCATTCCTAGGATTGAAGACCTAATGGATTGTCTAGGTGAATCTAAGTACTTTAGCAAGATAGACTTAAAGAGTGGCTATCACGAAATCAGAATACATGAGGGAGATGAGTGGAAGACAACCTTCAAAACCATTGAAGGTTTGTATGAATGGATTTTCATGCCCTTTGGACTATCTAATGCCCCCTCCACATTCATGAGACTCATGAATGAAGTCCTCAAAGACTACATTGGCAAATTTTTCGTGGTATATCTTGATGATATACTGATTTATAGTAGGACAAGAGAGCAGCATCTTCAACACCTTGAGACTGTCTTAAAGAAGCTGCATGAGGAGAAGATGATGATCAACTTGGAGAAATGTGAGTTCCTCAAAATAGAGCTGGTTTACCTTGGGTTTGTTCTCTCTCATGTCAATCTGAAAATGGACATGAGTAAAGTGGAAACCATCATAAATTGGCCTACTCCAAGGACAACAACGAAGGTAAGAAGTTTTCATGGCCTTGCTCAGTATTATAGGAAGTTTATAAGGCAGTTTAGTGCTATTTGTGCTCCTATGTTGGACACAATCAAAGGAGGGATGAAGACTAAGTTCATATGGAATGAGCAAGCCACCAAGAGCTTTGAGTTGTTAAAAGAAAAGATTGCTACCCAACCTATCTTATTATTGCCAAGCTTTGAGAAGCTTTTCACTATTGAGTGTGATGCAAGCAATGTGGCTATTGGAGCTGTCCTAAGCCAAGAGGGTAGACCAGTGGCATTTTATTCAGAGAAGTTGAGTGAAGCTAAGAAGAAGTATTCTTCTTATGACCTTGAAATGTATGCATTAGTTCAGGCTCTAAGGAAATGGAGGTACTATTTTCTCCCCAAGGAGTTCATAGTCTATTTAGATAATCAAGCTTTAAGTTTCTTGAACTCTCAAGAGAAGTTGAGTCACAAGCACATGAAGTGGGTTGAATACCTACAAGCTTACACCTTTAATATCAAGCACAAGAAAAGAGTACTCAAAAAAGTGGCAGATTCTTTGAGTAGAAGAGCTCTTACCATCCAAGATATTCAAATGAAGAGCATGGGAATAGATCGCTTCAAGGATCTATATGCTGATGATGAAGATTTTGCAGACATTTACAAGGTATGTGCTGAATACAAGAATCATTTTCATAGAAAATATACTGAATAAACTTTGCAAAGTAATCTCATATTTAAGGGAAATAAGTTGTCTGTCCGTAGAGGGTCTATTATGGAAAATTTAATTCAGGAAAAGCACAATGATGCATTGAGTGGTCACTTTGGGATCACTAAGACACAAGATCTTTTTCAAAGGTTCTATTATTGGCCAAGAATGAACCTTGATGTTAGGAGGTATGTGGAAAGTTGCATAGTATGTCAAAAGGCCAAAGGTACTTCTTCAAATGTAGGCCTATATCAGCCACTACCTATCCCCACTAGGCAATGGGAATGCTTGAGCATGGATTTTGTAGTTGGGTTACCCAAAACAAGATAAGGCATGGATAATGTTTATGTAGTTGTGGACAAATTCAACAAGATGGCTCACTTTGTGCCATGCAAGACAACTAATGATGCCAGCCAAATAGCCTCTCTCTTCTTCAAAGAGATAGTAAGAATCCATGGGTTACCTATGAGCATTGTGTTAGATAGAGACACTAAATTTATGAGTCATTTTTGGAAGACTCTTTGGCAAAGGTTAGGCACTAATTTATCCTTTGGGTCTGCATACCATCCCCAAACTGATGGTTAGACCAAAGAGGTGAATAGAAGCCTTGGAAATCTATTAAGATGATTGACCAAGGAATATGGTCAACAATGGGATCAATTGATTGGACAGGCTGAATATGCCTACAATGACACTATCAATAGGTCAACTGGGAAGAGTCCCTTTGAGATAGTCTATGGTCTACATCCTAGAGGAGTATATGAGCTAAGAGACTTAAAGGATGGAGTGAAAGCAAGTGGATATGCTGATGATTTTGCTTATGCAATGCAGGAGATACATGATACAGTCAGGAAGACTTTGACAAAGAACACCATGAAGCATAAGACTAAGGTTGATGAGAGAAGAAGAGAAATTCAGTTCAATGTGGGAGACTTAGTAATGGTGCATATGAATAAGTCTATACTCCAAAAAGGAGTCCCACACAAGTTACACATGATGAGGATAGGCCCTTGTCCTATCTTAGCAAAGTATGGGAACAATGCTTTTAAAGTAGAGTTGCCAGAAGATAGTGGACTATCCCTTATCTTTAACATTGAAGACCTGGTTCATTACAAAGGAAAAACACCAGACATGGATAAAACCCTTAGTGAAGTGATCAGAGATGTAGGAGAGCTTAGACTACATCTTCCTACAGTCAGCCAAGCTGACAATATACTAGATACCCGAGTCTACAAAAAGACTAGAACCAAAGAATAAAAGGAACACTTGACCAAGAGACATGGTCAATTAGATGTTGATGCAGTATGGGTTAAAGAATATAAGTTTAAGAAGATGGGGATTGAACCCACTCTACTCAATCCAAGGGTGGATTGAACTTTTTGTTTTGGGGAGGATGGTGCAGGAGCACACCTAGGCTAACCTCCATAGTTGTAATTTTTTGGCTTTTACTTGACATTGGCCAAGTCAAGGTAGTGTGTTTAGTTTATACCTTAGAAGGTCATTGCATTGTGGACTAGGTGAGTTAGTCATTAGGACTAAGGTCACCAAAATAGTCATTGTTAGCATCTTTTTAATGTTCTTAGGCTTAGAAGCTTAGTGATGGATTTGAGATTTGAATCTGTCCTAAAAATATAAATGTTGACATAGAGATTCTTAGAGGCCATAAATGAAGTTGGTTCCTTGAGGTATAGAGGATAGAGGCCCTAAAACTTGGGAAGTTGGCATAATGGCAAAGATGCCAAAAGTTGTTACAATGTTGTCATGACAACATTTACAATTATTGTAAATGTTGCATGCAACTCGGTTACTTTGGATACCCCTAGAAGTTAGGAGTGGGAGATTGACCAATAGGCCCTAGAAACATGGAAGATTACATCTAATGTATGGAGGCTCCAATCTAGAGGATAGAGTTTTTCATTGTAACAAGTTTGGAATAGTGAATATAGCTCTCCAACTCTGATTTTGTGAGGAACTCGAGCATTTCATTGTGACAGTGCCATAAAATGGATTAAATGCCTTGATTTAGTGTTTTTTTTGTGTTCATAGGATGGTTCTAATACTTTTCCATTCAGGAAGTAAGTGGATAGGAGTTGGTCTAAGGTCTTAAATAAATTGTTTACAGTTTAGGGAGTTCACTGGTCCTATCCTGACCAGTTTTTCATTTCATGGCTCCCCCATGAAATCTAACCATGGGATATTCCTAAGGATAGGTGGATATGTTAGGGGAGTCATTGGTCTATACATATGTAGAGGTAGGAGTCTTGTGGAGTTGAGTTTCTATTTTTAGTACCAAGCCTTAGGTGAGATGACAGTGCCTGGTTAGAGGTTTGGAGGTGAAGAATTGAACATTTCATGAAGGGAAGGAAAGTATAGTATGGGAAAAATATAGTGCTAGGTGGGATATGACCTAATCTTACTTTTTAAAGATATTTTTGATCTCACCAATCTATTTGGTCGAGTTTTGAGTGAGAAATCAGTAAGGTCCTACTAATTAGGCCTATTAGTCCTATTGGTCCTAGATAATAGGAACCCTATGTACGGAGGGATTAGGAGAATAAAAATTTCAAAATCCTTTGTGAAATCCAAAAGGGTATCTAGATGTGGGATTATTTTTTCAAGTTCTTTGGGAAATTTTTGAAAGAATTGGGAAAAGGTCTCTAGAAAAGGCTACAAGGAATTAGGCCTAATTAGGCTTCTTAGGGTCTAAAACTTGATCTCGACTGAAAAGGAGTAAGAGATCCATCAAAATGGGGTAAAAAGGGAACATATGTGAGGTTTCCAACATGGTCAACATCCCTTCATTGATTTGTGAAT
The DNA here is from genome assembly GCA_018584345.1 of Thuja plicata. Taxonomy (NCBI): domain Eukaryota; kingdom Viridiplantae; phylum Streptophyta; class Pinopsida; order Cupressales; family Cupressaceae; genus Thuja; species Thuja plicata. The sequence continues at coordinate 202,951 of MU221933.1, forward strand.
GTTAGTGTGGAGTTGGCACTTAGATCCTTCTAAGTGTAGGAGAGGAGTATTGAAGAAACTACATGGTGTTAGTCTTTTAAGGTAAAGCACAAAGTGTTGGGCTCTTGGAGAGGAGATAGATAAGGCCTTAGTTAATCATCCAAGCCTTTGGAAGATCATAGTGAAGGTTAGGATCCTAATAGGGACAAATAAGGTCTCTTGGTAGTTGTGCAAGCAAGCCTTGGAACACATACACCATTAATAATTTTGATTTACTAGAACACTCAGTGGCTGTGACTGAAGACCATAATAATCCAAATTTTTTGTTTTTGGAAGGATCTACTAAAATAGATTTGAGGGTTGAAAATTTCATCATCCAACAGGCTCAGGTTATGACAAATAATTTGGGAAAGGATAGGATGATTTCACAAGTCGAGTTGGACAACTCCATCCAGAACAAGGGCAGTCAAAGCACATAGGTCAATGATCAAAAGACATTTTTTAGTCATAAGAAGACTATTTAAATTGAAAAATAACCTTAAAAATGCCTTCAAACACAAAAAAAACCCTAAGACAAGAGGTCGAACAAAAGACATGAAGACAAAACTAGAAATTGCTACAGGCATCCAGTCTACCTTAGATGACAACTTTGTTGTTACCACACATGTGACAAGGAGAGAATGAGGTTCTCCTTATTAGAAATGAAGATCAAATCATGGAATGTTAGAGGCCTCAATTACTCTGACAAAAGATGTAGGATCAGAACAACCATTGATTCTATGAAAGTGGACATCATCATGATACAGGAAACAAAACTTTCTTAAAACAAATACGAAAACACAATTGCTAAATGGACTAACTAGGTTTCATTGCATTCCCAAGGGTTGGGAGCCTTAGGAGGAATAGAAGTTCTCTAGAACCCTCAAAAGATTCAAGGACAACTTATTTAGTAGGACCATAATTGGCAGCTCCTCGAGATGTCAGAGTTTGATACAAAAATTATTTTAATTAATGTCTATGGTCCTACTCCAACACATGACAAAATGAGATTATGGGAAGCTCTCAATAGGCTAATACAGAGCCAAGACACATAGAATGTCATCCTTGGTGGATATTTTAATGAAATTCTTGATCAATCAGAGAAAACATGGGACATTATTCAACCTATCATAACTATTCAGGACTTCTCCTATTTTGTTGACAATAACAATCTTATGGATATTCATCCCACCCAAGGTTCTTTCACACGGACAAAAAAGAGAGAAGGGTTTGCACAGATTTCTGTTAGGTTGGAAAGGTCCTTATTATCACAAGAGTGGAAACTTTAGAATGTTCACATTTAGTTATAAATCTTGGCATTACTTGGATCTGATCACTTTCCTATTTCACTTGTCATCAACAAATTAGGCAAAGCTGATAAGAGTAATCAATCCTCTTTCAAGTTTGAAAGAATGTGGCTCTGACATCCACATTTTCTCCCCCTCTTGAATCAATGGTGGATTAGCTCCCCATTTTTTAGTGGATCTAAAATGCATCAGCTTGTAATGAAGTTGAAATATATCAAGAAAAATATAAAACATTGTAATGAGAATGTCTTTAAGAATATTTTTCATCAGAAAGAGGAAATTAAACAACAACTGGCCATTATTTATAGTCATATTATCCAAAATGGTATGAATAATGACTCCTACCACAAACAAAAAGATCTCCAACATGAATAGAATGAGTTATGCAACAGAGAAGAGGAATATTGGAGGCAAAAATCCAGGGAATTATGGCTGCGTGAAGGGGATAAAAATACAAAATTCTTCCATGCCTCAGCAACACAAAAAAGAGCAGCAAAGACTATATTTCAAATAATGGGGGTGATTTTTGGAAATGTTACTACAAATGCCCAAGATATTCGAGAAGAAGGGGTTAATTTCTTCAAAAATCTGTTAGCTCCAGCTACAACCCCTTCCCCTTTAGAAGAACAAATGAATGAGATTCTAGATGATATCCCCTTACTAGTGTCCTTGCTTGAGAATTCCATGCTTATGGCCCCCTTTAATATCCCAGAACTCTGCAAAGTTGTTTTCTTATTTCCTCCGGATAAAGCACCTGGTCCAGATGGGTTCACAACTCTTTTCTTTCAATGTTGCTAGGAATTCATTTACTGGGACTTACTAGCAACAGTGGAAGAATCCAGGAAAAATAAGTGTATGCTCAAGTACTTCAATACTACCAATATTGCTATCATCCCAAAAATCAAAGACCCAAAGACATTTGTAGATTTTTGGCCAATATCCCTTTGCAAAATAAATTATAAGATCATTACGAAGGCTATTTATTTGAGGCTGCAACACCTTATCCCAAGCATTATTTCATTTGAACAAGGTGGATTCATGCCGGGATGAGAAACTATGGAGGGAGCTTTGGTGGCACACGAGGTTCTTCATTCCATCAACATGAATCACTCTCCCAATTTTTTTATCAAACTGGATATGATGAAAGCCTATGACAGAGTTTATTAGGCCTTTTTATTCCAAGTATTGTAGAAAATGGGCTTCTCCAAGGGCTGGTGTAAATGGATGAGAGCTTGCATCTCAGGAGCATGGTTCTCCATAGTCATTAATGGTAAACCTTCAAGATTTTTTCTTCTACACAAGGAGTAGGACAAGGAGATCCCATTTCCTCAATGCTCTTTATCATCATGGCAGAGGCCTTTAGTAGAATTATTAAGAAAAAGAATTTGGCAGGGCTTTGGTATGGGGCACATATTGGTGGCACTAATATCTCCATCACACACTCATTGTTTGCTGATGATACTCTTCTGTTTTGAACTTCAAATGTACTTGAGGCTAGAAAAATAAAACATACCCTTCAATTATATTCCGAAGTGTCAGGACAAAGTATTAATGCACAAAAATCCAAGATTTATTTGCTTAACACCAACAAAGTAATCTTAGATAGAATTGTTTAGATTCTTGGATTCACAGAGGACTTCTTGCCATCCATGTACCTTGGCATCCCCTTCTTTATGGGCTCTAACAAAAAAATCTATTGGTCTTCAGTCCTAGAACGCATTAAGGGAAGAAATTTGGTATGGAAAGCTAGATGGTTATCACTGTCAGGTAGAATCTTACTTATCAAGTCAATTTTATCAACCATCCCAAATTACTATTTAGCAGTCCTTAAAGCTCCATCGTCCATTCTTCAAAAGATACAATCCCTAATTAGAAATTTTTTATTGACTGTAAATATGAAACAAGAGAAGAAAATACCTCTTATATCTTTACAAGATGTGCCACATATACCTGCAGTAGGAGGTGTAGGGGTGCATGACCTAGCGAAAAGAAACAAGGCCTTTGGTGGAAAACTAATTTGGAAAATGTACTCAAAACCACTAAACAAATGGTGTCAAATTATCAGAAATATCTGGATAATAATGATCCCTCGTGAATTATATCAATTCAGGATACTCCTAAAGGATCATCCATTTGGGACTTCATGTCCTCGTCAAGAAACATTGTTGTGAAGTCTGTCACTTGGGAAGTCAATAATGGATGCAGTGTAAAGTTCTGGAGAGACTCATGGAGTAGAAAGCCTCCTTTGTGCACTATCCCAAATATTACTAATGTCAAATAGGCCATAGAACAAAATTGGGGTATTTACCTAATTCACTACATTTCAGCAGTGACAATATTTCCAGGAAAGGTCATTTGGAAGGATCCAGAGGAATTAGCCCTAAGTGAAAGGGATAAAGAAAAACTTAGAAACATTCTATCCAAAAGAAATGTTTATCTCTCTACATGTGAGGACAAACTAATCTGGGATCCAGCAATAGATGGTCACTATTCAATCAAATAGGGCTATGGACTCCTTCAACAAATAGGATCATATAAGACTCCCTCACAGGCTTACTCCTTTTGTTCGAACCACATTGTTTTACCAAAAGTGGGCTATTTTTCTTTGCTTGCAATTAAGCATAGAGTGCTGACAAGTGACAGATTAGATAAATTAAGAATAGCACCTCCATTTAAGTGGTTGTTGTGTGATGGTCCCAATGAAACAGTGGATCATTTATTTATGACATGTCCATTTGCACAAAAATTGTTGGATGTTTATTTTAAGTAAACTAAATTTTTGTACTCCCCTTCCAAACAACATTTGGGACCTCTTCCAATCTTGGCCAGATCTATATTCATAGTCACTCTTTAGCTACATTTGTAAATGCACATCAGCTTCAGTAGTATGGGCCATCTGGTGGGAAGTAAATAAACGTATCTTCAGGAAGGTCTCTTCTCCGATTGAAGTAGTACTTGATGGCATTGATAAAGAAATTTCAGAGGTTGTCAATGCTACATTGAGAAAATGAAATTTTAATCCAACTATTACTCAATGGGATAGCATTATTTTGCATTCTTGGAAATGACTCTTCATTCCATTTGGATGTGCAATAGCAAAGTAGAACACAATTAAAGTTGATAGATCAGAGGTTAAATGGATACTGCCCCCATTGGGTATATTAAAATTAAATTTTGATGGGGTGTCCCGAGGAAATTTGGGCAATTCAGGATTGGGGGCTTGTATTCAAAATTCACAAGGGGATGTCCTAGTGCTGACTACTTCACCCTTACCTACAGGAACAAATAACCTTGCTGAAGCGTACACTTTACTTTTGGGTTTAATTATTGCTATGCAGGGAGGATTTAATCAAATGCATGTAGAAGGTGACTCATCAGTCATAATTAATCAATGACTCACCTATATATTTAAACAAGTTTGGAATCTGCTAGACACAATGCAAGAAGTGAACTTTTCCCATACACTTTGAGAAGGTAACAAAGTGCCAGACTTGTTGGTGAGTTTAGGGTGTGATGGGCTTATGACTTCAACAATCAATTCAATTGAGCTCATTCTAGAGAATGATGACCTCTGAATGCTGATTAATGAAGACAAACCACTTGATAGCAGCTGAAATTTATTGCCATTTCAGTATCTCATGCCTCCGTACACCCACTCAAAATCAAGGTAAGTGAATAATAGAAATTTCCCTCACCATGATACCATAGGGACACGTGGAAGTCTTCATACATGGATACAATTAACAAGGATTACTGAAGATCATTGATCACATGTAAATCACATGGATCAACTCACCTCACACGCACATGACAGATCAAATGGGAAGTTGCATTGAATAGCACAGATTGCAGAATCGATCAACTTGAATGATCTTCTAATCTATAAAGCTGGGGTTTGGCTATTTATAGAAATCTCATTACAGAGTGAAATAACACAAATCTCAAATGGTGGATCTAGCTGATGTATGCATTCACTATGATTCATACTCCAAGCTTCACAGGGAGGTGCTGCCGAAGAATTATAGGATCTGGTTAGTGTCAAGGGTTGACGAAGAGGTTTTGCCTGCAATCATGAGTGATTCTATCCTCGATAGTATGTTCATTGTATAGTTGGCTTTCATCAAATGGGCGATAAAATAGGTAATTGGTGATGAACACCTAATTCCCACTTCAAAGAAGTTCCTCTACCCTTCCTAGTTAGCATCAATATTTCTCTCCAATGCAATGGATTTGATGCATTCTGTTCATTTAATTGAAATTCTTGCATTTAAAGTGGTTCAAAAACAATTCTGGATTGGGAATAACCTAAAAAATTCCATGCAACACTATAACTTATGGAGTGGACAAGCACTTGTGGGGGGTTTATTTTCTCGCCATCAATTATTGCAATTTCATGATTTTCTAGCAACATACGATGGGGTTAAATGAGCGCTTGACAGTCATAATGTTAAGTATCTGAACAATGTTCTCAAGGTTATTGTGAGGGTTCTTGGAGTGAAGTTGGAAAATAGGGTGAGAAAGACTGCTGGTGCTCTTTTGGAACTCCTTGGGTCGTTAAATCCTGTATCCCCAACACATGCTCATCCCACTCGATCCTTAGTATGGAAGCCATCAGGTCATGGCAAGGAATGGAAAATTTGGGTGAAAGGTGAGGCATCAGATGTGGTGTCTAAGGAAGCACCTTCTTAGCAATATGTTTGTTTCAGTCATGAACATGGAGCTGAAGAGACCACAACTCGACCAAATCAACCTACTGTTGTTGTTGACACTGCCTGGAAGCCGATAGCTATCTAAGAATAGGGAAGTGGGTGGGGTTCAAACCCAATGGTCACTTTGGGCTGGATTGCAAAGGAAGACATGCCCCATGGCACTAGTTGGGAAATTCCTAATTCCCTAGGCCGAATAGATGAATGGAAAGATGGTTGGCCTCCGCATCCTCATTTCGGTATTCAAAAAAATGACTTTGCTGCGATGGAGGAATGAATCACCAATAATGGGTGACAGACTGTAAGCCGAAAGTAGACATTTGGGCAAAATTTTTTGTATTGTATTATTCGGTTATGCCCTAAAATTTTGCGCCCATGTGGAAAATACCATGGTTAGGGTAGTAGCAGACATTTGGGAAATTTTTTTGTATTATATTAATTGGCTATGTCCTAATCTTTTGTGCCCATGTGGAAAATACCGTGGTTAGGTTAGTATAGTTAATGTATATCTCATATAAATGTAGTTTGATCTCTCAAATATGTCATGTTTTTGGAAAATCCTTTGGATCAAATTATGTACAAGCAATGATTCTGGGTTTTCTTGCTGATTCTTTCCCGAATGAGCTTTCGAATTAGTTTATAAATATTAATAATATATTCAATGGCTCCCCCACTTTTTAAAAAAAAAAAACTCTACTAAGAAAACTATCAAATCATGGACTAACCTAGTCATATCCATCTTAGGGAAATAAATCAAATGACCTTCTAAGGTCCACACAAACTCTCCTGACTTGGCTAGAGTCAGTACATGCCAGGATCAAAGAAAAAAGCAAGAAAACATAGGGGTTAATCTAGGTGTGCTCCTGCACCAGCCGCTTGGCTATAGATTCTCTAAGTCGATTCATCTTTGTCTGAGAAGTCTAAAAAATCGTTGCAAGATCAGGAGTACAAGATGCATCCTAAGCTGGTACATCCTGGGCTGGTACATCCTGAGTGGCCATCTAGATGTAACATGTGAAAGCTAAGTGTTAACAATTAAGTACTTGATTACAAATATCTAAATATATAAAATTATACTTAAATTTACAATACTAGGTCCTAATTGGTATTAATAGGTCTTATTACTCTAATTAGGTCTTAAGTGGTCCTATTCTAGGTCTTAAGGTTCCTAAGGGTTCTTAAAGAGTTTTATGTCACAATTTGGGTTCTAAAGGGACCTAGGGTATACTAATAGTCCTAAAGGGTCCTTGGATGTACTAATTGGTATTAATACATCCTATTAGGTCAAGTAAGTGGTCTTATTAGGGTCCTAGGATGTACTAATTGGTTTTACTAGGTCATATTAGTCTTATTAGGTCTTAAGGGTCCTAGGATGTACTAATTGGTTTTAATAGGTCATATTAGTCCTATTAGGTCTTAAGTCCAGTTTTATTAGGTCTTAAGTCTAGTCTTATTAGGTCTTAAGGGGTCCTATTAGGTCTTAAGAGGTCCTATTCTAGGTCTTAAGGATCCTAAGGGTTCTTAAAGAGTTTTATGTCACAATAGGGGTCCTAAAGGAACCTAGGGTGTAATAATAGTCCTAAAGGGTCCTTGGATGTCATAATAGGGGTCCTAAAGGGTCCTAAGGTGTACTAATTGGGTCCTCTAAGTGTCTTAAAGGGTACTAGGATGTACTAAGGCTTGTCCTCCTAGGATAATATTTTAACATCTAACTCTACATGAATAACATTTATACATGTAACTCTAAAACATATTTACATAATTGAGAGAGAGAGAGAGAGAGAGAGAGAGAGAGAGAGAGAGAGAGAGAGAGAGAGAGAGAGAGATATANATAAAAGAGAGAGAGAGAGAGAGAGAGAGAGAGAGAGAGAGAGAGAGAGAGAGAGAGAGAGAGAGAGATATTCCTAATATTTACTAACTTTAAAAGCAATTTAAAAACAAATATTTTTAATAATTTCAATAATATCTTAATGTTTTATAACATTTTATAACATTTCTACTATAGTTTCTAATGTTTTGTAAATGGTTTCTAACATTTACTAACATTCTACTATGGGTTTCAATCATTTTCTAACATTTTCTAGCATACTAAGTTACAATTTTATAATATTTGCTAACATTCTACTACGGTTTTCTAATATTTTATAATGTATACTAGAAGTTACAATTTTCTAATAGTTTCTAATGTATCCTAGGTTACAATTTTTTAATATTTTCTAATGTATATACTAAGTTACAATTTTCTAATATTTTATAATGTATACTAAGTTACAAATTTCTAAAATTTGTTAACATATTCTAACATTTATACTATGGTTTTTTAATGTTTTCTAACGTTCTACTATGATTTTCTAAAAGTACTACTATAATTATCTAACATATTCTAACATTCTACAATGATTTTCTAACATACTACTATAATTTTCTAACATATTCTAAATTCAACTATGATTTTCTAACATTTATACAAACTAAAAGTTATTTAAAACAAATAACTAACTAAAATAAATATAAAACATATAATTTACAATAAAAATGAGAAAAATGCGTGTACCTGATACTATTAACAAATAGAAGAGGTAAAAAAAAATTGGGAGGTGTTGATGTCGTACTCGATGTCACTGGTTCACTCTAAGCCATGGGTCCACAAAATCTCCAACAGTGGAAAGTGAAAATGAAATGGGTAGTCGGAAATTTATAAAAAAATCTTGCAAATAATGGCTTCGAACAAAGGGGGGCTTCACGCAAAGTACCCTACATGGGGTACTTCACACAAAGACCCCACTTTGCATGAAGTACCTTATGTGGGGTACTTCATGTGAAGACAATTAACCCATTCATGCAAAGAGGGTACTTCGAGCAAAGGCATCAAATTTTTTTTTTTTTGGGAAGACCGATTTCCTTCGTCCCAAAAAGTAGGACACACTATTGTGATTTCACCCAGAAGGTATTGACTATGGAGAGACTTTTGCACCTATTTCTAGATTGGAAGGAGTTAGGATACGTCTAGATTATGCTACTTACAGAGGATTCAAGGCATATAAAATGGATGTTAAATATGAATTTCTGAATGAAATACTTGAAGAAGAAGTCTACATTGAACAACCCGTAGGTTTTAATGAGAACACTAACAAGAACAAGGTATGTAAGTTACATAAATCTTTATATGGTTTGAAACAAGCACCCCGAGCATGGTATGAGAGAATGCACTCTTATCTAATCAAAATGGGATCTCAAAGAACAAGTGATAACAATAATGTTTACTTGAAGTGTGACAGTGACAACAAGGTTTTGATTGCTAAAATTTTATTTGATGATATTATTTTTGGAGGCAATGACACCTTATGTAAAGGTTTTGCTGATGAGATGAGGAAAGAGTTTGAATTGTCAATTATTGGAGAGATTAAGTTCTTTCTATGTCTACAAATTGAACAAGTTACTAATGGGATCTACATTACACAAGCTAAGTATATTAAAGAGATCCAAAGACTTTTGGTATGGAAGATTCCAAGCCTATTGGAACACCTATGGTTACTGTTACCCAAATTTCCTATCCTATGAAAATTTTAGCTACAAGTGGAGAAAATGTGGCTCCCATAAGGGTAGAGCCCAGCTTGTATGTTTCTTTGTTCTACCTGGTCTTAATCTTGTTCCTCTACAATTTTATAAGTCTCTAGTTTTCTCTTGTCTGAGAAATATCCCTATGAAATCTCTTAAAACTCTAAGTCTTTAGTGGAAGTTCTAATTCTTCATTACCTTTTTGCCACTTAAGGTTCCTATTTGTCATGTATTTTTAAGTCATCCATCAAGTGGGGCCAAAGTTATTTTCCTAAGCGGGTTACCTTTTCCTAAGTTTATTTCCCTAGGTCCTGACTTAATTTATTTACCCCAGGCAGCATCAAGTTCCTCTTCATCAGATAGTTGGAATTATGGCTTAAAGACAAAGTTCTCAAGATCTATCCTTTAAGCCATTACACCATTGTGACGTGTGGAAGGTTGTTAGAAACTAGGCCCATCAAGTTAGAGACTAAAGATAATCTTTGAGAAATTCTATTTCAATCTGATGGTCGGCTTAAAGGCTTAAAGAAAAGATGCAGTCAGTCTATCACATAATCCATTAAGCCTATCCAACACATGTCCATGATGGGTCTGATGCAATGCCAAGGAGAGTCAAGGTAAAGATCAAGCAAGTCATTTCTGATCATGTGGTTAGCTTAATGCCTTAATGCCAAGTTGATCAAAATCTAATGATCAAGCCATTATACCATTGTGACGCATGGAAGGTTGTCAGAGCTTGGACACATCTACGGTAAGGTAATCTCCAATCAAGTCCTTTTTGATTGAATGGTCGACTTAAAGGCTTAAAGAATATATGCACACTATCTATCATGTAAGCCATTAAGCAGTGGTGACACATGTCCATGGTGGAGCCTGGATGGTTAAACAGAGGAAAGTAAAGTCCAATCAAGTCCTTTTTGATCAGATGGTTGGCATAATGGCTTGATCACAAAGTGATCAAAATCTAGTGATTAAGTCATTAAGCCATGGTGACATGTGGCAGATGATGTCATGGGTCTCGGGCTGGAAAGGTAAGATAAAGGCACAATAGGTAAAGAAGATCAAATGGAAAACTTAATGCCTTGATAGTAAAGATGAAGTTAATTCACCTGTAAGTCATCACACCACGGTGACACATGGAAAATCTGATCTTGTGCTTGTAGGTAACTTAAAAGGATTGACGACCATATTTTAAAGTTATTAAAGATTCAAATCTGGGCCGTTGATCAAGAATTCCATGCCACATGTGACCGTTTGAGTTTAAATTCAAATATTTAAATGGTGCTTCTTAGGTTTTCATGGTGGTGGTGACATTTTCAACCTACAGACCTGGTAGATGGATCAAGGTGATCTGTCTGCTCTAATTTATGGTGAAGTGAGATATTTTCAAAGACATATCTGATCATCTTAGATATTTCTATGATGCATTGATGAGTGTAATTGATAGTTTTAGGGTTTCTATATTGTTTATGTGAAATCTATTATAACCCTAATTTTCTTAGAATTGGATTGACTCTTGAGCCTACGTGCTAGGGGAGGTTTTATATAAGCTTTTTTCAATTATTTTCTAGTTAGTTTTTTAGGATATGTAAGAGTTTTCAGAGACATTTGTTTTGTCCTTCAACTTTTCATAGTCTATAATTCTCAGTTTTCCAAGCTTATGAAAGACTTTCTGTGGCATTTTACCTACCCTCAGGTTTTCATATGGTTGGGATTCTTTCTGAAAAATGATATATTGATTGACTATTGAATAAATTTGTGGATTATCTCAAGTTTTCCTTCTTTGCTACATCTTTGTGTACTACTATGGGTGATCTGATAAGGATAGTTTTGTGAATTTTGTTCATTCCTAGCTATCTTGTCTCATTCCTGTACCTATTTGCTGGAGTGGATGTCTATTTGTAGGTCATAGTCTATGTTTATTCCTTTGAATATATTTATGAGAAATCTTCTCTTTCCTCCAATAGTTTCATCTTAGACCTCTCTATGAAACATTTTTGCAAACCTATCTAGGAAGTTGTACTTGTCATAATTTAGGGATTTCATGTTAATTCTTGGTCGTTATTTTGTGATTCATGTTACCTTCGGTGTATCACCTAGTAGGATAATTTTGTTTCTAGTTATTTCCTTTAAAGCATTCCTTCTATCCCTTTTCCCTCAAGTTTACTTTTCATGTCAAAAGAGAAGATTAGGTGAATATCCAAGAGGAATCAACCTAGAACCTGGAGGCTTCACTTCAGTTAACAAAGGTCCCACAACCTTGAAGTGATTCCATGTTATACTAGATTATCAAGAGTATGAGAGCTTGAATATGGTGCAAAATTTAGTGTATAACAGTTACCAGTTGTAAATTGTCAAAAGAAGATGAGACACAAGAGGTGGATAGTACTCTTTACCGATCCATGATTGGTGAATTACAGTATGTTTTTCACAATAGACCTGATATAGCACATGTATTTGGGATTGTTGAAATATTTTCTTCTAATCCTAAGGAAACACATATGTCTGCAGTCAAAAGAATTTTTAGATATGTAAAAGGCACATAAGATTTTGGTTTACTTTACAAGAAAGGAGATAATTTTGATCTACAAGTTTGCACTGATGCTGATTGGGCTGGAAACATTGATGACAATAAAAGTACTAGTGGAGGAGCATTCTTTGGGAGAAAGATTGGTCACATGGCTAAGAAAGAAGCAAATTTTTATTTTAAAGTCTACTGTCAAGGCAGAATATGTTACTGCTGCCATGAATTGTGCAAATATAGTATGAATTAAACAACTACTTGAAGGTATGCAAGAGGAGAACAACTATCCAATCACTATTTATTGTGAGAATACAAGTGCTATCAATATATCAAAGAATACGGTTATGCATTCAAAGACCAAGCACATTTCTATCAAGTATCACTACTTAAGATAAAAATTTCAAGAGAAGAATGTGATATTGGAGTATATTAATTCAAAGGAAAAACTAGCTAATATCTTTACAAAGCCACTACCGAAAGATGCTTTTGAGTATCTCAGAGGTAAATTAGGGGTTCTTCCCCTATCCAATATTCATTAATGAGCATGAGGCATGCTGCATCAATTCTATAATTTATTAGAATGTCTATTCTTGAATTAATGTTAGTGTGGCACACTTTAGGAGATTCCTGAAGTTGTGAGATTTTTGTATGCAATGAATTATCAGTACATGTCAAGTATAATCCACTATTGTAACAAGTTTTTAGGAGTATGATCTTTGGAATTATTGACAAAGAGGGAGAGAATGTATTTATGACATTTATACATAAGGGAGATATTGATGAAAGAGGATGAGAATGAATTACTACTATTTACTCATGAAGGAGAATAAGAATGTATGTTGTAGGATCAGAATATTTATCCAAGAGGGAGATTCAATTAGAGAGATCAGAGATCACAGTGAAAACATAAATATCAACAAAAAGGGAGTCAAGTTGTATATTTGAGAGTTGCCATCATCAATTATTGTAGCAATTATTTAGTGTTGCCATCAATGCCAAAGAGGGATATTGTTAGTCAACTGATGAAGATATTCAAGATCTAATGGAGATGATGAAGATCGAGTGATACCGAGTATACATGGTTGTAGAAATGATTAGATCAGTTGTTAGTTTGTCATTCATGTCAAGAAATTGATTACTTATTTTATTGTGTTACCATAGCTTAAGTTGGAGAAGTTAAATGAGTGACAAATATAGATCAGATAATGATGAAGTAATGTTGATATAGTTTTTTTCTACTATATATTTTATTTTATCAGGTCGATACATTTGATTGATCAAGTCAGAGATTGCAAAGGGTTAAGTTTCATATGCATTGATTTACTCTACCAAGCTAGACAAAGTCAGTTGCTATAGAGTTGTGTTAGTCGGTCACACTTATTGAGCATCGAGAATGAGTTAGGCACCGAGCAGAAAGAGAAATCAGTTATCAAGTTGCAAAGCAAGTTTACCAAGTATAGGATATTGATTATAAGTGTTGATAAGATCAAATTTAATATGAAGCTATGATGATCTGGATGTTGATAAGGATAAAGGAATTTTTTTAGAAGATATACAAACATGAAAATTCAATGAGAAGATCTAAGGCAAAGATTAAGCGGTTGAGCCTGATTGTTTGAGTTCCAAGAAAAAGTTCAAGTTACAAGGTAAAAGTGAGTGGTTAACCAAGCTGAGGTTTATGAAGAAGATGATCGAACAAGTGAGCACAATTGAAGAAAAACTAATCAAGGAGATTAAGAGGCAAAAAAATTTCTATAAGGAATTAAGAACTAATGTGTTAGAGATGCTGGCGAGTTGAATTGAGAACTAGAAGAAGCTGAAGAACAGAGTTACCGAGCAGAGCAGAGAAGCAGAAAGTAAAAATTATATAGTCTAGGGAAGAGGAAAATGGAGTATGTGATGCCATTATTCATTTGAGCATACAGGATATGACCCAAGAAAAGGTAGTTTCTATATTTATAGATCAAAGTTTATATTATTTCTTATTAGCATTTGTAACAGAGAAATCTCTTAACCAAGTGGATTTAACCATCCATTTGTAAATCCTAGAAGTAGGTGACATTCTATTAGAGTGTTTAAAGACCTATAACAAGGCCACTCCTAATAGGGTGAAAATCTTAACAGATTTGAGGTAAATCCCCTTACAGGGTCACATCTAGTAAATGTGTTTGTAATCTTTAACTAGATAAGCTTTTAACAGTGGCTTGTACTTCAGAAGGGTACATTTTTATTGTGGGTCACAATTCCTCCATAGGTTTTTCCCTTATTGGGTTTCCTCATTAAATGTGGTGTTACATGTGTTTTAATGATTTTTATATGTTTCTAAGATGAGTTATTGTTTATGATCTAAGTTATTTTGGTGAGTCGGTTATTAGTGAATTCAATTCTACCAAGTGAATCAGTAAGCTAAGTTTTAAGTATTAAAGTTTTATTTTGTCTAAATCACCCCCCTCTCAGTGGACCAACACTTTCTTCCTAGAGATTTTCTACAGGGATTCCCATATATTTTGAAATTCCTTCAACTTTATTTGTGACATTCCTTTTCTATCTCAGGTTTCTTCGACTCCATATGCACCTTGAGATCATTTTTTCCATATGTCCAAAAAATTTTCTTATTAGGATCTAAGGGCTTGCCCAATAGATATTGAGAATACAACTCTAGCACATGTTCCTCTACTTCATATTCCATTGGCATTATCCATGAGGTTATTTTTTCAACCACCTCCATCAGACAATGGTCCATGTCAACCATAAATACTATTCTATTATTATATTTTTCAACTATGAAATGAAGAATTAATTGCGTCCCTAGCATGTATCATTCTTTGAAATGCCTTGAAAATATCCCCAAATTAAAACTATTCTTATCTTGGTATGCATTCCATATGTAAATTCCCTAATCTGAACTACTACTAGTCTATCACTCGACCAATCAACTGGACCAACTCCAGGGAATTCATTCATGAAATAGAAGAAAATATAGAAGATTAATGTACCATATTTGAATGATTTATTTTTATCCTTAATCTTTGTCATGTTCTTTATCAGCTAACCTCTTATCACTTCACACAAGTCATATTCCTTATTCTCCTTCGACATCTAATACACATTATAAATGGTAGTACTAGACACTAGACTGTCTTTTGTGGAGTGATAAGTCTTTTATCATATACAAATTTGATTGCATTATGAACTGTATCTTTCTTCACTATCTTTAATGAAGGGATTCCTCCAGATGCCTATAATCCTGTCATTTCCAATATGATTGATGAACTATAACTGATTAAATATTTGAAGATGTTAAGTTGATGACACAAAAAGTTAATGCAAGACATTAAATGAGTTAATGTGTTGTATTGTCATTAATGTCAACTTGATATAATCTGTAAGGTCATGTATATACTGCTAAAGACTTCAAAGAACCAATGAATTAAAGGATATGCTATTAGTAATGCATAAAAGTTAAGTATTCACAAAGTGACTATATACACTGACGGAGTGCACACCGACGGGAAGAGTAAACCAAAAGAGAAAAGTTATAGTGTTACCCAATGAGAAAAAGAACAACATTACCAATGAGAAAAGACACAGTGTTACCCGATGAGAAAAAGTACCATGTTTCCCAATGGATGGAGATCTCAAAGACAACTAAATTCACATTGATGGAACAGTCAGTTGTCACTGAAAACTAACTAAAGCATTGACCGACATAACAAACAGTTCAAAAATGACAAAATGCTTAGCTATCAAGAGCTAAATATAGACTTAACTGGTACTTATCATTGTCATAATTGACAAGATAAAGCCAAAGATAAGTAAAGGATTTAAAGCTGCTTTGTCCAGTTGGCAAGAAGATCTCTATGAGATAAAACTAGATTTTTGCTTTAAATCTAATTGGTGAGAATTGTGGATCACACCAAGATCAAGAAAGCCAAGAAATGGTGAAATCATGTCTATTTAAGAGACAAGATTATTCAATATGAATAAGGGGAGTGACAAGAGAATAGATACTAAAGAGATTCTAAAGGAGAAGAAAGTCTTCATTCAGACCTGATCAAACAAGCTGAGGAAATAGCTAAATTCTGCAGACACCGACGAACAATGATACAACATCATAGAGTAGAATAGTGTGGAGAAAAGGTATTGAATTGATTACATTGATCAGAGAGGTAATGTACTTACAATAGATCTAAAAATCTGAAATTCAAGTTGTATGTGCGAATAGATCAATTTACTATTTCAGTTTAACCATTGAAGCATCAAGTCTCTTAACCGAGCAAGGCTTAAAAGTCTTTTCTAATTGAGATACATCCCAAGGAGTATCAAAAATTTTGGTTATACAAAGTAGCATTAGATATGACCGATACCTATTGATAGGCCAAGTGAGTATTTGATCAAGGATGGTAGCATTAGATGCCAGATACTAAGTGACAAACTATTCATTTAAATCCTCTTACAAGGTCACACCTAATAGTGTGTTTGTAACCTTTAATTGGGTTGGCTCTTCACCGAGATCACTTCAAAAGAGTGAAAATTTGGGGTACCAGTACCAGTGGTTTTTCTCTTAATAGTGTTTCCACGTTAAAAATCCATGTGTCAATGTGTTTATGAGTCATTACTTTATTATTTTGCATTTCACATAAGTAATCTGGATTGATTGGTATACACTAGTTATTTACTATATTTCGGTAAATAGAAAGACTGCTTATCGGTAAACATACAGTAGAAAGTTTTACAAAGCATTCCGACAAGTAGTAATTTGATATAAGAATTTGGAGGCATTCATCTTACAGGACTAAAGATAACTAGAGGTATAATTTTGTGGTAATAAGTTTTAAAGGTTAAATATTGAAATATTTTGAGGCCACTAATTCACCCCCCCTCTCAGTTATTACTAACAATTGGTATCAAAGCTTGTGGGCTTAGAAGGAAGGTTTCAAGACCTAATCTAAAGATCACAAGATGAACAGATGAGATGTGCCCAAGTTGAACAAAGACAAATTTTCTTCATGACAAAGTAGGATAAGACTCCACTTATCAGGTATTGAAAATGATGTTACTCAATACTTAGATACTGAATATGTGTTTCCCACAGGAGCACTCACAGTTGAAAAAATGAGAGAGAAGCATGAGCACAACTGCATGATAATAGAGCTTGGTTCCTCACTCTCTAATGCTGAATTTGAAGATGTCAAGACTTGCACAACTACAAAGCAGATGTGAGATAAAATGAAGCTTGTACATGGTGGTGATAATTTTGAGAGCCAAGGCAGAAAGCCTTAGAGGAAATTTTGATGATCTTAGAATGAAAGAAGGTGAAAACATCACATAGTATAGCACAAGAATCAAAGAGGTAGTCAATGCTATCCAAGGAGTTGGAGGTGTACTAGATGAAGATACAGTGGTAAGAAAAATTCTAAGAACCTTATTACCTAGTTATTCTATTAGAGTATCTACCATACAAGAAATGAGAGCAGTAGAAAATAACAATGTTACTCTAGATAGTTTGATTGGAAGACTGATTTCATTTGAGATGAATAACTTTGATAATAGTGTCTTACCAAAAATAGAGTCTACATTCAAATCTTCTTTGAGAATAAGTAAATCAAGTCATAAACACACTATGAAAAAAGATAGTGACAGTGAAAGTGAAGAAGAAGATCGTGATGAAATAGAAGCACTTATGGCTAGAAGAATGCAGAGATGAAAAGATAAATACAAAGGTAAGTTACCACTTGTATGTTTTAATTGTAAAGAGATTGGACACTTTGCTACAAGATGTCCTAATAGAAGAAAAGATGATAGAAGTAATGAAAAATCATTTGAAAAGAAGTTTGATAGAGGTGATTATAGAAGCAACCAACAATCAGAAAGAAGAGATACCCAAGACTATAAGGACAAAGGAAAGAAGGCCAGTTACCTAGCTACATGCAAAAATGATGACATTGACACTGAATCAGAAGAGACATTGAGATGGTATTTGTAGCCATGAAGGATGATTCAGATGAAGATGAAGAAAGGTATGTAGAAACTGCACTCATATCTAAATTTAGTAAAAATGATGTTTGTATCATAGATAATGGATGCACTCACCACATGACCGGTGACAAAGAAAAGTTTAATACTTTTGAGTATTATAATGGTGGTTTAGTAAGAATGGGTAATGATACACCTTTTCCAGTTGAAGGTAAAGGAAGCATAATGTTGAATAACCTGATTAAATATGAAAATGCTTACTGGGTTAGAGGACTGAATTATAATTTGTTAAGTGTTTCTCAGCTGAACAATTTAGGTCATAGAGTAGCATTTGAAAATAAGAAGGCAAAGATCTTCAATGAATCAGGAAGTTTGATTGGTACCGGTGAGCAAACAAAAGGTAACTTATTCTATCTGAATGATACTAACACCACTTGTTTGATGGCTAGAAACAAAGACATATGGTTGCAACACAAAAGGTTGTGTCATGTGAACTTTGACAACATGATAAAGATAAGAAAAAAGAGAAATTTCAAAGGCTTACCGACGATGACTAAGCCAAACAATATCATGTACAAAAATTGTCAAAAAAGTAAGATGACAAAGTCTAGTTTCAAAAGCAAAACCCATACATATGATGCAATTGTAGAATTAGTCCATACAGATCTATGTGGACCCATGAGGACAAAGAGCTATTAGAATAGTCCCAAAGGATAATTGAGAGGGGGGAGGGGTGAATCAGTTATTAGTTACTTTATCACTTTTTACTTCTTTAACATTAGTGTACAAAAAAGTAAATGCATAATCAGATAACACAGTACTCAACACACAATTTGATTATGGGGAAACCAAATGGTAAAAACCCCGGTGGGAATTAGCACCCACAATAAACTATACTTGTTTGTAGTAATCCCTGTTAGAAGATATTTCAACCCTGTTAAGAGTTGTACAATACAATGCAATAAGTATAGTGACCTGGTTAAGGGTTGGACCTTGTTAGGAGTCTTTTAAAAGTAACCTTGTTTGGGGTGGTGGACTCACTGTCCAAAAGTTCATTGCTTGATTGTGAAGGCTACAACCTTCTGAATAATAGATATGCACTATATCTAATGATGAACTCTAGAGTAGACCTGCTATCTTGATCAGTTCTAGCGTATTACAATCTTTCACTTCTTCTTCACATAGACCCTTGATGAATGAACCAACTTTGATAATCTTCTTTGTACATCTTTCTTTACATTTTGTATCATTCACACTTGGCGTATCACAATTGAACTAATATAAGTATCTTCTTCAAATTAGAAGGTCATGTCAGCTCTTAGAAACACTTCATCAATATTTTAGTCAGCTTAAGTAAGCATGCAAACAATATTAAGTCCATGCAAGTCAATGTTGAACAGACGCGACGCTTCACTGAGTTGGCCTCACCAAATTAATCATAACTTTGCAATCATCTTGAAACACATTTGGTGCCTTTGGATTTGTATCATCAACTCATAACTAAACATGAATATACACACACATATCCTGAAGATAGGCGCAACTCATGTAACACGTTATATACGTCGACCCTAAATAGTTATACTTCTAGAACTGTAGCTGCCAATAACAAAATTACATAACTTTATTGAAACATCATATCTGGGTTTGCGTGTATGAACATAACATAATAAACATGTAAAAAACATGTATCTATCCATGCAATTCTTCATATCATCATTTGGATAAGTTCATACAGAATTACAACTGTGTATTATATGTTGTCATCAATGACAAACATACAAACAATCAATTGCTCAGAATCAAATCTCCAA
This sequence comes from Thuja plicata, assembly GCA_018584345.1. Lineage (NCBI taxonomy): Eukaryota > Viridiplantae > Streptophyta > Pinopsida > Cupressales > Cupressaceae > Thuja > Thuja plicata. The sequence goes on from MU221933.1 coordinate 222,854, forward strand.
CAATCTCCCCCTTTGACATTGATGACAACATATGATATCAAAAACATCCTCTATTCATGGTGTCCTCTTTCTTTTACAATCTTCTCAATATCCTCATCAAAGATTCCTCTATACTGCTGTAGTTCCTCTGTCTGAGTCTTTTGTTCCATCTATATACTTCCCCAGAGTATATGCTCCCCCTTAGTACATTATCCTCCTTACTATATACTCCCCCTTTGACATCAATGGAAAAGGGTGCCATAGTTCTTTAGGCACAGGTACTACTCCAGAAGTAGAGTAGTCAACC
>MU221933.1:227633-235133 GCA_018584345.1 Thuja plicata
ACCCTATTAGGGGTGGTGGACTCACTGTCCAAAAGCTCACTGCTTGATGGTGAAGGCTACAACCTTCTGAATAATAGATATGCACTATATCTAATGATGAACTATAGAGTAGACCTACTATCTTGATTAGTTCCAGTGTATTACAATCTTTCACTTCTTCTTCACATAGACCCTTGATGAATGAACCAACTCTGATAATCTACTTTGTACATCTTTCTTTACATTTTGTATCATTCACACTTGGTGTATCACAATTGAACTACTATAAGTATCTTCTTCAAATTAGAAGGTCATGTTGGCTCTTAGAAACACTTCATCAATATCTTAGTTGGCTTAACTAAGCATGCAAACAATATTAATTCCACGCAAGTCAATGCTGAACAGACGTGACGCTTCACTGAGTTAGCCTCACCAAATTAATCATAACTTTGCAATCATCTTGAAACATGTTTGGCACCTTTGGATTTGTATCATCAACTCATAAATAAACATGAATATACACATGCATATCCTGAAGATAGGCGCAACTCATGTAACACATTATATACGTCGGCCCTAAACAGTTATACTTCCAGAACTGTAACTGCCAATAACAGAATTACAAAACTTTACTGAAACATCATATATGGGTCTGTATGTATGAACATAACATAATAAACATGTAAACAACATGTATCTATCCATGAAAGTCTTCATATCATCATTTGGATAAGTTCATATAGAATTACTACTGTGTATTATATGTTGTCATCAATGACAAACATGCAAATAATCAACTGCTCAGAATCAAATCTCCAACAAGAGCTACTATGGAGATAGGTATTTTATTCTCTTTGTTGATGATTTTTCTAGAATGATGATAGTTATGTTTATAAAAGATAAATAAGAAGCTGTTAAGATGTTTAAATGGTACAAAGAAATGGTAGAAAAACAAAGTGAAAAGAAATTGAAATGCTTAAGGTTAGATAGAGGAGGGGAATTTACATAAGATGAATTCACTAACTATTGCAATGAATATGGAATCAAAAGATAGGTCTCTGCATCGAGAACACCACAAAAAAATGGAATTACTGAAAGAAGGAACAAATCCATTGTTGATTGTGCAAGGACACTCATGATAGAGAAAGGAATCACCCAAATCTTTTGGAGGGAAGATGTCACTATTTCTGTTTACACATTGAACAAAGTACAATTGAAGAAAGACACCAAGAAGAAACCCTATGAGCTTTGGTATGGTCACACACCCATTGCAAGTTACTTCAAAATATTTGGTAGTCAATGTTATATCTTAAAAGATTATAGAAATGGAAAGATTGACTCCAAAAGTGATGAAGGTATCTTTCTAGGGTATTCCACCAAGAGAAAGGCTTATAAATGTCTCAATAAAGCCTCTAACAAAATTGTTGAAAGTGCAAATGTAAAGATATATGAATTTGCAGAGAAGAATGAAAAGGAAAGAACAAAAGAAACAGAGGACTACAATAGGTTTTCTTACAATGAAGAACCTGAAACTCTACCCAAACAACAATGTATAGCTCCTAAGGAAAAAAATATTGCAACCGAGCATCAGGCTGCAAATATCAAAAATCGGGATATTGCTCAAGATGATGTACCAAGCAATGGAGATCAGAATGAAGGACAAAATGATGATCAAGATGATAGACAAAGAATTGAACCTTTAATTTATAGGTATGTTAGAAGGAACCATCCATAGAACCAGATCATAGGAGACAAGAAGGCTAGTATGAGAACTAGAAGTAAGTCTCTAAACACAAGATGTCTAATTTGTGATTTTGAGCTAAAATCTGTCAATGCTGCACTTAATAATGAAGAATGGATTAGTGCTATGAATGAAGAAATTGAGTAGATTGAGAAAAACTTGACCTGGACACTTGTACCAAGACCAAATGACAAGAATGTCATTGATACAAAATGGATATTTAGAAATAAGCTAAATGAAAATGGAGAAGTCACCAGAAATAAAGCAAGACTAGTATGCAAGGGGTATGCACAAGAAGAAGGGATTGACTATGGAGAAACCTTTGCACCCATTGCTAGGCTAGAAGGAGTGATAATATTACTTTCTTATGCTACATTTAAAGGATTCAAGGTATACCAGATGGATGTCAAGTCTACATTCCTAAATGGAATACTTGAAGAAGAGGTATACATTGAGCAACCAGAAGGGTTTGTTGATCCAGACAAGAGGAACATGGTATGTAGACTACACAAAGCCTTGTATGGATTAAAACAAGCATGAAGAGCCTGGTATGAAAGACTTCATTCCTATCTCATAAGTATTGGATTTGTAAGGACTAGTGAAAACAGTAATCTTTATTTAAAGGAAGATACTGATGCTAACATTTTGATTGCTGAAATATTTGTTGATGACATCATATTTGGAAGAAATGATATGCTATGCAAATCATTTGAAAATGAAATGAGAAAAGAGTTTGAGATGTCTATGTTTGGAGAGATCAAGTTCTTTCTTGGTCTATAGATCATGCAACAAGATGAAGACATTTTCATTACACAATCCAAATACATCAAGGAAGTGTTGAAAATATTCAAGATGGAAGAGTCCAAACCAGTTGGAACACCGATGATAATTGGATGTAAGATGAAAATGGAGGACAAGTCAGTAGAGGTAAATCAGACTTTGTACAGATCAATGGTTGGCAAACTCATGTATGTTGTACATACTAGAACAGATATTGCACATGCAATAGGAATAGTTGCAAGATTTTATGCTAATCCCAAGGAATCACATATGAATGCTATGAAACGAATCCTAAGATATCTGAAGAATACCGAGGACTATGGCTTATAGTATAGAAGAGAAGGCAAATTTGAACTTAAGGTCTTTACCAATGCTGATTGGGCTGGAAACATTGATGACCGAAAGAGCACAAATGGATGAGCATTCTTTATGGGTGACAGACTTGTCACATGGATCAACAAGAAGAAAGGATGCATCTCTCAATCTACTGCAGAAGCAGAGTATGTTTATGCTACTACAAACTTCTCAAATATTGCATGGATTAAGCAGTTAATGGAAGGGATGCATATGAAAATTCTTGAACTGGTAATTATCTATTGTGATAATACCAGTGCAATAAACATTTCCAAGAATCTAGTCATGAATGCTAAAACAAAGCATATTGCTATCAAGTATCATTATTTGAGAGAACAAGTTCAAACAAAGGAGGTGAAACTTGATTATGTGCAATCAAAGGAACAATTAGCTGATATCTTCACCAAGCCACTTCCCAAGGATGTATTTGAGTACTTGAGAAAGACACTAGGGGTTGGACCCTTGTATATTGGTCAGTAAGATGACTAGAAGGCTGCATCAGCCTAGATATTATCATAATATCATTCATGTTGATATAAGCAAAGAGATGAAATTCAAAGATACATCTATACACAATAAGGTATTTATCAACACTGAGCACCAGAGTTGTTATATTACTGAAGGATTGGGAAATTCAAGGAATATATTATGGATAGAAAGGAATTTTTGGCATTAATGTCAACTATTTGTTTGGAATTATTGTCAAAGGGAGAGATTATATCCATCACATTATCAAAGGGAGAGATGTAACCAGAAAGGGAGAGTACATACAAAGGAAGAGATTGCTAAAAAGAGAGAAAAGAGACATCAAAAGAAAAGAACAGTCAAAGGGGGAGAGTTTGATACAAGAAGAGAACACATTGCATCAGAAGAAGAAAGATTCTACATCTATCCAATGAAGGGATTGAAGACAGAGAGAGCTGCAAGAATCAAATCTAAGCTATGAGAGCTTACTGAGGACCAGATATTTGTATCAGTTATAGTACATAAGATTGGTAGTTTGATGAACTTCAACTATTATATTTCATATTGTATTAGTGATAATATAGTGCGATAATGTAGTATGTTACCATCAATGCCAAAGGGAGAGATTGATGAAATATAATTGATTGAATGTTTGAAGATGTTAAGTTGATGACACAAAAAGTTAATGCAAGACATTAAATTAGTTAATGTGTTGTATTGTCATTAATTTCAACTTGATATAATCTATATGGTCATGTATATACTGCTAAAGACTTCAAAGAACCAATTAATCAAAGGCTATGCTATCAGTAATGAATAAAATTTAAGTATTCACAAAGTGACTATATACACCGACGCAGTGCACACCGATGAGTAGAGTAAACCAAAAGAGAAAAGTCACAGTGTTACCTAACAAGAAAAAGCACAACATTACCGATGAGCAAAGACACAGTGTTACCCGATGAGAAAAAGTACATTGTTTCCTGACAGATGGAGTGTTAGAAACACTGAGAGGGGGGGGTGAATCAATGTTTGTCTATTTATTATATTTCAACAATTTAAACATATCAAATATACATCCAATCAAGCTTAACACAAGAACACATAACACATGATATGATTACAGGGAAACCTTGATCAGGGGAGAACCCAGGTGGGAATTAGTACACACAAATATTGCACTAGTATAATGAACCTGTTATAGTTCCTTTGCCCTGTTAGGAGCAGTCTTTACAATGCAAGTACAATGACTTGGTTAAGGGTCCGACCCTGTTAGGAGTCTTTTACAAGTAACCCTGTTAAGGGTGAGGACTCAATGTCCAAAAGCTCACTGCTTCAATGGTGAAGGCTACAACCTCCTTGATAATAGATATACACTATATCCAAAAGTGAACTGTTGTATGTGACACAATTGTCTGATCAGTTCCGGTTATGCGTTGATGCTCTTATACTCTTAAAGAGATTTATTTCATTCTGAAATCTACTATTCTTTTATATCTCTCCTCTTCATATTTCTTCAACACATCCTAAAACAAAATTGCATGTCATATATATATGTCCATGCCTTAATAGACGCGACTAGAGACAAGACCTTAGTCATCCCAAAAAAAAAATATACAACACTTCCAAAATAATTGGCTTAAGCGTGATTACATAAGTGATTAATACATGATTAAAAACACACTATAATAGGCACATAGCCTTTACAAAACAAAATGTCATACGCTGATCCAAAATCTAAGGTCGACTCTGTGCTCTATTTCTTGAACTGCTAGAGGTACTTCAACTTGCTGTAACTTCTTCATACTATCTTTCTGTACTATGTGTGTATAGAATTAACATCTTAACATATCATAAAGCTTATATATGAATGTGCATATCCTGATTCAATCTTCCACATGTGCGCTAGTTCTTTGATCGACTACAAACCTCTGTTCTATTCTGTCTTCCATACTTAGCCATTTCTGTCTTCCAAGTTTTCTTGACAAAACTTTGTATGAATTTGTTGCCATAATGACAACACAAAATAATTCATAATTACTCTGATTGTCAACTTTCCAACAATCTCCCCTTTTTTCATTAATGGAAACAAAGGAATGTGGCCAAGTTTTAATCTTTGACTTGACAACAAAATTTTTTATCTCATAACTTAGGCTATATAACATATTCCTTTTATACATTACTCCCCCTTTGACATTAATGGAAAAGGTGTCAAAATTGTAAGTCTCTAGATACTTACTCCATGTATACATCTAGAAAATCAATATGAAGATTCTTTATCTCTTGCTGCTAGAATGCCTTTAGTGCATCAATTGTTTGTAGATGGGTGCATAGGGCATATGTAAGCTTTTCCATTCTGGTCAAATCCATGCAGGGACCCTGATCATATGTAGCAATTTTTGTATCTATCTATTTGATGTTTTCATTCAAGACTACTAGAGAGGGTGCCAATGCATTTCTCAATTGAGTCTACCTGATTCTTATCTTATTGATCTCAAACTTTGCCTTTTCAATCTTGTCCAACTGACCTTGATAGATATTGTTGCATACATTAATATCTTGTGAGGATGTTTCAATTGATTTTCTAATAATTTCAACCAAGATGCCAGCTTCCTCAATCTTCTTGATCTATTCAGAGGTGAGTTTTACTCTATCCATGCAATTTTATATTACCTTTCTGCCTTCATATAGAGCTGTGTTGTCTTCTGCAGGAATTTGTTCTTGCTGCAAAGAAGTGTCATCAGTGCATGCCTTCTCAGTTTCTTCAGTTTTCACAAATGCTTCCTCAAACTTGTCCAATTCATTATCTAAAGCTTTCATTGATATCTCAACATCATTGATTGTAATTGTTTCTTTTGAATCTTTAACTGTCACTAAGGGTGATGGAGCTTTAGGTGCTAAATCTTGTGGACCTGTCATAGGTGTATTAGAAGTCTCTGGTGCTTTATCCTATTTTGGAGGGACAAGAGTCATTTTAGCTGTAGGCACTATTGATGGATACATATGTCTATCCATAAACACTTGTGCAAATACTTTTTTAGTCTCTTTCACATCTAACTCATAATCATTGTTCATTATATGAAGAGTCCTTGTCTTGATTCTCAGATGAGGTTTTACCAAGTCTAGCAGAATTACTTTTTCTTCATGTGAACAAACAGGGAGAAGATTATCTATTGTTTCTTCCCTAATCCTCATATCTTCCTCAATTGCCTATCTTTTCATTAGTTCCAGTATGTTCCATAATTTATCTGGTATTACTGTCTTAAGTTCTAGAACTGAATTTTTAAACTTGATCATGTGAGAGATGAGCATAGAATGTATTTATATTTTGTCTATCTCTTGGTACTTGTCATAGACCTTTGCAATTGTATCTAGTCTTCCTTCATTGATAATTCTATTCTTTAGAATGTTGAGACTAGGTCTGAATCCTACCTCAGGAGGGGCTTGAGTGTTCTTTACCTTGCTCCTTGTGGTTCTTGAAGATGGATGACTTGTGGGAACTTTCTTCTTCCTTCTAGTCATCTTACTTGGTACTGATGGTGGAGATGCTTCCAAGTCAATAGTAGTTGAGGGCGCAGATGTACTTTTATCATATTTATTCATCTTCTTCTTGGGTATATCATCAGACTTCTCTATTTTAACTTTTGTTTGTTTGAGTTCATTTGCAATGTTAGCTTCCCTAGCTTTGTCTAGGTCTTCTTGTGTAACTCCATAAAATTTTAGGATATTAGAAGTAATCCTTGATGCCTTCCTTTTGTTGTCTGTACTGTACAAGACATAATCAACTTGATTTGTCTTTTCTCTGTAAGTGCCCCATCTAGGTTCATTGGGATCTTTAGGCGTAGATAAAAGAACTTGTGCATACCCTTCCAAACTTTTTCTTCAACTTCATAGCCAAGTGGATGAATCCATTTTGTTCTTGGTTCCACTACCTCCATGCAAGTACAATCAGTTTCCACCATGAAACATATGGTGTTTTTGTATTTCTCAACTATCTTCTCAGGTATCCTAAACCTCTTCTGCATTTTAATCCTGAAAGTTTTGATATCCATGTCCATAGAATCCTTCACGCTACTCTCTGATGTAGCCTTGAGTGATATCTGAGACATAGTAGGTTTACTCCTATCAAGGTAAAGATTGGCAACTTTACCTACTATGTGGAAGTAGAGATATATGATCAA
>MU221933.1:240133-262812 GCA_018584345.1 Thuja plicata
ATTCATCCTCCTCAATAAATGGAAAGCTAGTGAATTAATCAAATTTCTTATCTTCTAGGGCTTTGAATTCAAAATTTAGTTTATAATCCTTTCCAGCAAGCTTCTTAATGTATGAATATTTCAACTGATCAGTGCCAAGATCCTCCATATTGGCATGAATGTATTCTCTAACATCCTCAACGTGTAAAACCTTATACGACACATTAAAAAATGTACCCTTTGGATTGACTTCCATTGATTTAAATGGTTTTTTCTTGAATTTGGGTCAGGGCCTCTCGATGATATCAACTATGATTGTAGTACTCATACTAAAAGATTCAAATTATAGAGATACGTGCAGATAAATACCTTTTGTTAAGTTAGGGTTTGCGTAAATCATTTTTAAGAATCACCTTGTCTCTTTGGTCCCAATGAAATTCTCTTGAAAAGCTCTTCTTCTCTCATTTATCGAATACAAAGTGACAAATGTGGGTCACAAAATGCCTTTTTTAATTTGCATACCTAACTTTTAGGTATCATTAATTCTTTAAACCCTAAATGTTTCTAAACACATAGTTCATTGTCTGGTTCATAAAGATCAGTTGCACACCTTCAAAAACTATTAAATGGTTTTGGTAAAGACTTCAAAACCTCTGTGTCATCATAATACAACTTCTTTATGCCTTATAGATTCAGGAATCAACATCTATAGGGGGTTTCAGGAGATTTTTCTTGTAAGATCCCCCTAGTCCAAAAGCCTAAACTGGATTCCCTAAGGAATTCCTAGCACTAGATCTAGATGCGAACCCTTCAGATGTGCTCTCAACACTCGTCTTCACCCATTTTTACCTCATTTTATTTTGAATCTCTTCAACATTCACTTTTTCTTTTCGTTTATCCTTTCCTAGCTTATTTCTTCTCTTGTCTACTAGACTTCTCTTGTTCACTTTGTTAGTCCCGCAATGCTTTGCAATATGAATAGATCTATTGCATTTGTAGCATACAAAATTATTTTTCCTATTATTGTTTCTCATATAGTTCCTTCTTATTCTACACTACTCTTCAATGCGTCCAAATCCATTGCATGTATAACACTTAGTGTTCCTTCTGTTTGAAGACTTGTGCATACTACTACTACTACTACTACTCCTACTACTACTACTACTACTACTACTACTTCTTCTTCTTCTTCTTCTTGTTCTTGAGAAGATCCAAAAAATTTTCCTTTTCTCAAATCCAAGACCAATCTTTTCATTTGGGCTTCTTTGAATTTCAAGTAATGAATCTATTTTGGTTGATCTGATCATGAACTTATCTTTTTATTCATTAGCAATCAAAATATCATCTCTTAGTTCTTCATCCATCTCCTTGGATTCCTACAGATTAGAAACAAGTCTATTATATTAATTTGATCTTTCCTAAAAGGAATGGTTGAGATTCTCTTCATTTTTATTCCTATCTTCAATATCTTTGGTCATCCTCCTTACTATATATTCGATCACATTCTTCATGGATGCATTCTCCCTCTTAAGCCTCTCACACTCTCTAGTCTTTCCTTTCAAGTCTTGACTCAACCATTCATCACCCGAGATTTCACTATCTTTTTGTTGTAAACTATTGGAATAATAGAATGGTGTGTACTAAGAGGGGAGGGGTGAATTAGTACCCTTAAATTTTTTTATAAATTAACATTTAATCCTTTAGTAATCAATTCCTTACATTACCAACCATTGATGTTATTCTATCTTTGTGCATGTAATATCAAATCATAAACTTAATTTGCATGTAAAAATTCATATAAACATTCATGAAATGTAATGACACATGACGCAAGAATTAGTAACACAAAAAACCCTTGTTAGAAGGTAAAAAAAGTGGTGGGGATGAAACCCACAAAGCTTCACTATCTATAGAATGGAAGGTGTCAGTTAAGGCTACAATTTTGATCACTTATGATGATCTTACCCTCTTAGGAGTAACATTTAAGACTGGTTAGGTCTACTCGGTTAAGAGATTTAGCAACATTGTTTAGTGTACACTTAGGTAAGAGATTTACATAAGGATTGTTAAATCCACCTTCTTAAAGGATTTCTTCTATTTGCTACACTTGTTAGAATGAAGTAAAAAATACTTGTTGACCTAAAGATATGAAATCTTGAATTGCTGATAGTGATTTATTAATACCTCTGTTCTGTTCGGTAGCCTTGAATCTTGTTCTTGATAACTAATTTCATCTTATGTTGAAATTCTACATAAAACTCTCTGTCTGATCCATAGATGTCTTCTGTAGCTACAATCATCATGTCTGATTTATTTTGACATCTATTTATACAATGTATCTGACCTAAATAGGTTTCACGCTTTATAATGATAACTCTATGATCAAAGGTTTACAACTTGACCTTGATCTCCTAGTTTGCATGTTAACAATCAGTTAGAATGATTAAAACAATTACATGTGCTTTACTTGACCCTCAAGAAATGGTTTTAAAGATATAATTTAAAGCTAAATATAAAACTTAAGTGTTTTGTCTGACATGTAACTCAGATCCACATTTCTCAAAATTAAAACTATCTCTCGGTAGATTGGTGCTCGGTTTGCTCTGTAGTCTATGATCGGTGATGTCTTTGTAGACATTTTGCTTCTTGGGTTGCTCTGTAGACTGTCTATCGGTTTACACTGTAAATTGTCTATCGGGTTACTCTTTGAATTGAGTTGTCCGTTTGCTTAGTAACCATTATGTTCAGTGATAGTGCACTTAGCATTTCTGGTGACCTCTGTGAACCGCTGTGTCGGGTTGCACTATAAACCTGTCTTTCAGTGATCATGTTATCGATGGTTCATAAATGGTTTCCTTTGTATACTAATGACAATATATAATCATCAATCTCCCCCTTTGACATTAGTATCAAAAACTTGATATGTGCAAAACTAAAATGTTTAGTATATACATGTATTTTACCTTGTCAATATGCCTCCCCCTATGTGTATGCCTAAGTATAGTATATGTACATGTATATACACTTGCATTTATACATATATTTCCTCCTTTCATCATTTCCCCTTTTTACCTTATCTCACCAAATAATTTCCCCTTTTATCATATCAATTCCCCCTTTCTTATAATAATGACAAATGTGTAGTACTTACAGTTTGTCAAAAATGTGGGAATGAGATTGTTGAATGTCCTCCATTTTATTCTCCCATTATTATTTTAGGTGCTCAAGGGTCATGATTTCTAAGGTGATTCTTGCATGTATATCATATATTATTTCTATTACAGACATTTCCTGGGTGGCAATCAATGTTCTTGCCGAAGTCATATTTTGTTGTAGTAATGTGAGATTTGGAAGTAGTAGAGCCTGGAGCTTGGTTACCTCATCTCACAATTTGGATTCTGCCTCTTGAATCTCAAGTCTCACCCTTTTTTATTCCATAATATTTTCATAATGTATCTTGAATGCATTGTCATTGGTTGTGAGACCTTGTGCACTCCCAATAAGATCTGCATCTATCTTTGCAATATTTTCACTACTTTCCTCAGTGAATTTCTCTATGGTGCATAACCTTTGAACTAAGGATATAACTTCTAAAATAATTGTTTCCAATGTGTTGACCAATTCAGAGAGCTTCACCTTGTTCTCTGCCACTTCTTGGCTATTTTTCTCTGCCAATTTGTATTGGTACTTCTTCTCTGCATGTTCTTCTATTGCCTTCTCTGCATCTACATTTTGTGATGTGATGGTGTCGGTAAGATCTGCTAATTGATCAAGAATAGGTACATTTTGATCAATGTCGGTATCAGGTAGAATATTCAATAGTATATCTTTTGTATTTTTTAGTACCTATGTGTCCTTGTGCTCCTTTTTGAGCTTATCCTGTATAGCTTTCCTTTTACAAAGTTCTGCATACTTTTTAAGTGACTCTGGATCCAATGTTCTCAGATCACAGGCAGGTATTTCTATTATCTCATCCAGGGTGACTGGATTCTTATTATTTTTCTTCTTCTTCTTTGAAAGAGTAGTCAAAGAACTTGTATGCAGTACCATAGAAAGTTCCTTTGCTTGGTCGGATGTACTTGGTGAAGGCTTTGGAGTAGGTGTGCCTTTATCCTGCTGCTTAGTATTTACCTATCGGTTGGTAGTGGACGTCTCCATATCAACCTTAACTTTATCTGCAGCTTCTTCTTTGGTATCCTTTGGAGTGGCATCACCTTTTTATTCACTTGTATCTTTCTTCTCTCCATATGTTACTTTCTATTCATCATTTATGCTTTTCTACTCTTCATCAACCTTGTCCTCAGGTATGCTTGCATCATGGTAGGGTGAATTCTCCTTTTTTGAGATAATACTGATATTTTGTATCAATAATAGCATTTTTCCTAGTATATTAATCTGTACAACATCCTATGTTTCCTTTTCCTTTTCTTCTTCTTGATCGGTAGTCACATTAATATCTTCATCATTATTTACTTCATCTGTAGGATCACCTTCAGTGATATCAATTATATCTATATCTTTGATTTTGTCATCTGCAGTATCCTTTACTGATTGTAAGATATGTGGTATGTCATCCATGGCCTTGCTTTCCTATGTTGTCAGATCAACTAGATTGACATCCTCAGTGTCATTTATAAGAATGTGTTCAGGGCTCAGTGTAACCTCTTTCTCTTCATTGTGAGGCTTCTCAGTAAGTGCTAATACCTTTTCGGGGCTTGTATCCTCCTTATGTGGATTGAGTATTCCTCTCCAAGTATCATCACTTTCTTTGTCAAGCTCTATTAAGCTTCCCTGCAGTACTTTTTAGGCTCTCAATTTTGCTGAGAACTTCTTTGAATGCTTCTTCATCAATTCATCAATTTCTTCCATCTTTGACTCGGGTGGCATAATTAAAATGATGGATCTTTCCCTTATTTGTCTTTCACTATTTAGTGCATATGTCCACCTTGCTGATAAACTATCTAGAGTTTCTTGTGGCATCATCTTATCAAATTGTATTGGTACATATTTGAATCCAAGAATTGCTTGAATGATGGCTTCTTCAATCTTCTTCTGATCCTTGGGATTCAGAGTTAGCCATTGTCTAACCTTAGCATGAGATATGCCACTTGTTTTGGTTATTGATGCAGCAATATCACCAATTGTCTTAGCAAATTTATTCTTTGCAGGTTGGAGTGCTTGTTCAATCTAATCTTTTTTAGTGTCTTCCTTATCTTCCTTGCTTCAGATTAATCTCCTTCTTCTCTTTGGTTCTGATGTTTTCCCGGTTTGAGTTTTTCTTTTATGTCCTCAATTGTTCTTTTTTGACCGGTGGTGAGTCTGCTTTTGTAGTTTGATTCCTCATCCTTGATGCAATAGTAGTTCTTGGTTTCTTTGGGGGTGGTGCATCAGAATCTATTGATTTAGAGTCACTTAATTGTTCACCTTCATTGACCGGTGACTGTCCCTTGGTGTCATCTTTTTGTTCTATTTATTCTTCATTAACCAACAACTTTTCCTCAAGTGTATTTACCATTTTGGTCTTCTTTCTGTCTATATTTTTAACAACTAAGCCTATTTTTATTCTGGCCTTAGATTCTTCATAGGTGCCAAATATTGGTAATGATTTGTCTAGTGGTTCATTCAATAATGCTTCAATAGCATTTGTGGCTTGATCTATGTCTATGTCATAGTCAAGTGGTGCTAACCATGTTGTCCTTGGTAAAGATGGTTTGATCAAAGTTGCATTGGTGTCCACCATGAAATAAATATCATCTTTATATTGATCCACCAGTTGTTCTGGTATTCTCACCCTTTTATGCATTCTGTCCTTGAATCTGGTGAAATATTCATCCATGACTGATGTAAAGTTGTCTCCTAGTGACTTGATAAACTCACAAATTTGAATTGTCACTGGTCGGGTAGTGTCCCAATTGACATTACGAACATAAGGGAAAAAGTATTGAAAGTAGAATAATATACAAATGAGAAGTGAACCAAACTTACATGAATTAGATTTTTCTGATATAATGGTCCTCATGTTCTCATCTAGTTGCTTCAGTAGAAGCTGAGATAGATCTAGTTGTAGACCCCTTTTCACAATCTTATGGGCAGTGTCAACTTCTTCGCATGCAATGTTGTTTAACCGAATGGATTTGAATATATTGTATCCCAGTACACATGCACCAAACTTTAGTTATGGATTAGTGATGGAATCTACCTTCAGTCCTCTACCATACCATACTGCACCTATCATCTTGTCAATCTCAGGGCAAGAAGGGTGTTTAAGGGATTTGGCCTTGTCAGTTACTAGATAACCGGTTACATGTATAACATCCTTGGTGATCAGTTGTGGCTCATCCAGCTACATCTTTCAGTCATGTACCCAACTAATAACTATTTGGATCCACTCGATCTTGAACTCCTTTGGGAACATTAGGGAATTTGTTAGCCCTTTCACCTTAATGTGTTTATGTTCATCTTTGATGTTTCCATTTGTGCAAAGCTTCTTGTAAGCTTCCTCAACTTCCCTTATCTTCGATTTCTACAAATTTGCAGTGGATATAGGCTTAGACATCTATGACTAGAAAATCCTAGGTGGTATGCTTGAGAATTCTCTAGTGTCGTTGGGTTGTGAGGCAACCTCGGGACATAGTTTTTACTTAGGCTCTTCACATGTAGAGTTATTGATCAAATGAACTTCTTATCCTTTGCATTCTTGATCTTGGAGACACGAGATGTGGTTTCCATTGTTTCTAGAAATAAGGGATTTTCCCATAAATAAATTATGATCTTGGTGAGGGTTAGTTACTCACTTGATCTTCTGTAGATGTTGTGGATCTGTCTGAATATTGTGAATATGATTGTGATTCACTCTATTTCACTTTGCTTTTCTTTGCTCTTCGCTCTTAATCACATGGTGAATGAATGAGCTTTTTCATCTCCCTTTTATAGACAATGCCCTAAGTGGTGTAATAAATGCCTTACCCACTTCTCGGTGCTTGAAGACTTAGTCACTCGGGGAACATACAAACTTTATCCTCGGTGAGAATGTGATGCTCGGGGTAATTGTCAACTTGGTTGCACTTTTCATATGTTTACCGATGGAGCTTAGTATATAGTGAAGAATTCATTGTCTTTTTACATGATTAGCAATGATGCTCAGTTTACATTAAGAATTCAGCTTTTGTATGTATACCGACGATTCTCGGTATGTATTGACCGACGAGATTGGATTCAAAAATTCCTAACAAGTAATATCATAGTGCATCTTTATTCATGCTAGTTTGGCATTTTATAAATGTATAATGGAATTGATGTAAAATATAACCTAGTATAGTGCATTTCCATACTTACTTGTTCTACTTAGGTGGGGGTGGTGTGATGACATTAATTTTCTATTAGTATACAAACAACACTTTCGGTGAGCCTACACTGAAAGATAGGATAGAGAAAACCAAAGATCAAATAATAGAGATCACCAAAGATGACTAAGTGAAAAGAAGACTGATGACACAACTTAGTGTGTAAACCAAAAATGAAATGACAGAAGGATAAAGAGTAACCCGATAGAGGAAATTGACATGCAAGATACAATGTAGACCGAAAAGATAGTTTAAGTACAACTGACAAAACAAAACTAAAAGACAGTCATACATGACTAACAGACAGAACGGAAAGTCAGTTGCAGCCCGCAAAAAGTGGATCTAACTTCTATGTTAGATAAAGAAAGTGTATACTATTTATAGGATATTTATTTGTTTTAAATCCATTTCTTTAGGGACATGATACATGATTGTAAGTACTTTAATCAGTCTAACTAATTTAAAACACATAGACTAGGAGATCTAGGTACAAGTTGTAAACCTAATCTTAGAGTTAACATTGTTTTTATCAAAACTTGATGAAGTCAATCCATCTATAAATAAATGATGCAATCATTCTTTCTAGATGTATGTGAGAAGAGAAAAGAGAGAGGATAACATAATGAGCACATCTATGGATTAGATTGAGAGTTTCAAGAACAATAACAACAAAAGGAGGATTTGGTTAGCAGAACCAAGAATAGAGGAAACCGATAATCAGAGGTATTAATCAATCATATTTAGGTGATAATAATTTTTATGTAAATTAAATTGGATCTATATCAGTAATAGGAGATTGCATTTACTAGGTTAATTTATAATTTTATATCATTCTAACAAGTAGAGAAAAGTGTAAAAATCCTTTCAAAGAAGGTGGATTTAACAGTCCAACAACAAATCTCTTAACCAAGTGCACACTTAATAGTGTAGCTAAAGTTCTTAACATAGTAGAATTTAACGGGTCTCCACCGATACCCTTAATAGGGTAGATCATCAGAAGTGATCAAATTGTAAGCCTTAACCGACCCATTCCAATCTGTAGATAGTGAAGATTTTGTGGGTGCCATCCCCACCGTAGTTTTTACTTCCCAAGAGGAGTTTTCTGCAATATCATATCTTGTGTTATGTGTAAATTACTTTCATGAATGTTTCTATGAATGATTCACATGTATGTTAATGTTATGAATTGATATAACTCACATCAAGATAGTATAGATCAGATTGAATGGATATATAATTGATTACAAAGGTTAATTGATTAAGGATACAAAAATTTTAGAGGTACTGATTCACCCCTCCCCTCTCAGTACATACTTCCCATTAATCCAAACAATTGGTATCTGAGCTAAGTTTCTTCTTGGAAAGATTAAAGGCTTAAGAGAAAAGATCATATAATGGAGAAGTACAGACTTGATAAAAATATTGAGAATAAAAAGCTTGAAATTCAAATATTCTATGAAAAGTATAAATAAGCTAGAATCAACATGAGACAATTGTTGGATGAAAGAAAGAATATGGCATCTCGCTATAATGAGACAAATTATCATGAGGAAGAGATTCCAGATTTCTTTGAGTATCCAGGATCAAATACAAGCAAAGCATTAGATACATCATAAGAAAGCATCACAAGCTTAACTGAAATCAATCTACATCTAGCTGGACAAGTTAAATCTCTAAAAATTGGTCAAGAGACACAAATTGTAAGGATGATTGATGTCATGAACAATGATAGACAAGCTGAGTAATAAAGAACATTGGCTATTGATGATAGAAGAAAGATCATAGAAAAGCTACAAGAAAAAAAGTCTAAAATACAAAGACTTACAGAGCATCACCATGAGATTAAAAATCTAATTATTCTTACAAGTCAAGAGGCAAACGGAATAAATGTTGAAAGAATAGAAGCTATCGGTGAATTGAGGGATGAGAATGAAAAGTTAAATCATGAGATAAGAATTCAACGAAATCATAATGAAATTATCACAAAGGCTGCAGAAAGTAATAAAAGAATGGATGATTTTCTTGAAGGACAACGAAGATTCAACAACAACAACGTTCTAGGTTTTACTGAGAATGGAGAATCATCAAATAAAACTAATCCAAAGAATGTCTATGAAAATCCAAGACCAAGAAAGCTGACATGCAATCACTGTAGAAAGCAAGGCCCTACATCAAATGTATGTAGAGGAAAAATGAAAGGTATTCCTAAATCTATATCTTCATTCATAGGACTTTGTTATAAATGTAACAAGAAAGGTCATAAAGCATATGAATGTAAGTTTGAGATGAAACAACCAAAGAATGAAACCTACATGGAAAAATACTATCCTACATGCAAAATGAATGGGCACACAAATCTTGAATGGTGGAAAAAGAAAAGACAATCATGGAAGCCTAAAGGTCAAGAAACTCCCTATCAACCGAAAAGAGTCAGTAATCAATATGTATGGGACTACAATACTTGGACAAATTATATAGCATGTGGAAGATATGGTCACATTGCTACAAATTGTATGAGAAAATGGACTAGAAAGAGGCTGGACTAACCCTAGAATGACATGCTTACACTGTCATAAAGTTGGTCATCTCAAGAAAGACTGCAGAGACCGAGTGACAAAGACAAGAATATATCCCAATGGAAACACCATTGAAGATATCCAGAGAGCTAGAGACAAAATGTGGAGAAAAGCTTCAAACAATGATGAAGTTGGATCAAGAAATACAAATGGTGACACCCCATCCAATGGATCCAGTGACATCACCACCCCCACCTAAGTAGAACAAGTATGGAACTGCATTACCCCAAGCTATTATTTTACATCAGTTCCATAATATGTTGATATAATGCCAAATTACCATAAGTAAAGATGCATCATCGTATTACTTGTTAAAATTTGTGATAACAATGCTTTCAGGCATATATACCAAAACTCATCGATATACACTCAAATCTATTACTGCCTACACTTACCGAGAAGTGTCGGTTAACATAAGAAAGCAAAGTTGCTAAGTATAAACTGAACCTTTTCGGTAAACAAGAAAAAGTGAACAAGTTATATACAATACCAAAACCCATCGGTAAAAGCAGGTGGAATGAAGATTGCTCTGAAACTTCATGTTGTCATTGAAAGTAAAATTCTTCATCAATGAGCTCTGTCTTCATACACTGAGGAGTTGGTAAGCATTTATAACATGCATTTTAGGAAAACACCATAATTAGGGCATCAAAACAACTCATTTGTTCATGACACCCAGAGTAGAGAGACCAAGGTGATTTTTGAGCACAGAGCGAAGGGATCATAGAGTGATCACGAATCGACACACAAAACTCCAAAGCAGATCAAAAATTGTTGCAAGCACAAAAAGTAAGTTCCAAAAAATTGACAATTCTATTCTTACGCATTTCACAAGAAGCCCTAAATTTCTGAAAATGACATCGACTTCAAGAACCGTGAAATATAAGAATATAAAGAAAGATGAGTTCAAGCTCATCAAGAATATGATAAGTGAGGAACCTAATTACAAGATCCATCCTGAGGTTGCCTCACAACCCAACAACACTAGAGCATTTTCATGCATCCCAACTGGGGTTTTACTCATGGAAGAGGTTCAATCTTTCATACATTGCAAAATAGAAGAGATAGGAAGTTCAGAGGTTGAAGAAGCTTATAAGAAGTTGTGAAATGAAAATGGAAAACTTAAAGATGAACATAAACATATTGAAGTAAAAGGGCTCACCAATGTCCTAATGTTCTTGAAGGTTTTCAAAACTGAATGGATTCAGTTAGTGCTAAGAAGAATGCATAACAAAAAGTTATGGTTGGATGAACTAAAGGTAATAACCAGAGATGTCATCCATGCGGTCACCAGTTACCCCATAACCAAGAAAGTAAAGGAAATCAAGCATCCACCGAGGGCTGAGATCGAAAAATATGACAAGAGCCAAATGGGATGGTCGAGGATTGAAAGTAACCACAATAAGCGATGATGAGATCAAGTTTGGTGCATGTGTTATGGGCTATAAATTCTTCCAAGCAAGTAGATTGAACAATATAGAATCAGGTGCAGTGGACACAACATATAAGATTGTGAAGAAGGGCACACAATTTGACTTATTTGATCTACTCCTAAATTAGTTGAAAGATATCTTAAAGAAAATCAGGAATGCAAAGTCAAACACATGTAAGTTTGGATCACTCATAATGTGTATCTTCTTTTATTTTCAAGAAAATTTCCCATCGGCAGGAGATGTGAAATGGGACAGAACCAAACGGGTCACCATGCAGATCAGTGAGCACATAGCTACACTAGGAGATAACTTTGAAATAGTCATGGATGAATACCTTAATGTATTCAAAGACCGAATGCAAAAGAGGGTAAGGATCCCTAAGCAACTCATTGAAAAATATAAGGATGAGATATGCTTCATGGTTGATACAGATAATACATATTTCAAACCTATTGTACCGAGGACAACATGGTTACAACCATTAGAGTATGAGATCAACATTGATCTTGCAACTAAGACAATTGATGCCTTAATCATTGAACCAATGAATAAGAAACAACCCAGGTTTGGTACATATGAAGAGGCCAAAACAAGAATAAAATTTAGCCTATTTGTTAAGAAAATTGTCAAGAAAAAGGACAAGATGGTAAAGAATCTCAAGAAGATTCTATAAAAAACTAAGGAAGAAATTGAGCAAGATGAAGAAGTTGAAAAAGAGGAGGAAACCAAAGAACAGTTAGCTATCGGTAAAACTGAGGAAAAGGATGAATCTGAAGAAACAGAGTCAAATTCGCCACCTCCTCCACCATCTAAGAAGCTAAGAACAACAACTGCTTCTAGGACAAGAAGCCAAACATCAAAGGATTCTACTCCTTCACCGTTGAAGAAAGGAAGAGTCAATACTTACAAGAGGAAAGATGCCACACTGAAGAGAGGTCAAAATAAAAGAGGAAGGAAGCTCATCAGGACTTGAGAGGATATAGAAGATACTGAGCAGGATGAAGCCATAGAGGCAGAAAATGTCAAGGTAAAAGAACCTAAAACTATTGATGACATTTGTATATATATTGCAAATTTTGATCACCATTGAGTTGTTGAGGAAAATATAAGGAAATTGCTTGGTACAGTATAGCAGTAGACAATCTTCCCGAACAAGGAGTCCATTTTATGATTGGAAGTGTCTTAGGTTGGTAAATGAAAGGTGAATTAATCGCTAATTGAATCTAAAGGTGATTGGAGAACACTGATTCAAGAAGCCCTAGATTTGAGGGTTTTAGGGAGAAAATTAGGGATTTTGGTGTTGCAGGGTACTTGGATCTAATTCCTTTTGGATTTATGAATTTGGAGACAAAATAAGATATTTTTGAAGTTCTTGAGCCTTGCAAGCATAGCGATCATAGGGTTGCTTTGTTAAATTGCCATTTTTCATACACTAAATAGTGAGACAGTCATAGGACAAAGGGGTTGGTCAAATGAAACCTTACCTATCATTTTAATATGTCAATGTATAGGATAATGGGTGTCTGAAAAAGTTAAGAGGTTGTGTGGTGTCTTGAGAAAATTTTGAGTTATGTTTCTTGATAGCTTGCTGCAGGGCTATAAGCAGTGTAATTAGGCCTTCGAGATAGTTTGGAGTGTTGGTGTCTTGGGTGTTACCTATAACTATAAAAACTACTAAATCCACTTGAATCCTTTCAAATACATCTCAAAGACATCAGTTATACCACTTAGGGTCTTTTGAAGTATTCTACATCAATTTGAGTTCATTTGAAGCATTGGAGGGCTTGGGATAATTCCTAGACCTCTCAAACTTACAAACTTACCTTTGTTGAATTCATCCACCACCCCTACCTCTACATTAAGTGGTATCAGATCATAGTAGGAATTTTTTGGGGAAGGTTGGTAAGTGGTCTTGAGAACTTTGATAATTTGGATCCTTAGTTAGCCCTTAAGGTTGAAGTATCCTTTGAGGAGAAGCCCTAAGTTGATCCACCTTGTCAAGGAGATCAGGAAGAACGTCTGAAGGAGAAGAAGAGTTATACAAAAGGATGACAAACATGGAGTTGGAAAGGATAGTAAAAGAGAAATTGGTAGATAATAAGAATTTGAAGACAACATTGAAATAAAGAGAGAAGGAGAACAATGAGAAGGATAAGATGATGGAAACAATGATGGAGAGAATCTTGGCATTAGGGAAAATGGATAGAAGTAGAAAATAGGATGAGGAAGTATAATTTGAAGGAGAGGAAGAAGTACCCCAAGAGGAAGAAAAATTAGATCCTGAAGATCTAAGGATGGCTAAGTTTGCAAAAGCCATAAAGAGTGGAGATATAGGGGCAAGAGAAAATTTGCCTACATATGCAGGGAAGATGGATGATGAATAAATAATAGATTGGTTCAGTGTTACTAAGAAATTATTTGAATGTGAGTATGTTAAAGAAGGACAAAATTTAAAGATTGCAAAGTCAAGGTTGAAGGGACACACTCTACTATGGTGGGATTGTGTTCAAGTAGAGAGATGGAAGAATGAGAAGTCCAAGATCACATCTTGGTACACTATGATGGATAAGATGAAGGAAAAAAATTTCCCCAATGATTATAGAGTGTAGCTATATAAGAAGTTGAAGGGTCTCAAGAAAAAAGACATGGATGTACAAACTTACACTAAATAATTTCATAAGTTGGACATAAGGGTGAATCATGAAGAAGATGTTGAAGAGAAGATTGAAAGGTACATGGGGGGACTTAGGTTCAATATCCAAGATGAACTTAGTCTTTCTACTCCTTGATCAGTTGAGGAGTGTTATAAATTGGCCATAAAGGCTAAAGAGAATATAAAGAGAAGGCAAGAGAGACAAAGTAGTACCATAGGAGGTTCAACAATGAGGGGAAGAGGTGGTAGAGATAATACTGATTTTTAGAACAACAGTGATAGAGACTTGGATAAACCATACACATTAGAGACAAGAGAGGGATATAGAGGTGGAAGAAGTGGAGGAAGAGGAAGTGGAATGTTTACAGGAAGATTCTTCAATTGTAATGACATGGGCCACCAGTCATTTGGATGTCCTAGATGGAATGAAGACAAGGGTAGAGATAGAAGAGTGAATATGATGGAGGAGGAGTCAAGAAAAGAGGAACAACATGAACCTACCATATTGAATCCAGAAGAGGGAGAATGTTTGATCATGGGAAGAGGACAACCATGGCATCCACAAGTGAGAATCTTAAGAACAAATTGTTTGGCAAAAGGTAGGGTATGCAACCTCGTCAATGATTCAAGAGCACATATTAATCTAATTGCTTATTAAGTTGTTAATAAATTGCACTTGAAGAAATTTTAGCATCCTAGGCCATACTATTCCACATGGGTGAGTAAAGATCATAATATTTTGGTGAGAGAGAAAGTGTGGATTGAATTTTTAGTAGGAGGATATAAGGATAATGTTTTATGTGATGTGATAGACATGTCATGTGGGCATTTTATTCTAGGTAGACCCTAGCAGTATCTAAGAAGATCAATACATGATGGATATACTAATTCATATCTAGTTCACAAGAATGTTGTCACATACAAAATGCAACCCTTAGAAATTTATGAAAGGGAGAATATATTGATGTGTTTTGGGCAGAAAGTTGAAGTGGAAATGCAGGGTCAAAATTAGTATGATGCTGGTTGGAATGGGATGAATAAGTTGTAGGTTAAAGGAGGACAAAATATTCCTACAAAAACAAGGCCTTGGGATCTAGAGTTTGTGAAAATCAAGACAATGAAGTGTCCCATTGATAGGCAAAATAATGGTGATGAGATTGGCAGAAGGTAGGGGCAACATGATTCACACAATGGGCCACAAGTGCAGGCATCCACCAAGCAACATTGTCATCAACAAGGACAGTCATATTCAAGAAAGTTTTTGTCTAATACTTTGTGTATGGGTGCAGGGTATCTTATGAATAGGCAGGTCACTTTGGGAGCTTATTTCACCCCTGCATAGTAGAGGTCATCAAAGTCAAGCAATTGGACAAAGAAGAACAAATCTTGGGACAAGAGTTTCATTAGAGGAGGGGAGTATGATGCAAGGGCATCAAGGATAGTCAAAACACATATGAAGGACATGAATACATTCAAGGCATTAAAGGAAGATTAGGAGGTTAGGATGAACAATCAAGTCAATTGGAAAACACTAAAACCTATTATGGCCTTTAAAGGGATACAATGTAATCAAGATATGAAAAATGTCAAAATATCCTTAAAGGACTAAAATCTTGTTTTTAAATGGACCAATAGTGTCCAATTGATAAAATTGATTGTTAGGAGTATAGGAGTCTTTAGGAGGGCTCAATAAGTCAGTTTGGATAAATGATATAGAGTAGAAGTCAAATAAATTAATAAATTGTAATGTTGCAAATTCAAATATTTGAAAAGCAATGGCTAGGAGTATATATAGAGGGAAATCCCATTTAAGGGATATTTTAGCATTCTAAATCCACATAACCACCCAAATATGGTTGGTTTGGTTGAGAAATAAGTTATTAAACATTAAGAAGGCCAATGTATGGGAGGAGGTGTGACTGTACGGACTGGGATCATCAGAAATCAATAAGAAATCTTAGTTTTCTCTAAAATTTTGGTATTTTCTTCATTCTATAATACATTTTAATGATTGTTAAGATGATTTGAGACTCTTATTGAATGGTTGAAACTAACATTTAATAAGTTGTAATTTGCTTTATCTTTGTCATGCCTGAATAGGCTAGTTTGGCATAATTTTTAAGGACAATTTTTTTTTCTTGAAATGGCTAACCATTCCTTGGATTCAGAGGCCTAGACTCCATGGAATGTTACCATCTAACTTGTATAATATGACTATGAACATATAAGTGCAGGAAGCAGTGAAAGAGGGTGATCACCGTTGAGTTGTTGAGGAAAATATAAGGATATTGCTTGGTGTAGTATAGTAGTAGACAATCTGCCCAAACAAGGAGTCCATTTTATGCTTGGAAGTGTCTTAGGTTGGTAAATGAAAGGTGAATCAAGTGCAAATTGAGTTTGAAGGTGATTGGAGAACACTGATTCAAGAATCCCTACATTTGAGGGTTTTGGTTGAGCAAATTAGGGATTTTGGTGTTGCAGGGTACTTGGATCTAATTCATTTTGGATTTATGCCTTTGGATACAAAATAAGAGACTTATGAAGTTCTTGAGCCTTGGAATCTTAGAGAGAAGATGATTTCTTTGGTAAATTTCCATTTTTCATACACTAAATAGTGAGACATTCATAGTACAAAGGGGTTAGTCCAAAGAAACCATAACTATCCTTTTAATATGTCAATGTACAAGATAATGGGTGTTTGAAAGTGTAAACAGGTTGTGTGGTGTCCTGGGAAAAGTTTGAGTTATGTTTATCGAAAGCTTGTTGCAGGGCTACAAACAAGTTAATTAGGTCTTCAAGACAGTTTGGAGTGTTGGTGTCTTGGGTGCTACCTAGAACTATAAAACCTACTAAATCCACTTGAATCCTTTCAAATACATCTCAAAGACATCAGCTATACCACTTAGGGTATTTGGAAGGAGTCTAGATAAATTTGAGTTCATTTAAAGCATTGGAGGGCTGGTGATAGTGCCTAGAACTCTCAAATTTACAAACTTACCTTTGTTGAATTCACCCACCACCCTTACCTCTGCATTAAATATTGCTTCCAAGTGTCCTAATGATAAATAGAAAGATAAGATCAAAAGATTCAAGGGAAAAGGAAAGAAACAATGCTATGTTACAGTAGATGAAGGTGTGACTGATGAACAATCTGATGACAATGATGAATAAGTGATACTATTTTTTGTAGTCAAAGAAGAAACTTCTGAAGATGAGAAGGCATTGGCATCACACATGGAATATGGTAATGTATGTTTCATTGATAGTGGGTTCTCACATCACATAACTAGTGACAAAAGTAAGTTCATAAAGCTAGATGCATTTGATGGTGATGTGGCCAGGTTTGGAAACAATACACCTTGCATAGTAAGAGGTAAAGGTTCAATCTCTTTGAATGGTAAAATCAATGTTGATGATGTCTATTGGGTTGAAGGTCTTACATATAACTTTTTGAGTGTTGGTTATTTGAATAACAAAGGTTATCATTTAGAGTTCAAAGGAGGTATGTGCAGGATATTTGGAAGCTCAAGAGATCTGAATGCTACTTGGAAAAAAACTAAAGGTCACTTATTCCATCTGAATACTATTACTAATAGTTGTTTGGTTTCTAAGGTTGAAGATAGTTGGATGTGGTATAGAAGGTTCTATCATGCGAATTTTGATAATTTGATCAAGGTTAGTAAGTTAAATGGTATTAGGGGATTTCCACAACTTGTGAGACTAGACAATGTAATGTGCAAGAAATGTCACTTGGGTAAGTTGACTTGTTCTACTTTTAGCAGTAAGTCTTTTTCATCTAAAAATATATTGGATTTACTACATACTAATCTTTGTGTCCTTATGAGGACAAAGAGTTATCATGGTGATAAGTATTTCATGTTGTTTATTGATTACTATTCAAGGATGATGTGGGTGACATTATTGAAGGACAAATATGAAGATTTATATAAGTTCAAAGTGTTCAGGGAACTTGTTGAGAATGAAAGAGGTAAGATCTTGAAGTGTTTAATATCAGACAATGGAGAATAGTTCACTTCATGGGAGTTTATTGAGTATTGTGAATAAAAGAGAATCAAGAGACATATGTCAGCACAAAGGAATCCTTGACAAAATGGAATTGTAGAAAGGAGGAACATAACTATAGTTGATGATGCTAGGAAAATGATGATTCAAGGTTATGTACCTAAGTCATATTAGAGAGAATCTATTAGAACTATAGTGTACACAATGAACTAAGTACAAGTGAAGAAAGGAACCGGTAAGAAAAATTATGAATCGTGGTATGGTCACACACCCAGTGTTAAATATTTCAATGTTTTTTTGTAATAGATGCTATATCAAGAGAGATGATTTCATTGGAAAGTTTGATCCTAAGAGTGATGAAGGTATTTTATTGGGATATTCTACCAAAAGAAAGGCCAATAAGTGTTTCAATAAAATGACTAGCAAGATGATTGAAA
The DNA here is from genome assembly GCA_018584345.1 of Thuja plicata. Lineage (NCBI taxonomy): Eukaryota > Viridiplantae > Streptophyta > Pinopsida > Cupressales > Cupressaceae > Thuja > Thuja plicata. Next base: position 258,578 of record MU221933.1, read on the forward strand.
GTGCCAATATGAATATAAATGAATATCTAGAGAAACATGATGAAACAAGAAAGAAATAACTAGAAAATGATCAAGAATTTGTGTATGTGAAACTGCAAGAGAAAGAAAATGTTGAATAGAACAATGAGGAAGAAGTGGTTCAACCAGTGGAACAAGAAGAAGAAGCACCTAGACCTGAGCCTGTTATTCCAAGGTATGTAAAATTGAATTATTCTATTGATCGGATCATCGGTGATAAATATGTTGGAGTGAAGACAAGAAGGAGAATTAGAGAGAGTAGATGCCTTATTTCAAAGTTTGAGCCTAAAAATGTGGAGGAATCCTTGAAGAGTGAAGTCTGGATAAAATAAATGGAAGAAGAACTTGAAAAGATTGAGAAGAATGACACATGGTCACTTCTTCCTAGACCAGTATACAAGAATGTGATTAGTACAAAGTGGGTTTTCAAGAAAAAAAACTGAATGAAGATGGAGAATTGGTTCGTAACAAGGCAAGACTTGTGTGTAAGTGCTATGCACAAGAAGGACTGGACTGTGGAGAGACATTTTCTCATGTGGCAAGACTTGAAGGGGTAATAATTTTACTTTCTTATGCTACCTATAATAAGTTTAATTTTGTTCAAGTGGATGTCAAATCTACTTTTCTAAATGGGATTCTTGAAGAAGAGGTTTACATAGAGAAACTAGATGGATTTGCATTGAAAGAGAACAAGGACATGGTATTAATTTGTATGGACTAAAATAAGAACCTAGACCATGGTATGAAAGATTACACTTTTATCTCATAAAGATAGATTTCATAAGAACTTATAAAGATACGAATGTGTATTTGAAGGTTGAAGGTGATATGATACTGTTAGCTAAAGTGTTTGTGGATGACATAATTTTTGGAGGAAATGATGAGATGATTGTGACATTTTTAGAAGAGATGAAGAAAGAGTTTGAGATGTAAATTATAGGAGAAATTAAGTTCTTTATTGGATTGTAGATTTCACAACTAAAGGATGGTATATATCAATCAGTCCAAGTTCATAATTTAAGTACTGAAGTCCTTTGGAATGGAATATTCCAAGCCAGTTTGAACCCCCATGGTGACAAGATACAATCTATCTAAGGATGATGATTCAAATGCAGTGAATGCAACTCTATATAGATCTATGATTGGTAAGTTGCATTGTTTTGTTCATAGTAGACCATACATTGCACAAGCAATTAGAATGGTGGCTAGATTTCAATATAATCCTAATCAATCTCACATGGTAGTAGTGAAAAGGATATTTAGGTACTTGAAAGGGATAGAATACTATGGTCTTTGGTATCCTCACAAAAGTGATTTCTCTTTGATAATTTTTATTGATGTAGATTGGGCAGGAAACATTGATGATAGAAAGAGTATAGGTGGGAGAGCATTTTTCCTAGGAGGAAGATTTGTGTCATGGACAAGTAAGAATAAATTGCATCTCCCAATCTACTATAGAAGATGTGTATGTAGAAACAAACTATCAATTGTACACAAATTGCATGGATGAAGCAGATCCTAGAAGTTATCAAAGAGAAGGTAACTAAGCATATGACTATCTACCATGATAATAAAATTGCGATAAATATTTCAAAGAATCAAGTAATGCATTCCAAGACTAAACATATTGCAATAAAGTATCATTTCTTAAGGGAGAAAGTGTAGGAAAAGGTAGTCAGGTTGGAATATGTGTGAACCAAGGAGAAGCTAGTAGATATATTCACTAAACCATTACCTAAAGATACTTTTAAGTATTTGAGAGGTAAGTTAGGGGTTATCCCCCTTCTTGAATGACACTAAGATTACTTTGTAAGCATCAATCTAGTAGACTCATTGAATATCTTTCACTATTGGATTGATTTTAAACAGAACCAATCCTTAGGGGGAGAAGTCAGAGAAAAAGGAAGACATTGCAGCAGTAGGTGACCTATGTTGTGCCTTTGACATTGTTATCAAAGGGAGAGAAGAACTAGATACATGTATTGTGGAGAAGATCAGAAGAATAATTTGAAGGAGAAGAACCAGATGAAGACATAGGAGGGAAGACCAGGATATTGTGGTCATGATATGATAAGTTTTACTGGGATATTTTATTGATAATATGGTCACTAAAGGATTGGAGTAATACAAGGCACCAATTAAGTTGACAGAAGATCATTTTGTTCAAGATTGGTGTTAGATCGGTGAATGGTGATGATGAAATCGGTTGAAGTGGATGTTTTCATGATCCAGGTGTCAAGGTGACATGACATAAAAAATTTCTAATACTAATTTTCTATTTCATTGATCGAGGTGATCAAATCTATGAAGTTTTGGAAGCATGTTGGGGAAGTCAAATAAAGTTTGATTGTTCCTATTTTGAAGCGATGTGCAATGAATCTTGTGGCTGACCTATCAAATATTATAGATTGATAATATGTTTTAGGGTTCAAGGATCAAGTGAGAATGATTATAATGAATGAAATTTAAATGTAATGCATTTTGTAAGGAGGCTAATGCCCTAATGATCATGTAATGTATTTATATGTAAATCAATGAATTATGCTAGTGTAGATCATGGATGCAAAGGTACGGTTGAGTAAAGAGAGAAGATTGTCTACAAGAAGAAGTCTTCTTCTTAATTGGATCCAGACAAGCGGAGGAGGAGAGATACACCCAGTTCATTATACTTTTTGAATCCTAATAGGTTCTGTAAGAAAATCCCTTGACTTGGTAGATGCTAATAGGTCTTGATCAGTAAATCCTTTAACCAGGTGGCTCTTTAATTAGGGTTTAAATCCTTTAACAAGGTTACTCCTAATAGGGCTAGAGTAAAATCTCTTGATCGGGTGACTCTTAACATGGTCTACTCCTAACAGGGCTTGGACTTTAACAAGGCACATTTCATAAGAGTGCAAATGATTTTGGGTACTAATTCCCACTATGGTTTTCCCTCTAACCAAGGGTTTCCATGAGAAAAATATTGGTGTCACTTTGTTTCATGTTTAGATGTTTATTTTCTCACTTTTTTTAATTGTTGCATAAGGTTTAAAGTTGATGAATTTTGTTAATGTTGTTGAATGAATTGTGAAAAGTTATGATATGATAGATAATGTTGGCATTATGGTAGTTTTTGGAGGAGATATGAAGATACATAATTGGTTGTCATGAATGGAAACTTGACCAGTTAATATGGTTGGATAGAATGGTAAGATCCGTAAATGATTGGTAAAGTGAGAAACAGTTCACCGTGTTGACCAGTGTACATGATGTGTATAGGAAGAACAATTTTAGTCAGTTAAATTGGTAGCGGTTGACTTATAGAGAAAATACAATGATACGATCTTAAAGGAGATATTCATATGGTATGAGGAATCCATGGTTCTGACCATAACAACTAATTCAATGTTTTGAGTGAATTATTTTTTTGATGTGGAAGACAGTGTACCTATTGGGTCACCGATTAGAATTTCAGTATAAATCAGTTAAGGTGGTGGGTCTGAGGTTGGCTATTGTTTATGAAAATCTGATATTAAGTTTAGCAATTTTGTATTAGGTATGCTTGACACTATTTTAAAGGAGGTTTGTAACTATTTTGTGCTGACTTTGATGGAAGGTTTTTAGGTCTTAAGCCACTTAAGAACTCAATATATAAGGAGATCTAAATCATGTGATTTAGGGTTGCAATCGTATTTTAAAGTGAAGTGATCATAGATTGAAGAAGGGATTAGTAAAATGTCAGAAAGAAAAGGAATATAGAGGATCTGATAGGAAATCAATTCCATTCTATAGACCATTATTTATGTTGTTACCTAACAATTGTAGCAAGTTAAATCCCTTAACAGGGTAGATCCTAATAGGTCTGTATTGTAAATCCTTTAATAGGGTAACTTATTTATTGAAGGTTTAAATCCTCTAGCCAGGTAGACTCTAACAAGTCTTTTGGTACTTCTAACAAGTTACTAGTCACTTGTAAAAGGGTGATCCCTATCAAGGATATTGTAGCTCCTAACAGGGAAAACACTTTTTGCTACAGCAAGGTGGTTTGTGGGTGTCATCCCCACTATGGTTTTTTCCCTCAAACAAGGGTTTACACATGAAAAATTGATGTAGGAGCATCCTGGGTGTAAGGGCAATCTTGCATCACCCAAAAATATTACTGTTTTCTTTTCAATAAGGGCTACCTTGTGCAGAGCTGCTATTTATGGAAACTTGCTATTTTTAGTAAGTTGGTCATA
>MU221933.1:343590-357493 GCA_018584345.1 Thuja plicata
TGAACTTATAGCTTCTCACTTGGTTCAAGACTTGTTTGTTAGAGAGCAAGAAGCAATTTTTTATTGGTCCATCTTCTATTGAAGCCGAGTACCAAAACTGAGGCTATTTAGTTTCAGAATTTGTTTTTTTTTTTTAAATTCAATTTTTGTCAAAATTTTGACATTCATTAGTTGACACAGAAAGAGTTTGGTCAAAATGTTTTGACCATTATGTGTCAAAAAGCTTGTGTCGTGGGTTTGGCATCCTGGTCGAAACAGAAAGAGTTTGGTCAAAATATTTTGACCATTCTGTGTCGAAATATTGCGTCATGGGTTTGGAATCCTGGTCAAAATAGAAATTGTTTGGTCAAAATGTTTCGACCATTCTATGTTGAAACTTTTCAAACATTTTGACTAGATTTGGTCGAAACATTTTGACCAAACAGGGTCAAAACTTTTCGAGCATTTCGACTAAATTTGGTCAAAACTTTTTGAACATTTTGATGAATAATGTGGGTGTTTGAATATGATAATTTCTACCAATTTTTTGTATAAATTTTGACATTAACAATAATGTGTCGATCTTTCAATGATAAAAAATACTGAAAAAGTAGTTTGTGGGTCTTTCGACCAATCTGCGTAGATAAGTCAGCCAATTTTTGTCAAAAATAGGGGGCCAATTTTACTAGTGATTGATGAGAAGTTCATGATTCAAGAGAGATACTATGATTATGCACCTATGATTGAAGATGAGCCCAGACATATCAGTAAACAAATAGTTATTGAAGAAATGTTTGACTGTATTGATGTATCCTGCAATAACCCTGAACCAAGTGAAGAGGAATCACAGATTACATATGAGAGTGTCAAACCTAAAATTCCAAAATACACATCTAGATACCATTCAAAAGAAGATATCATTGGAGATCAGAGAAGTACAGTTTTGACAAGATCTAAAGCAAAAGGTTAAACCATTGACGAAGACATATGTTTACTTTCACAAATTGAACCCTTAAATGTTGAGGATGCTTGTAATGATTCAGATTGGAAGAATGCAATGCAAGAAGAATTAGATCAAATAATTAAGAATGACACATAGGAATTGGTCCCTAGACCTTGTGACAAAAATGTGATTGGAACTAAGTGGATATTCAGAAACAAAATGAATGAAGATGGTACAGTGATAAGAAACAAAGCAAGATTGGTATGTAAAGGATATGCATAGAGAGGAGTTGACTACTCTGATACATTTTCCCCTGTGAGAAGATTGGAAGCTATTAAATTTTTTTTAGCTTATGCAACATTCAAGAACTTTAAGGTATATCAGATGGATGTCAAGTTAGCATTTCTAAATGGTGACTTGAAGGAAGAAGTCTACATAGAACAGCCTGAAGGATTTAATTTATCAGACAAACCAGACATGGTATGCAGATTAAAGAAAGCCCTCTATGGACTCAAATAGGCCCTAAGAGCATGGTATGAGAGACTTGATGATTACCTGACAAAGATAGGATTCTAGAAGGGAGCAACAGATTGTAACTTATTCATAAGAGAGACACCTAAAGGATTATTACTTGTTGCTATTTTTGTTGATGACATTATTTTTGGAGGTAATGACAAGCTTAGTGCAGACTTTTCTAAAGAGATGCAGAGTGAGTTTTAAATGAGCATGATCAGCCCTATCAAATACTTTTTGGGACTAAATGTAAAATAGACAAACAAAGGTATATTCATAAATTAGTCTAAATATGTGAAGGAGATATTGAAGACATTCAAGATGGAAGATTGCAATCCCGTAAGCACCCCTATGATAATAGGAAGCAAGCTCTCTAAAAATGATAATTCTACAGCAGTTGACAAAACACTATACAAATCTATGATTGGATAACTCATATATCTTACTCAATCTAGACCAGATATTTCTAATGCAGTTGGTATTATTGGAAGATTTGCAGCTAAACCAAAACAAAATCACCTAATGGAAATAAAAAGAATATTCAGATGTCTAAAGGGGACTATAGACTATGGTTTATGGTATCCTAACTTAGAAAATGTAGAGCTTCATGTGTATACAAATGCAAATTGGGCAGGTTGTGTTGATGAAAAAAAGAGTACCTTAGGAGGAGCAGTATTTCTTGGTGATAGGCTAGTTACTTGGACAAGCAAGAAATAGAATTGTACTTTTGAGTCAACAGCAAAAGCCGAGTATGTAGCAGCAACATTAAATTATTCCACAATTGTTTAGATCAAGAAGATGATTAAAGACTTTGGAATTTAGAATAATTATCCTATTATTATTCATTGTGACAACACTAGCACTATCAATATTTGAAAGAACCTTGTGATGCATGCAAAGACAAAACACATAGAAATAAAATATCATTTTCTAAGAGAAAAAGTTGTAGAGAGAGAAGTGAAGTTGGATTATGTGAGCACCAAAGAATAGTTGGCAGACATATTTACGAAGCCTTTATCAAAAGATACTTTTGAGTATCTCAGGAAGATGGGAGTAATTCCTTCTCCTAAGTCTATTTAAGAATTTTGCAGCAAGTGCATCAGTCCTTGGTGACTGATGATTGGTTGAGTACTCTACTTCAGGAGTAGTACCTGTGCTTATTTGTATTTGGCATCCTTTTCCATTGATTTCAATGGGGGAGTATATAGTAAGGGGGAGCATATACTCTGGGGGAGTATACACTCGTGTAAATAAAAACACAGTAAAAAGAGATGCAGCAATTAAGAGGAAGTTTTGATGAGGATATTGAGAAGATTGTAAAAAGAAAGAAGATACTTTTGGATTGATGGTTTTTTCATATCATATGTTTCCATAAATGTCAAAAGGGGAAATTGTTGGAGATTTACCTTTGTGCAAATAGTTGACTGTATGTTTTTCATTGATGACAACATATAGTATATAGTAGTATTTTGTATGTAATTATTAGTATGGATATGTTAGAGCCTTGAGTGGTTATTTGTATGTTGTAAACATATTTATTATGCTATGTTCATACACGTAGATTCAGTAGTGCAGTTAAAGTTGAGTTATGTTGATCTTTTTACCAGCTACAGTTTCAGGACACTGTTATTAAGAGCCAACAGTAATTTCATTATTTCTTTAGTTGTGTCTATCTTTGGGATATGTGTGTTCAGATTCATGTTTAGTTATGAGTTAAAAATGTTTAACCAAGGGTGCTTAACATGTTTCATATGAAGTGTGGTGCTTGAGTTATTTTGGTGGAGCTGACTGTGTGAAGTGATGTGTCTATTCATTTTGAGTTGCACGGTTCTAATTATGTTGTGTGCTTGGTTTAGCCAATAAGAATGTTGTTGAAGGGCTTCCTACAGTCGACGTAATCATATATTTTGAGGAAGATACTTATAGTAGTTAATTTTTTATCACTAAGTAGAAGCAAGAAAAAGGAAGAGAGAAATCATGACAGTTATAGAGCAGAATGTCTAATGTATTAGAATAGTAAATCTACATCATTCATCATTTAAGGATCTATGTGAAGAAGTAGAAATATTATACAAGTCACTGGAACTGATCAAGACAACAAGTCTACTCAAACAATTCAAATATCAGATATAGTATATATCTATTGTACAAAGGCTTGCAACCTTCATCATTTAAGAAATGTGCTATTGGATAGTGTTTCCTCACCCCTAACAAGGTTATTTGTAAAAGACTCCTAACAGGGTCCGACCTTTGACCAGGTCACTTTACTTATTGTATTGTAAAGATCAACTCCTAACTGGGTTGAAAGATCTTCTAACAGGGATCATTATACTCTAGTGCAGTTCTTTGTGGGTGCTAATTCCTACCGGGGTTTTTACCTATTTTGGGTTTCCCCGTAACCAAAATTGTGGTGTTCTATTCTGTGTTATCTTGTTTTTATGCTTACTTTTATTCTATACTTAATTGAGTTAAAGAGTTGAATCTAGTAGATAACTGAATCACCCCCCCTCCCCCTCTTAGTTATCTCTTGGGACTATTCCTAACAGATTCTTGATGATTTCCATCCAGATTAAGTTAAATTTGAGCTGAGAAGAGTCTACAATCAATTTATTTGGTTGGAAAGACCTCAAAAAATTACAAAGGAATCAATCAATCATTTTACTGGATTTTGTGCGACTGATGAGGCACCAATACTATAGACTATTACTACTAATTTGGTTACACACTTGACCAAATCTAAACAATATCACCAAGAAATGACTATCAAAGACATTGAAGACATGAAAGTGAGATTTGATTCAATGGTGGTTGGATGTAGAGTATACCAATCAATTCAATTGAATAGTGTACATGGTGGAGCAATTCATGTTGCATACAAAATGGTGAAAGAGGATGAAAAGTATGACTTATGTGAGATGTTGAGGAGCCAATTCTTTGTGAACATGGAGAAGATAAAGAAAGATAAGAAGAAATCATTAAAATATGGTTCAATCATGGTATGTATGTCATTCTATCTGTAAAATCAATTTCTGGGATTAGATCCTATTACATGGTTAGAAGATCAATTGGTAGTTACCCAAATTTAGCAATGCATCTAGACATTAGGAGACAATTTCAATATTGTCATGTGGGGATACTTAAATATTTTTAAGGAAAAATTAACTTAAGAGAGAGAATCCCAAATAGTATAGTTCAAAAGTATAGGAATTTTATTGTCTATCTAGTAGATACAGATACATGTATGTTGTAGACAGTTCAACCTAGAACAACTTGGGTCCTAGCTATGGGTTATCAAGTAGATGGTAACTTAGTTACTTTACAGACTTATGTAAATTTGTCAAAACCTATTGATACTTATACACCTAGATTTAGAACATATGAGGAGTCATCATTGAAAATTCACAGTGAACCGAGGGCACCGGTAATCCAAAGAAATGTAAGGAAACAAGTTGATAATCTAGCCAAAATGAGTGGCATAACACAAGAGATTATTGTGATGTGTAAATTTTTTATCTAAAAATACCTTCACACAACCACTCAATAACTCATTACATCCATTCATTAGTCAAATCAAAACAATTGAAAAACATATAAAACCAGTTGAAATCAAATTATTGCTTCCTAGATAGAAGATCCACATGGATTAATCAATTTGCTATTAGTTTTAGCACTAATTCGTCATGAATTGACAATCATATGATGGAAGATTCAAATAAAATGCATCTATAAATGATCAATTATGCTTCATTATACTCAAATTATGCTCAATTTAAGTTCCTAAAGGCATGAATTGATATAATTGAATGGAAAACATGAACTAGATTATGCTCAATTATACTAGAAATTAAATTAGTATTAGTTAGCTACTTAAATGCACTATTTTCCTATGAAATGATGATAGAAGGGCTACATTTTATAGATTTCCTATGGAGGGAAAAGGGAAATTCAAATTTGAATTTGAATTTGACGTTTGAGATTCATCCATTAGGGATGGTTGAGATTGATCCATGTGATTGCACCTTATTGGCCAATGAATTAAATTTGAGGCCAATGTGAGGGAATATAAATGTTATAATTAATTAATTCACTTTAATTAATACTCTAGTCATGTACTTTTTGATTTTGATTTGATTAAATGACTAGGATTAATTGATGAATTAATACCTCTTGATGAATGATCCTTGATGTTTTATTTTTAATGAATTATATAATTAAAATGATCTAGTTTAATTACACAATTATGATTAACCTTGATTTATTTTTTTCTAATCAGGACCTAGGGTATTTGATTTTAGATTCGGGCCTTTGATTATATCAGATCATTTTTAGGTGGTTACATTGATGACTAAACTTAGGAAGAAAATGGAAATTGAAAAGGCAGGAACATCTGCTACTGATAAAGGAAATAAATATGAGTTTGGAGTTGAAGAAGTCACACCTCTGAGAGTCACTCGGAGTTCAACACTAAGAAAAAATTAATCTACTACTACTCATATTATGACTAAGTCACTAAAAGAGTCACCTGTGACTGTTCAAAGAACCTACAGAAGAAATAAAATGAATACATTTGGCTATAAAGAGTCTAACAAAAAGAAGGAAAGTAAGGATAAGGCTAAAGAAAGAGAAGTTGAAATTGAGTATGAACGGAATGAACTAAGAGCTAGTGGGAAGAAGTACTATGTAGTAGGAAAACCTACTATGAAATATGTAAAAGTTGATGATGTTATTCCAGTTGCTAGCATAGTTCAAGATGTTAAGGATAATGGAAGAATGAAAAATGTGATGAAGTCCTTTAATACATGTGTTACTGAAGACACAAAGAAGATAGAAGATGCAGTCATAGGGAGTCTACAAAATTTTTTCAAAGCACCTAGTGAGTTATACAAGGCAATATATAACGAAATGCATAAGACAGTTGACAAAAGATGGAGAGAATCTTTGAAGGTTGATAGAGTATGATGGAGTAAAAAGTTGCACTTTTTCAACTTGAATTAACAATTGAGGATGTGAAGGTAGTGGTTGAAGAAATGAGAGGAGAATTCAACATAAGGAACAAAGTCTCAAGGATTCTTATTGGACAAATACAAGCAGTGAGAGATGATGTTGGAATTGATCACCTAACTGGAAAAGATAATAAACATTGATACCTATCTGATCAAATGTTGTCATTTATAGTCAAACAAAATAAATAATCTACTCCTACAATTAACCACAATGGGTAATCAAGAATCTAATGGAACACCTAATTGACTAAGGTATACAACAACAACATGATGAAAATATGGTGAATGTATATTGAGATCAAAGTATTATGAGGAGCGGTTTTGCAAGATATTGTATAATAATATTTTAGAGATGCTTGGATAAAATGACTCTTAAAATGGTAAAGTCTTATTCTAATTTGAATGATTTATCAGTATTCTGGAATAAACTTTACAATGCTATTTTTGTGATCATTAAACAAAAAAATAGTACAAATATCGAGGTGAAGTTTTATGAGGATGTTATTTGAATTGACAATATTTTATTGCCTTGATTGGATGGATGATTTTAACTAAGGTTAACAATTATTTGGAACATTTTATAAGAAGTTGAACCTAAAGTGATAAGTGACCTAAAAGCGAGTTTAAAATCAATTGTGTTGATTAAGAGGAAAAAACCAATGGTGTTGATTAAGTTACAAAAATAGTAAGAAATCATACAAAAGACTATTTGTGAGATGAATACAGAGTTGGATAATTAGAGGAAGAGAGATTGAGAGAGAGAAGAGAAAGTAATGTGAAGGATGAACTATTATTAGATCAATTAGCGACTAGTACAAGAGATAGTGAAAAGATTTGAAGAATGGATTTAAGTCACAAATTGAATGGAAGGTTAAGAAGTTACAAAACCTAAAGTATCTTACAAGAAAGAAGTTCTACTTCAAACCAATCAATTTTTGTTCTCTGATAATTGCAACAAGCTAAATCCTTTGACAAGGTAGACTCTTATAGGTCTTTGTTTCTAAATCCTTTCACAAGGTGAATCTCTAGATTGTCGATTTCAGTCCTCACATGAGGTACACTTTCAAAGGTCTCATTGTACATCTGATAATGTATTATACATCTCTAACAAGATGTATAACTCTTAGAAATATTTTTTGTAAGCCTTTCACATGGCACCTTCTATACTAAAGTAGTGAAGTTTGTGGGTACCATCCCCACTGTGGTTTTTCCCTCTTATTAGGGTTTCCATGATACCAAAATCATTGTGTCACATGTGTCTATGGTTTTGATTTTTTGGTTTCATTTACTATTTTATGGTTATGATCATGTTCAACAATAATGGTTAATGCATATTGAATCAGTTTTCAATTATGTCTGTTATTGGTGTTCTGAATTAGTTTTAAAAGTTCAATTGGTGACTATACTAATTCACCCCCCCNCTAATCCCCCCCCCCCCCCCCCTCTCAGTACATAACATAGTTCTTATACCCAACAAATAAGATAGTGGAATCATGGAAAAATTAAGTGAAATCTATAACAACAACAAAGGAGAAATTGGTGGAAGAGAAAGAAAAACATCAAGAGTCTAAAGCTGAAGAGATCAAAGAGGTCATTGACAATGTTATTTATGATATCTTTGAACATATACAAATCATTGATTCACAACCAGAAGTTGATGCACTAGAAGAACAAATTGCAGAGGAAGTAAAAAAATTGAAAGGTGAAGAAAAAAAGATTAATGAAGATGTACTGTTATTGAAGAGGAAATTATTCCTAACCAGTGAATCTAGCACACAAAAGAAGAGAAAAATAGAGAATTTTCATATTTCTAAGGAAGAACATGAAAGAGAACATAAAGATATAGAAATCCAAGCAAATACTGATATTAAAAAGATGAGTCCTAAGGAGCTGATGAAGATGTTTGAGAAGATTAAAGAGAAAATAGAAATAAATAGATTAAAGGGAAATAAGAAGAAGGTCGGATTACTAAAATGGGAAAGGAAAATAATTAATAATCTAGGACCTAATGTGGCATATGAAGAATAAGAAAAACCTATTGATCAACTAAGTATTTTGGTCAAAGCCATTTCTGATCAAGTACCTAACTTGGAGAAAGCACCAATGAAGTTGGAAGTGAAAGAGTATGATAAGAAAAGAACTAACAAGTTGAAATAAATTATATTAGTCAACAAAGTGTTGCTTGCAGTTTTAGTGAAAAAAGTGAATTAAATCCTATAGGAGGTAGGACAATTACATATAAAAGTTTCCAATTTTACATCTTTTACAAAAGATCTGGAGAAGAAGAGAGAGGAATCTCAACAAGAGCTTAATGCTTCAGAATATAATGCTAAGGTCAAAATGATTACACATAAAGTGAATTAGTTGCAAGCAGAGAAAGATAAACAAATTATAACTCTTATGGAGTTGTAGACCTACTTAGCTCCCACCATATACCTTATGCAACATAATGTGAGAGATGCAGAAACCACACCCAGTCTACCAGAGGTGTGTACTTTGAATGGTATGGAGGGGTTAGCATCGGTAATACATGGGTAGATTCTATCTATGGAGTGCTTACCAGATTCATGGGAGAAGTCATTAGAGTCAAAAAAGAAAAAATTCAAGGATGCCTTTGACAGAATGTAACTCTTGTGATCCTTTTTCATTGTTGACAAGAAGGGGGAGATATATGAGTATGGTTAGAGAAAGAAAGAGTATGAATAGAGTACGGGGGAGTATTATTTGAGTGAGTTGAAGTATATATGGGTACACTATAGGTTAATACTTATAGAGTTATCCATGGCAGAGTTTTGAGTTTACACAAAGTTTTTTCCATCAATGCCAAAGGGGGACATTGTTGGCATTAAGGTAGTTTTTGGAGATCTGATTATTGTTCATAAGAAGATACATAATTGGTTTTCATTGATGGAAAAATGATTAGTTAATATTATTGGAGAAACCAGTAAGATCTGTACATGATCGGTAAAGTGAGAAATAATTAATTATGTCAACTGGTGTACAAGAGGTGTATAGGAAGAACAATTTCAGTCAGTTAAATTGGTAGTGGTCAAGTTACAAAGAAAATCAGACAATGCAATCTTAAAGAAGACATTCATATGGTATGAGGAATCCATGGTTTTGACTACAATAAATAATTCTATGTCTTGAGTATATTATGTTTTTGATGTGGAAGATAATGTACCTATTGGGTCACTGATAAGAATTTTATGATAAATCACTTAAGGTGGTGGATCTGAGGTCAATTATTGTTTATGAAAATGGATATTACATTTGGGGACAAAATATTAGGTATGATAGATGTTGATTTTGAGGAGGTTGATAACTATTTTGTGCTGACTTTGATGGAAGGTTTTTAGGTCTTAAGCCACTTGAGAGCTCAATATTTAAGGAGATCTAAATTGAGTGATTTAGGGTTGAAATCATATTTTTAAGTGCAACAATCAGATATTGAAGAAGCAAAGATCAGTACAATGTCAAAAAGAAAAGGAACAAAGAGGATCTAATAGGAAAGAAGTTCCATTCTACAAATCATTATTGATGTTGTTTCCTAACAATTGCAGTGGGTTAAATCCCTTAACAGGGTAGATCCTAACATATCTTTATTGTAAATCCTTTAACAGGGTAACTTCTTTATTGAAGGTTGAAATCCTCTAGAGAGATAGACTCGAACAAGTTTTTTGGTATTTCTAACAAGTTACTAGTAACTTCTAACAGAGTGAACCCTAGAAAGGGTATTGTAGCTCCTAACAGGGAAAACACTTTTTACTACAGTAAGTTGATTTGTGGGTGTCATCCCCACCATGGTTTTCCCCTCTAAAAATGGTTTCCACATGAATAATCTCTATGTCATATGTGATGATTTTGTGGATGCTTTATGTTCTTTACTTCTATTTGATATTATCAATTGCATATTTCATTAGTTGGAAGTTGCTGATTATCTTTGTAAGATCCATTGTGAAATTTCTTATGCACTTGTCTACACTAATTCACCCCTCCTCTCAATAATCTTGGACCTTATAGTATTAATATTGTGAGCCAAGTTTTGGCTGCCAATGGTGATGTCAGAGGAATTTTGTACCTCTTGAACTTTGAAAAAGGTAACTGCATTTCTTTCTAGGTTAAAATGGAAGATTAGTTTTTGTGATCTAACACATTTTCCATAGTATTTAGTATTAATTTTAGTCATTTCATGAAATTGGTGATATCTAGTTGCAATGCTTGTCACTTAAATACCTTACTAATGAATGTTGAGATGTTCATCCTTTGCACACTAGGTGAAAAATTAGAGATGTCTTGCTACCACCTTGGAAGCCAATCTGGAAGGATTATCTCATAATAATTTATGCATAATAATGATTGTCAATGCGATAACCTTGTTAGAGCTATGGACCCTTGTCTTGCAATGAGGCTCTATCTAGTTAGATATTGGACAATATCTAACCTATGTAGTCTGTTGGGCATGCAGAAACCATTTCATCTAATTAGGAAAGGGAAGGATTAACCCCATTGCACACACAAAAATCTCTGGGTGGTCTGCTTTCATGTTTTTTCACATTAATTTCAATGCTTGTTTAAGCGTTGTCCCTTTTACAAGATATCAAATATAATATTTCATTATAAAGCCAGTATTAAATGTGGTCCCTTGTTTTGATTTCTTGGTGCTCCATTTTCCTTTATAGATATTGGTTAGCCATCCTGGCTCTTTGTTTTAGAAATAATATTCTGACATCACTTGGCTAATGTTTCTTGAGTTTTTATCTTGTGTTTATGTCTTGGAGTTTCCCTCTTACAGTAGGCATCAAAATTTGAGTCCTCATATTTGATATGTCCCATATTAAATTTTTTGGCTTTCTTTAAAGAAAACCTCTAATTTTTTATTTTGTGCACAAGATTCATCACCTCAGAAGCTTGTTCAAATAACTCATGGAGATAATTGATATGATAAATATAAGTTGATTTGACATCCAACCCGATGGATAAGGTTCTGGATGTGCATAGCCAGAGATTCAGTGATTCAATCTTGGCAGTTTGAGATTTCCTAAAAGTCACCAAAATGTAGACCCCTTCTACACTACTTTTATGCTTCGCATGCTATATTTGGTCTTTGACTATGTAAGAGTAGTCACAAATTCCATAACCCTGATGTTGGGTGACACGCGTCAACCTTTCAGAGTTCCTAACCACTCCACAAAGAATGTAATCTTGTCAAGTTCTACCTGTCCGCCACATGTCTCCCTAGACACCATTTCTTCAATAGGGCCCATCGACGCATCCTGATGAATATTATTTTATGGGAAGTATTCCATGACTAACAAATTTTCTAGACAACTATTCACTTTAAAATGCTCGAATCAACACACGCATCCTAAAAATTTTGATTAATTCACCATGATGTTTTATGGTTGAACTAGCTAGTAGTCACACTGTGATAAACCAATAAGATTCAAGCATTTTCTCGCAGCTCAATAATTTGAGCGATCCATGCCGAATTCTTTGGCATGCTAATCAATTATAACAAATTGTAATCATTTTGAGACTATCATAACCAAGGGTTATTCTATAAACCTCTGACGATTTGTATTTTGAAGAAGGTTGGAAATACTTGACTTTGGTTTAGTAGGCAAAGAAATATACTATACTATTTGTAAAGTTCTACTTTTTGGAACAAGACCCTATAACATTTCGTTCAAGGGTGTATAATGTAGCATATTATTTTTGGGGCATTCTCTCTAGCCTTGACATGTTTGTTCTTAATAAATCATGGGGACTGTGTACTCGATGCCTTTTCCTTTTTGTTAGCCAATGTGTAATGTACTGAACTTTTATAGACAATTTTTAGGGAGTGAGGTCTTTTCTTTTGACCCTTATTTAAACTATTTCTGTCTAATCAAGATAGTTGTCAGATACCAGGTATTTTTTTTAAAAGGCTCCCATTTGATTTAGGAATGGAGTGCTTGAATTCATATCATTGTAGATTACTCCAATGGTAGGATATGAATATGTGAGCCCTATGTTAAGGAATTTGGCTTATCATTCTCCTACAAATAGTGAAGGGAATGTGGTGCACCATGTCGAGAGTGGTTATGGCATGAAGTTTTGAGCAGGGAAGTCCAACCCTTCAAGTACCATCCAAAAAATTCCTATCCCATCAAAAAATATTTGATTCAACATTTTTCCCCCCTTAGCTTAGGATGTTTGAATGAAGGTGGTTCTCCTCCCTTTTCTTCAAACACTGACCATGAAGAACATGCTTCTAAAATCTGAGAGGTCATGTTGTTAGGTGCACCCTGTCCCACTGGTTCAACACTTCTGGATCTTCCCTTCGACAATTAATGTGAGCCACAAATCAAGGGATCAACAAAACTTATCCAGGTCCATGTGGTCTATATCCATGTTAGTTATCTCACTATGATTGTTTCCCATCTTGAAGGGACTTGAGTAGCCCAAGAATTTATACATCATTAGAGTGATTGATGAGCATCATTTATGTTTCTTTTATTACAAACTTTCATGTTGGGTTAGAATATGTTTCTATGTTATAAAATCCTTTAGACTATGTGTTTTTATATTTTTGATAAGTCTTTTGATATTATATGATGATAATCTATCCTGTTATGATGATGTCCCTTGTGATAAAAACTATGATCCTTTTTTGTGCAATATAAATATAAATTCTCATGAAGTGTTAAGGTAATTATTGTATTTAAAATATTAATGCATGAACAAAGGATATGAATGGTACTAACCTTTTGAGTGCATCTATTTGAATAATTCAATCATCAAGATTCACGAGGTCTTCTGAAGCATCCAAGGAATGTCAAGCAAGGAAGAGATCAATGAAAGTTATGAGCACAAATATAGTTATCTCTCTTATGAAAGACTTCTTCAAAGAAGTTGGAGAAGCATTTACCTTCCTAACTATTTTACATGCCTGATCATAGAGAAGATTTAGGAAAATATTTGGTTTGAATAATGGTTGGACAAATTCCACTCTATTCTACTCTTTGTTTTTCCTAGTTTCCAGGTTTTAATAAAAGAACTCTTCCTAGATTTGAGGGATTGAGATGTTGACTTAGTTAGTTTGTTCCAATTTTGTCTTTCTATAGTCTCCCACATTTTCTTCAAAAACTGTTGTTGAGTAATGTAATGAACTATTGTACGTGTTTTTTTCTGAGTACTTTATTTTTATTGCTTTTATGTTATCAGTATGGTTGAATGATAATGTCTTATATGTTTATCCTTTGAAATTATAGTTGTTAACAATGAGTACTCATCTAAAGGGGCCCAATTGGTGAGGATGCTTTTACTTATTTTCTATAGTTTAATTTAGTCTAAATGATTAATACTAGATGTCTTTGTTAATTTAGTAGTTGAAAGACTTCTTCAAAGAAGTTGGAGAAGCATTTACCTTCCTAACTATTTTACATGCCTGATCATAGAGAAGATTTAGGAAAATATTTGG
>MU221933.1:357543-378883 GCA_018584345.1 Thuja plicata
ACTTCTTCAAAGAAGTTGGAGAAGCATTTACCTTCCTAACTATTTTACATGCCTGATCATAGAGAAGATTTAGGAAAATATTTGGTTTGAATTATGGTTGGACAAATTCCACTCTATTCTACTCTTTGTTTTTCCTAGTTTCCAGGTTTTAATAAAAGAACTCTTCCTAGATTTGAGGGATTGAGATGTTGACTTAGTTAGTTTGTTCCAATTTTTTCTTTCTATAGTCTCCCACATTTTCTTCAAAAACTGTTGTTGAGTAATGTAATGAACTATTGTATGTGTTTTTTTCTGAGTACTTTATTTTTATCGCTTTTATGTTATCAGTATGGTTGAATGATAATGTTTTATATGTTTATCCTTTGAAATTATAGTTGTTAACAATGAGTACTCATCTAAAGGGGCCCATTTGGTGAGGATGCTTTTACTTATTTTCTATAGTTTAATTTAGTCTAGATGATTAATACTAGATGTCTTTGTTAATTTAGTAGTTGAAAGACTTCTTCAAAGAAGTTGGAGAAGCATTTACCTTCCTAACTATTTTACATGCCTGATCATAGAGAAGATTTAGGAAAATATTTGGTTTGAATTATGGTTGGACAAATTCCACTCTATTCTACTCTTTATGTTTCCTAGTTTCCATTTTTTAATAAAAGCACTCTCCCTAGATTTGAGGGATTGAGATGTTGACTTAGTTAGTTTGTTCCAATTTTTTCTTTCTGTAGTCTCCCACATTTTCTTCAAAAACTGTGGGTTGAGTAATGTAATGAACTATTGTACTTGTTTTTTCTGAGTCATACATTATTTTTAATGCTTTTATGTTATCAATATGGTTGAATGATAATGTCTTATATGTTTATCCTTTGAAAGTATAGTTGCTAACAAAGAGTACTCATCTAAAGGGGCCCACTTGGTGAGGATGCTTTAACTTATTTTCTATAGTTTAATTTAGTCTAGATGATTAATACTCTGTCTTTGTTAATTTAGTAGTTGACTTCTCTTACATGCATGGAAACACAACTCTATGACTATTCCTACAACTATCTTAGTTAGTTAAATAATTCTTATTTCAGCAAGAGCTTAGATTGAGTATTTCCATAGCAAGTTATAGAGCAGGTTGTTTATGCATTTCCTTTGAAGAATTAAATTTATTTAGAAATAAAATAATATGGATTCATAGAATCTTAGTGCACATATTGTGTTGTCCTATTTCAAGTATACATCCTTGGGTTAAAAATTAAATGAGCCTTGATAATAGAATTTGGCAATTACAGTCAAGACAACATGTCCCCGAGTTGAGGTATTACACCCAACTGACTAGATGTTTTTAAGGAACCATCATTTTTGGCATTGTTGTGCGGATGGTATTAAACTAAGAAGTAATTTGGGGTCATTAGTTTCGACCAATTTTTACCTCTATGTACCAGTTACGCCATTAAATATTAAAATATTTGGTATTGTACCTTTGATATATGATCAAAGAAGAGATGATTGAAAAAAATGATCTTACACCTAAGAGCCAGTGTCATGGCTATGGTTTTGTGGTAGCAATGATAAGAAGCATTGGTACCTAATGATGAAATGTGTGTAATTCTTACAAACTATAGAAAATCAGGATAGAAAGTATAATACAGATATAATTTAATGTTATTTAATATGAAATTGGCTTAAATCACATACTAAGTGTTGAATCCTAAGCTATAAGTGTTAAAGGATCATAGTTGACTGGTATTTTCTAGGCTTAATATGCTTCTTAGTGTGTGTGGTTTAAGAGCGACCTTTAATATGGAAAAAAAATAGATCTCTTACCAATAGTTGCAAATTTGTATACAGTGACTGCCCCAAGTACAGATGGAACATATTTGGAGCCTTATATAACTATTCTCTAGATTCCTTCTTCAATGAAAACCAAAATTTGGCTTAGTACAAGGGATCCATATAGTTTTTTCATAAGCCACTATCCTGATATGAAATGTAAATTTTCATCCATAGTAATCTAGTGTAACATTTACTTTTGCTTAAATGATGGATATAGAGCCCACTTATTCCCTGGACATAATTACGTGAGGAACATCATCTATATTCTCATTTCTCTGTAAAACTTAACCAATGTGGTCCAACAATAGTCTTTCATATGATTTTGAGTATCTCTTTGGTGAGGGAAACCTTTAGAGTCGAACTATGTTGATGTTATAGGTGCCTAGGACATTTGAAACCTTGGAACAATCGTAGCTAATGCATGCACATATTCCCCATTTAATGGTTTCTCTTATTAGTTACATGATAACAAGATATATAACTACAACCAAGAAGACTATGTAAAGGACAATGGTTATATTCTCCTCACTTATGTTTAATGGATTGCTCATCATGGTTTTCAAAAACTTCTCTGCTTGGTTGGCTAAGGGCCTGATTAAAACTTTATGTTATTATGTTAGTTATGTTTCTAGTAGTTGGTTTACTTACAGTCTCTTGGTAAGACTGGGTCTCCATAACATTTATGGTTGGGTTAAGATTTTTGTTTACCACCGGATAACTGTTATTTTAGCTTTTAAGGGTGGGATTTTAATTTCCTTTGTTGTGGATTGGAAAGGCTGGAATAGTTGTTTTTTGATAATTACAAAGGGCATTTGTTGAGGGTGGGTTCTGGCTGGTTATGTGTTGTAAGTAGTTTTAAGCTTTTGCTAGTTTCTTGTAACGGGTCAACCCCCTTGCTTTGGCTGCTTTATTATCAAAAACATGTCAAATGACTCTTCTTTAACACGTCAAATTAAATTGATCATCTATAAATTGCCAATGTTTTTTGCATCATTATGTGATCGTAGAATGTGTCTTTGAGTAAAATTCATCACATTGGCATACATACAGGTAAGTTAAATTTTAAATTTATATTTGTTTTGTTGAACATTTATCATAGTACAATGTCAATTGTTAAATTTAAATTTTATTTAAGTTGAATTGTCACATTATTGTGAGTTTGAACACATTACATCATTTCAATTTTGAGTTGAAAAATCTTTCTCATCCTCATGAATAAGTATAAATATTTATTATTTTAATAATGATATAAAAATATTAAAAATCAAAAGGATATAATTTTAGAAAAATACAAATATAATTTAAAATATATCTAAAATACTGAAATAAAAATAAATCAATTTTATATTTAAAATTAAATAAAATAATTATTAGGATAAATAAATAAATAATTAAATAATATAATTCGATTATTTTAATTTGAGAAATTAATTTAAAAATACTATATAAATATGTGTTATGAAATTGATAAATAAGATAAGAGAATTTAATTTCATTTGTGGTAGGGAAATATTCTCTTATATTTAGTGATTTACATATATTTACTACTATCGAATTTTGAATAGTGATCTAATAATGCTCACTCCTATCAAATCTTAAATTGTGACATCATAGTAAACTAAAAAGATGACATGTGCTTTAGAAATATTATATAAATATGTGTTATAAAATTGATAAATAAGATTAAGGAATTTAATTTCAATTGTGATAGGAAGATGTTCTCTTATATTTAGTGATCTACTTATACTTATGATCAGTACTATAAAATCTTAAATTGTAACATCTTGACAAACTAAAAGATAATATATGCTTGATCCAAATTCAATATTAATTTTGTAGTTTTGATATATGCACATGTTCGACCAAAGATTTTTATGCAATATTGACCATAATTTGTGGCCTTGAACTTTATGCTCTTGATCTTCAAAATTGTATTAGCCTCAATCAATTTATATAGTGGTGCTTGGAAATACTATAAGAGATTTAACTGCTAATAAATGAAATGCTAATAGGTGTTACCACTTGGTGCAAGGATTAAAATGATGATCACTTAATTTTTTGAGCTTTTGATTCTCTCTCCAACTCTATCATTGAGGAATCCTCATAGGATGACGATGAGGATGAAGCTCCTGATGCAAATTTGGGTGATTCTCCTATTGCAAATCTAGGTCATTCTCTTGTTACAAATGTGGATGATACCCCTATGGTAAACCATGAGGATACCATTCCTGCTCCTACTAGTGTGCCCCCCTCTGGCCACGTGGATAATTCTTCACCTTCTACTCCTTTATTCCAAGTTTTAGTTGACTATGTACAACCTTCTCTGTTATAATGATTTATAATAATTAAGAGGGGGTGAATCAATTATCCAATGTCTAGATGTAGAAATTGAACTTTCAAATACTTCAACCAACTTAGATCCACTTAGTAATCCACTCGGTCTCTATAGCATATGATCAACAATATAAAATTGCAATTTATTGTCCTACTATAATCAATTTGCAGAATATAAAGCATAATACATCAAATAACATTCACACAAATATGACACCAGGATTTAACATGGAAACCCAATATGGGAAAAACCACCAGTAACATGCTACCAATTTTTCACTATTCTGAAGTTAGCTTTGTGAAAAGCCAACCTAGTTAAAGGTTACAAAGCACGCTGTTAAATGTGACCCAGTTAAAGGATTTAATCACTCTATTAGAAGTGATCCTTGTTAGAGGGCTTAGACCATTCCATTAAAGTGTCACCTTGATTAAAGGATTTAACAATATGACTATTAGGTTAACCTTTTTTAAAAGGATTTTGCAACTGATACAATGGTTAGAAAGTAACAGCAAATTGTGATCTGAAACATACAACTCACTTTACAAATACAAATCCAATTATAGCTCAAATGTTAATTCACTAACTAGCCTTCATTGTCATCTCCATCATTTTGATCTTCTCAAAAATCCTTCAAGCAATCACCATTGTGCAGTCCTTTACTACTCTCTTCAGCCTTCTCTTCCTTCTGCTTAGATTTAGCCAATCAACTGAATTAACCATATACCACCACATCATAACCTATAATTAGGTTAAACTTAGACCTCTCTGATCAGGTAGCTCAATCTATTAACGCTTAATCAACAACACAAATATTAGGTTTAGGTCAGATCCAATGAATCCTTCCATCATTTTGTTTCCATCTACATTGTAGAATACATCCTAAAACTCCTTCTTGAATCCATACATAAAATAGTTAAACATATATTAAATTCTCATCTAATTCTCCACAAAAATCATCCTTGTCTTAAATATTCTTCACACAAGAAAATCAACTATGTCAGTTGGAATCTCAAATCTCTCTCAAACTGTCATAATACTGACACTCGGTCAATACTGTGCACTGTCGCTCAGTCATCACTATGTAACTCAGTATATTCTCTGACACTCAGTACATGTTGATGCTCGGTTGACACTAAAATTTTTTTGTCATTGTATCATCTTAAAATGGAATCACTTCCATGTTAATAACATTTAGCCCTCCGTATGGGATGTTTTTGACCACCATCACACTGTCCCCTCACTTTTGCATCCTCTCCTACTTCTTTGCCTATTTAGGACCCTGATTGGGCCTCTCCGGGAACCTTCCATCCCAACTGGCATGTTTTCCAGGGGTCCTAACCCCCTGGGTCAAGGTCAACCTCAACCTTGACCTAGGTCAAGGATGACCTTGACCTTGACCTGGGTCCCCCTTCCAAATCTAGAAGCTTGTCGGCTGCTGGAGGTCATCAAAATTTCATTTCCCACTTCTGAGTAGGCTGTTTTGGGTTCTAAAGTGGCAAATATTAAATTATATTTAAAATAGGTCCTCTTCTAGGGGCATGGGTATAATAGGAATTTAATTCTCCTATCTAGGCCTCTCACGAGGATTGTGCCCTAGTTTCATATAAAAGGAAGTTGTCTCCTCTCATTTTCTCTAAGACGCAAGAAGCAATCCTAAGTGAGCTCTAAGTGAAAAAGAGATAATTCAAGCATCCATTATTCTACATATTTCCAAGTTTTCAAGGTGTTCAAGTCTTCCTTTCAAGAATTCAAGTTCTCCATTAAAGATCAAGGATTCAAGCTCTCAAGCCATTTGAAGGGATTTGGTTCAAGCATTCAAAGATTCATCATTCAAAGACCTAGATCTATCCATCATGTTGGTGTGATCTTCCTTCAAGATCCTTTGTGCATCCTCAAGACTTATTCATTCTCTTCAAGGTGTATTCCAAGCATAAAATCATGGAGGTTTATGGTTTCTATTGATTCCAAGATTTCATATTCACATACTTTCTTACATTTGAATTACATTGGCATATCTATTCAGTATCATAGCTTCATTGTTAGGTTCAATTCTACTACTTGCTAGCATTCTATACTTTATTGATTTCAAGGTTAATTCCTAAATTGGGGTTTGACTAAGGAAAACCCCTCCCCCCCAACAAACAAACCTCTTTTTCTTGTAGGTACACATTCGGGACTTCAGATTTGAGGGTAGATCTGGATACCCTTTTGGCCAACTTTCAGGATCCACAAACAGATTTTCTATCAAGGCAACGCAGGTCAGGGTTGAGATTATTGGGTCAATGGTGACATTTGTGGGTCAAGGTTGATATTTTTCTCAGGACGATGCCAGATCAGGAAAATATTTCTGGGTTTTGTTCATCTCTATGTTTCTATTCTGGGTCAGGCTTCAAATTTTCCAGAAACTCAACACATGCAACAGAAAATGAGTTTTTCCAAATTTGCTATGATATGAGATAAGTATCTTACTCCATTATTATTTACAAACACTCTCAATTCCTTATCATAATAATTAAGTGTATAAGACTAAAATTGGACTTAGGGTCTCCTTTCATATGCATTTCCTGTTATCTAGAAGACCCCACTTGCAATCCAAATTTAGACCTTACATTTTGGTGAACCCGTGATAGACAACTCTTTCTTTTTGGTGTTAGATTTGCATTTCATATTAGATCTTTCATGCATATAGAAGTAGGTTTTATTTTGTGCTCCTACATTTATATTTCAAAATTCATAAAAATCACAAAATTTATTTAAAAATACAAAAATATTTACATTTTTCATGCTTGTAATACTACTTTGTGTTCAACATGTGTGATTTTTGTTTTGAATACTTTGATGAGGCTTTTGTTTCTAAAGAGGATAAATCCCCTAATGAGGTACATGGAAGTGAGGATGAAATTTTTTCTAATAGGATCTCCATGGATCCTATTCCTATTTCATCCTCCTCTACAATCTCTTCAATTGACCTTCACCATAGAAATGAGTTAAGGATAGATGTTAATTCTTCTCCTAATATATGTCTTTACTATGAGCCTACTTTAGAATATAATAATTTCCCCTTTAGGGATCAAGCTTTAAGCACTCCTACAATGTGCTTTATTGATAGGGATGATAATCCTCCTATTTGGGATAAACCTTTGGATTTAGATGTTGATTACTCTCTTCCTCATGAAGCCATTATGGGTGATTCTACTTTTTGGGATGAACCCCTGGATAAAGACATTGATTTATCTCCTCCTGGTGAAGATGTTTTGATACAAGAGGGTGATTTATTAATGGGTGACATATTCATACATAATGATGACTCTTTTTCTAAAACACATTCTCCTTATGTAGACATTTTAGAGAAAGAAGATAGCATTATTAATACATTACCTCTAATTTGGATTCCTTCTAGTGATGAGGCATTAGGAAAATGATATGAATTCCCTTAATGCTCTCCCTCTTAGTGATGATCCTATGGTGAATCAAGCACCTACATCATTTTCTCCTAGGTTGTATTATTTTTTTCCTTCTTGTGAATCTATCGAACATACTAATGATGACATAGTGACTACTGAAGTTCAATTGAATTATTTTCATATGGCTTCTTGTTATGGTCTTGGTTAACATTTACTAGTTAAACAAGAATTCCATAGTCAATGATGTGCTAAGGATAAATAGGGAAATCAAATGCCCTTACAGAATGGGGGGCATGAGAATTCTTATGGATTGGGATTTAATCCTCAACAACACA
Source organism: Thuja plicata (assembly GCA_018584345.1). Classification (NCBI taxonomy): domain Eukaryota; kingdom Viridiplantae; phylum Streptophyta; class Pinopsida; order Cupressales; family Cupressaceae; genus Thuja; species Thuja plicata. The sequence continues at coordinate 365,436 of MU221933.1, forward strand.
TCATTGTTTCCAACATCTCAAATAACACTTCAAAATATGATGAACCTATGAAGGAATTTGACCAAGAAGATCTTTTGCCTAAGCTCCTTCATGTTAAGATGATTACTATACCTAAACACAAAAATAAATGTAGTCTATACTTGAATATTTGTCCTTTTTGTTTCTATCATAGATTTCATGATCACTCTAATGAATTTCAAGCTTTACATTATAAGATTAGGCAGCTCATTGATAGTAAAATTATTTATATATCATGTGGCAATGAGTTATATCCTATTTTCTCTAAATAACATTTATGTTCCTATTATGGTACTCCATATTATGTAAACAATGTTAGCCTTATCTTTTGGGGAACGTTGTCTTTCATAGTATTGTGAGTGATATAATAGGTCCTTTTTCATCCTTGATCCTATGCTTGGGGGGCAAGGATGCCATCTCCTTCTTTTTTGTCTTTCCAGGATTCACTTTTTCCTTGGTTAAGCAATATCTATCTATTATGTGATATCCAACATACATGAAAATTTTGGTTTTCATTAAGGATCTATGTCCTTCATTATAACCTATTTCGTTGTTTGACATTGGGTTTCCATGGTTGATAAATCTCTCACCTTGGAAACTGAATCGTGTGTTATCCCTTATAAGGGTTACTTTTTCACTTCTCACATGATATCTCTTTGCTACAATATCTCTTGATATAATTTGATATATCCCTTTCTTTCATCACTAGGGGGCAAGGTATTATTTTCCTCTTCCTCTACCTAAGGATATGCTTTCCTTAGCTTAGTGGTATTTGTTTATCATATAACATTATTTCCTTATAAAGATGTATGTTTTTTTACTATGGATACCCTCTTATATGAGAGGTGATTGTCCCAGGTCATCACCTCTTCTTTATTTTGAAAACTATTCTTTTTGATAAACTATTGCCTTTTCTTTGGGTTAGAGTTTGACTCCTTCATTCTGAGATTCCTCTTCCTCTTCATTGCAGGGGGCTAGATGATCGAATTTTTGGTCCCTCTTTCTTTTGAAGATGATATTTTATCCTAAGCACTCCTCTATGGTGGGGGTCTTGATGATAAGATCTCTTCCTCTTTGAGGATCCTTTTTCCATATGTGATATATCCATTTCATAATTATCTATATTCTTAGAGGTAAGGTTCAATACTCTTTGCTAAGGATATAGTGTATATTGTTGTTAAGTTGGATATCTCCTTACTTTGTGAAGTAGGTATTCTCTTTTCTCTTCCTTATCCTGCCTAGTGGGTAGTCATGATAAGGAGGGGGGCATATATAGGGTCTCCCTTGTGCTATATTTTACATTAATTTACATTTTACAACATGCTTAATGCTCGGAAGGTAACACACATAAGTTGCTAAATCCTTAAGAGACACGCATTTTTATTTTTTTTTGCTAAATCCTCGGAAGGTAATGTACATAAGTTGCTAAATATTGAAGAGATACACATTTTACATTTTAAAATATGCTAAATCCTTGTAAGGTAAAGCACATAAGTTTCTAAATCCTGAAGAGACATGCATTTTTATATTTCCACAGTGATAGAAGAATGTGGATCTATGGGTATTTCAAAAGCCGTCAAAAGACACATTACAATTACAAAGCATAGTTTAGGGGTGAACCTATTGGGCTCTCCCTCCCTAGTGATTCATGGTAAGGTGGGAATCTTACTAGGTGAGGTAATCACTATGTCTTTTCTCTCTTTCGCTTTCATGCTAGTAGGATTAGATCATGAAGTTATATTATCTATAGTGTTGCTCTTATCTTGCTTATGTAATTATGTATGTTTCTACGATTGATTACTATTTATTTTTCATATATTTATGCATCTATGTTGAGTTATAATCCTTGGTATAGGGACTCATGTCCTTTACTTAGTGATGTTCTACCTCATTGCGATCCACTAGAGTCTTTCTTCTAACTTTACCGCAAGCATGTTTGATTTTCATACTTTTGCTAAAGTGGGGGCTTAATGTATCATCTTAAAATGGAAGCACTTCCATTTTAAGAATGTTTATCCCTCCTTAGGGGATGTTTTTGACCACCATCACACTGTCCCCTCATTTCTGCATCCTCTCTTTCTTCTCTGCCTATTTAGGACCCTGATTGGGCCTCTCTGGGCACCTTCCATCCCAACTAGCATGTTTTCCAGGGGTCCTGACCCCCTGGGTCAAGGTCAACCTTGACCTTGACCTAGGTCAAGGACAACCTCGACCTTGACCTGGGTCCCCCCTTCCAAATTTGGAAGCTTGTCAGCTGCTGGAGGTCATCAAAAATTCATTTACCGCTTACGGGTCAGTTTTTTTGGGTTCCGAAGCAAAAAAATTTAAATTATATTTAAAATAGGTCCTCTTCTAGGGGTACGAGTCTAATGGGAATTTAATTCTCCTATGTAGGCCTCTCTAGAGGATTGTTCCCTAGTTTCATATAAAAAATTTGTCTCCTCTCATTTTCTCTAAGATGCAAGAAGCAATCCTAAGTGAGCTCTAAGTGCAAAAGAGATAATTCAAGCATCCATTGTTCTACATATTTCCAAGTTTTCAAGGTGTTCAATTCTTCCTCTCAAGAATTCAAGTTCTCCATTGAAGATCAAGGATTCAAGCTCTCAAGCCATTTGAAGGGATTTGGTTTAAGCATTCAAAGATTCATCATTCAAAGACCTAGATCTATCCATCATGGTGGTGTGATCTTCCTTCAAGATCCTATGTGCATCCTCAAGACTTATTCATTCTCTTCAAGGTGGATTCCAAGCATACAATAATGGAGGTTTATGGTCTCTATTGAGTCCAAGCTTTCATATTCACATACTTTCTTACATTTGAATTACATTGGCATATCTATTCAGTATCATAGCTTCATTGTTAGATTCAATTCTACTACTTGCTAGCATTCTATACTCTATTGATTTCAAGGTTAATTCCTAAATCGGGGTTTGACTAAGGAAACCCCTCTCCCCCCAACAAACAAACCTCTTTTTCTTGCAGGTACAAGTTTGGGATTTTGGATTTGAGGGCAAATCCGGATACCCTTTTCAGCCAACTTTTGGGATCTGTGAATAGATTTACTATCAAGGCAGCACAGGTCAGTGTCAAGATTAGTGGGTCAGTGGTGACATTTTGGGTCAAGGTCAACCTTTTCTCAGGATGGTGCTAGATTAGGAAAATATTTTTGGGTTTTGTTCATCTCTGCATTTTTATTCTGGGTCAGGCTTTGAATTTTCCAGAAACTCAACACAGGCAACATAAAATGAGTTTTTCCAAATCTTCTATGATGAGGTAGGTATCTTACTCCATTATTCTTTACAAACACTCTCAATTCCTTATCATAATAATTAAGTGTATAAGACTTAAATTGGAATTAGGGTCTCCTTTCATATGTCATTCCTATTATCTAGAAGACCCCACTTGCAATCCAAATTTAGACCTTATAGTCATATAGTGATGCTCGATCAACACTTGTATCACTCGGCATTACTCACCACATACTTAAGTTCCTTAATGTTATGCTCTATAACTTGGTCAATACTAAACTTATAGTCATCAAAACTTCACTTAGACTTAAGATAAACAATATATTACCTTTTCAAGGTGTGATCTCATCAAGTACCCATTGTAGTTTCATAAAACTCAACCATTCACCAGGTCTTCTTGTTATCTCTCCTTTTCAAATCCTCTTCATCAATCAATTGATATGGCACTTTAAAAGAGAGCAACTATCTTACCAGTTAAGGTTTGACATCAATGAGAATATAACAATTATTTCAAATATAGTTTCCAAAAATCTCCCTCTTTGGCATTGATGGAAAACACATGCAAACAAAAAACATATGCAAGGTTCCCAAAAAATCCAAAAAATATTTTTTGTAAATATATTTTCATTAATTTCATTAGCTTCATTCTGATTCTCTCCAATAAAAATATTATCTCCCTCTTGGATAGATTTCTCTTATGTATATCTCCCTCAATGTTTTCATGTCTTATTCTCCCTTATGTATATCTCCCTCTTTGACAACAATGCCAAAGACATACATCTTCAATATGTAGATATATTTGTGTTAGGTTTCTAAATTCAATGCTCCCTCTGTCATCTTGCTTATGATTGATCATTATCTTTTTTGTAACACTTCACGGCTTCAAGAAACTCCTAAAGTGTGGCCACTTTTTGCATCAATCTGTCAGATATTCTAAGTAATGCATTGGATGCAACCACTCTATATGATCTCAGTTAGCCTTAGATAGGGGAATCACCCCTAATTTTACTCTTAGATATTCATGAGAATCCTTAGGTAAAGCCTTAGTAAATATATCTACCAATTGTTCCTTTGTATTAACATACTCAAGTCTTACTTATTTGTCTTGTACTAGATCTCTCAAGTAATGATACTTGATATCAATATGCTTGGTCTTTGTATGCATCACATGGTTCTTTGAAATCTTAATACCACTAGTATTATCACAAAAAATAACAACTAGGTATGTGATCTCTTCCTTCATACCTTTCAAGAATTGCTTGATCCACACTATGTTTGAACAATTCACTGTTGCTGCAACATATTCAGCCTCTGTTGTAGATTGAGAAATACAGTTGAGTTTCTTGCTTGTCCAAGTGACTAATCTCTTTCCTAAAAATAATGCACCACCACTTGTGCTCTTTCTATCATCAACATTACCTACACAATCTACATCTGTGTAAACTTTCAGTTCAAACTTCTCATGCTTCTTGTAATATAATCCATAGTCTTATGTTCCCTTGAAATAGCTCAAAATCCTTTTCACTTCCATTAAGTGACTATCTTTAGGATTTGCAAAAAATATTGCAATATTCCCAATTGCTAATGCAATATCTGGTCTACTATGGACAACATATTGTAGTTTTCCAATCATTGATATATACAAGGTTTGATTCACTTCAGTTGTCTCATCAGTCTTTGATAGTTTCAGTCTAGTAGCCATAGGAATACTTACAGGTCTGGAGTCCTCCATGACAAAAGATTTTAGTATCTCCTTGATATACTTAGATTGAGTAATGTAGATACCTTTTTTCATCTAATATACTTGCAAACCAACAAAGAGTTTGATCTCTCCAAACATAGACATCTCAAATTTAGTTTGCATCTCTTTTGCAAATAATTGACATAAAACATCTTGTCCTCCAAATATGATATCATCAACAAATATTTCAACTAAAAATATCCCTTTTCCTTTCTTAGACTTTAAGTACAGATTAGCATTGTGATTTGTCCTTGTAAATCCAATCTTGACTAAGTAATTGTGCAATCTCTCATACCATGCTCTTGGGGCTTGCTTCAATCCATAGAATGCTTTGTGTAACTTGCAAATTGTGATAGCTAAATGTGGGCCTCTAATTTAGCCATACTCTTCAACATGGTCATTGCTCTTTAATCACATACAGAAATTAATATAGATTAATTCATCCTGCATGTGTGAATGAATCGACTTGTTGCCTCCTAGTAGGCAGGAGTATGAGCTTGCTCTAACATCATTGCAAGCTCAGTGACTATAGCGAAGACCTAAACAAAGGATTTAATCTAGATGATTGAGCTAAATGATTGATTAACTACATGCAAAATGCAAATGTAGATTTTTGTTCATCCAAAGCTGATTAAGATTCATTTTAGAAGCACTAAATGAAATGTGAGATATTCATTTTAACAACACCAAATCAAAGTGTGCTCTAAGTTTATGTTTGCATGATTGAATAAAATTAAACAACAATGCTACATAAATGAAATCTAAAACATGCAAGAAAGCTAAGATAAAAATGCAATATAATAACTTTAATAAAAATTAGGATCTTTTCTGAGGGAAAAGAGTTTCTCTTTTATAGAAATCTCTCTCGAATCGACGGTCGAGATCGAACAAAAAGAGTGGCTCAAATTCGATTGAAGAAGCACAATCCATGTGCAAGTGATTCAATTGGTTGAGAGAATCAATTGACTAAACTGATTGGTCAGTTATTTTGGAAACTTCCAAAATCAGTTTACAGTTAACTGAAATGTTTCCAAAATGATAAACAAATGAGAATAAGTTAACTGAGTGGAACTGGATTGTTTCCATTTTGATAATCAGTCAACTGAATTTGATGATGTCACATGCATTTTTAATAATTTAATTGATTTTGGATGCACATTTATGTTTTTATAATTAATTTAATTCCTTTTTGATTTAATTGACAATTTTGTATTTTTTATTTAATTAATGTCATAATATCAATTAAATAATAGTATAAAGTTTATTTGCCAATGTAATGTGATTTTAGGAATTAATTAATTAATCAAGTAAGATGATTGATTAGGACCTAGGGTTTAGGTCAGATCAATTTGATTTTATGAATTGCTTGTTTGATTTAGGACTTAGAATAATCAAGATTAGGGTTTCTTGATTAATTGTTGAGATTGGGGGTCTAGGGTTTATGTGACTATTTCTAGGTGATTACATTTTCCCCTCTTTGAATTGATGTGCGATCAGTGTATTGATTCAAAGAACTGTTACTGGTGAGATCGAGAATAGTTTGATTTGAAGTGATGAAACCATTCTTTTGAAGAAGAAGACCGACTTCAAGCTTGATTGGACGAAGATTGATCAAAAGATATAAAACAGAATGCTCAGTTTGATTTGAAGCGATGAAACTAAACATCTGTCAGGAACTCTTAAACCTTTTTGATTGGTTTGAATGCATAACCAGATTGATTTGAAGAGATGAAACTAATTACCATTAAGAGATTTGATTAGCAAGAAAATTGACTTGATTTGAAGCGATGAAGCCAATTTGATCAATGTATCTAGTTTCAATAATGAATAGCCCATATAAGACCGATCTTGTCTGGTTTTGAGTGTATTCACCATTGTATAAGACCATTGATTAGGTTGTCTTGGATTTAAGATGATCTCAACTTGATTTGATGCAATGAAGCTGAGATGCCCCAAGCGATGGGGTTTTGATTGAAGATGTGATCACTGGAATGTTGATGTCCTGATCCTACCCCCTCGGGAGAAAAATTGAAATATGGCTAGGTGCCCTAGTGATGAGAAGCAATTCAATTGATTAGACAATTTAGGAAGAAACTGATCTGATTAGAAAGAGGTCCCATGTGGTTAGGACAAAATCTATACTTGTTGACCGAGATTGACCAAAAGTAAGATATGTGGATTGATGAGAAGAAAAGCATGATAGATTTCCATTGGTAGTGCAAGTGGTCAGTTGTAGATTTCAATTTTGATCCTGAAAATAGAATCAGGATAGTTGATTTAGCAAGGGGTATCATGACCACTTGACAATGAGAAGATTGATAAATTAGAATCTTAGATCCTTCACATTGGATAGAGATAAAGCTATTATGCTGATTTCAACACTATGTAGATGCAGATGTAAGACTAACATGAATGCAACCTAAGGTGTAGTCACCGAGCTTTAGCATTGAAAATTTTCATCATTGAGCATTTTTGGAACATCAGAGTCGATACAATCCTTACTAGTGCCACTGTGACCATAAGAATATGAACATGAATTTCATCAGATAAGATATGGGAAACTAACATAAGCATCGAGGTACAAAAGCCAAGATGACCTAAATGTCATTTCTAGTTGATGTTGCAAGAGTACACCAGTATCGAGGCATTCAAAGCTAAGATAACCATGAGTGCATGCTTGTGTAAAAAAACAGAGAAATAACAGTCAAGGAGATAGTTTTGACCTCACCTTGGCATACAAATAAAGAGGATCGAGGGATGTGAGGATTTTCTGCCTTAATGCAGAAGCTCTTACCATACACCCAGTTTATTTGACATTGTTGGATCATCAGGACCACACCAACAAGTAGTAGACAAAGAAAAGATTAACGAAATCAATGAAAACAAATAGCATACAAATAGAAGTTCAACATACTTCAACCATGTTCAAAGTTTTTGAATGTGTATATGAATGAGGTGTTGAGAAACATTGTTGTGCTTGTGAGTGCTTTGTATTTGATTGCTATCGATCTGTCATTTACATTTGTGATATCCAATGTGTGTTAAGAAACACAAATGCATCCAAAGATAGTGTTAAGAAACATTGTTGATTGTGGTGTTGAGAAACACCTGTTTGCGCCAGTACCGAGTTGTCCTTCAGAAATGACAAGATTACTGACTCTGGTGTAAACCAAAGATGTGATCAAATTGGGGATCGATGCCCCTAGTAGAAAATGGCGATAACTGACTTGACTCAAACTGCGAGGAAAAATTTGATTTTATTTCCCCCAGGTTATGACTCTAGATCGGTTTCAAGCCAGGAGGGTTCTCAGAAGAACTGGAGTGTCACGAAAGTGACTGAAAGCTTATGTACAAATTGAAGCAAAATATTGCCAAGACTAAGCATTGATAGATGGAGTGCTAAGTATAAGAGGTGCCTGTTTATGAGGTTTTCACCTTCTTGGCAGAGATTCCATTTTTGCTACCATGGCACCTGTTTACCAGGTTTTCACCAAGGCACTTTTTCTTCTTTTTCATTTTTTTTTGTATTTTTCCATTTTTTTAATTTTTTTGATTGATGCATCAAGGCACCTATTGCTAGGTTCTCACCAAGATGATCATTTTTTTTAGGACTTTTTCCAATTTTTAGATTTTTCAGAGATTACCTGATCTCAAGCAAGATCACATTGGTTTGCCCCTAATGTCTAGCAAGGTAGAGGTCATTAGAGATGGATTAGAAAGCTAATGAATGAGAAAACTAGACAATGATGGACGAAGAGGGTGAATGCAACCCTCAAAGACAGTCTCCTCAAGATTACCCAAGCTAGGGAAAAAACAAATATCACAATGTAGGCTCATAGAGCGATGTTGGATAGCATATAGGACAATGACCTGAGGTCATGAAAAGCATGGAGTCCAAAAGAACGGACATGTCAAGAGACTTTTGAGAAATAGTTTTTCATTTTTTTGTTTGTTCTTCATTTAGATCAAGACCAAGGGGTCAATTTGATAAAATATGATATAGCTATGATAGCGCAATCGGGATAAGGGGTGATGTGCGTATAAGTGAATGTCTGGATTATGGCAGGAATGCTCAAATATATGAAAGATAGGCTTGGGATAAGCAAGATCATGATAGGGTATCATGGATGAGAGAAAGTGAATAGGCTGATGTAAAGGATAATGCATCGCAAGAGGCATGATGCTCATGGATAGGTTCAACTTTGTCAAGATCACTGGAAGGAACATGGATGCTCACAGGCTAGCTAGATGTAGGATACGATGGATAATATGAAATGGAAGGAACTTGCCCCCAAGTGAAGAGTGCAAGTAGGAGGAATTACGCACGATGTCGGTTTTCCAGGTTTTCATCATGGTACTTGTCCAAGGTGCCACAAGAAGTGGTTTTCACCATAGGATGGATTGGTTTATCTTTACTTTTGGTACCGAGGTGCCTATTTACCAGGTTTTTGCCAAGGCACTTTCTTTTTTCTTTATTTATTTTTTTGTGTACTTTTGAGTTCATGGAGGAACTGAAGCTTCGTGCTCTTTGGATAATACTCCTTTGAAAGACATTTTATGATAGGCCAAGGCTGCTGAAAGTATGCTCAAAGATGCTGATAGGGTGATGGTAGAGAAGAAATGGAGGATAAGGGAGATGGTAGCCAAGGATTTATATGAGGGATTAGATAAGTGGAATGGAAGGCTATGAGATGGATGGGTAAGAGGTAGATGCAGGATATTTGATAGGGTATGGTGATAAGATCAAAATTGACACAGCCCTTGAAGGGTAGTGGCCCAATGGAGGAAAAGTGGATGGAATAGCTTGAGGTTTTGAGGGATGAGTGGATATGGATCTTGGTATACAAGGACTCAAGATGGATGGAGAATTCAAGGTAATGCATTTTGGGACATGAGGACCCAAAATAGAGTTAGATGATGGGAGATGTTTAGATGGAGATGAAGTGGAAGACTTTGGAAGCTTGGATGCCAACTCTGACTTTTCCTTTTTATTCAAGCCTTTTAAGAGAGAGTTGGGAATCCACATAGCTTTTGATTTTCCTTTGCTTTTGGATGATTTAGAATGCAATTATTTGATGATGAATTTAGAAACCCATATTTTCTTTGATATTATTCTATTCTTGGACTTAGAATGCAATTCTTCCATGATGGATTTAGGAACCCATATTTGCTTTGATTTTATTCTTTTCTTAGTGGAACGTTGCGATCTCTTTGTAGTCACATGTTGATTAGATGGGACATAGTGATCTTCATATGTAAGTGGATTCTTGGATTTCAGATTGCATAGTTTGAAGTTGTTTTAATAAAGCTGCCAAAAGAATATCTTATTGCATGTTGTTAAGACCATAAGGTTTAGCCCATTTGCTTTTAGACATTGTAAGATTGTCTTGATACGCTTGCATAGAAGATTGAAGAGGAGGTATAATGAATCATTTGATTGACTGATAGGTGCTGAAGTGATATCTAAAGTGCTGATTAATTCCAATACCAAAGGATAGAGGAGATAAACTCCAACTGAGAGAGAGAAGCAATAACTCTGATCTTGAGTCAAGGTGAATGAACCTTCTCTTGCAACTCAGGATAAGGATAGCACAGACAAAGATGATAAGATAACAAGTCACTTGGACTAGCACAACAAAATTAGATTTTGAAACAACAAGTCAGGTTGTCAATAGATTACAGTCAAAGATAAACTAGCGATGATATTGATGAGAACACAGATTTGTGAAAATTTGGACAAAACCTTCATAACAGAAGAGCAATTCAGATAGCAAGTTGATAGATTTTCAGCATTTGATAGCAGATGTGTAAAATCAGACAAGAGTTGATAGCTAACACCTAGAAGTGCATATTTTGAATCATTGATCACTTTGATGTTTGATTTGATGTTTTAGACAAGATATGATAGAAAAGTACCTAAAGTGTACAATTTTCTAGATTGTGTGATCGTTGTCATTATCGGTGTTGTTGTTTCAGTAAACACTCACACAAGACACATCATGGAGATTATTTATTGTAAAAATAAAATAACAGACATGCCACAATCCTAGGATATCTAGGGCAATATCTGTTGAATTCCCACTTGAACCAAATTTTAGCCACGCCTACTCATAGCGGATAATTTAGAAGCTTGGAGGCACGGGCTCCTCCTTACATGTGCACTCACTTCTCAGGCATACCAAGCTTTGAATCCCAAGGGTAATCACTTCCCAAGGGACTATTGTCTCTACTAAGAGCCGTGAAAGTGTGGGACATCTTAGTCGGTCTTTGACCTTCCACACCAATAGATAGAGGGATTTTGGATACTAGAACAAAGTTTGTAGTAAGGACATCCATTCAGGTGGTTGTGATCAAGTCATATTCCCAATTAAGGGGGCTCTCCCAATCCTTTCAAAGCAAGGCTTTCACCTTAACAATGTAGGGACTTTAACACACCACTAGGGTACTAGAGGAGATTTTGGTTGCCACAATGAATTCACACATGTCCACTATGAGACTAATCATAATGGAATTTTTTGTATACCAGTTCAGAAGGGCTTGGCTTTAGCCTATTACCGGTTGGGCAATCCACTCTCACCGGCTCTATTAAAGCACTCGGGAGGTAGCCACGCTAAAGGATTTGTATGGATTTCTCTTTCACCCAAGATCCATGAAGGCGAGGGGAGAGGATACATCCATGCAATTCCTTGGGTTTACAAAACTAAAAGACACTTCAAGCAAAATAAGAAAATGACAATAATGTTTCTAGATTTATGATCATCCCAAAAGGGCAAGAGCATATTTTCCTGGCATCATTGTCATTCCTAAAACATCAAACAAATGTTTATTTTAATAAGTCTTGCATGTGGGTTCCTATTTTAAGAAATCAAAAATAAGATGCAAGAAAAATGTTTTGTGTTCTATCGATCAAAGGCAACCTACAAAACCAATTCATGAGTAGTTTGTGTTTTAGTCTTCTTTTCTAGGTTCTGGAAACCACTGTTATGAAAACCTTACCTATTCCTGCACATGCAACCCACTGTTATAAAAATCCATAAAAAAAAACCAAAACACATAGCCTTCCAATCCCACGTGTTAGAAAATCAGGTTAGTCAAAGATAATATATCATTTGATAATCGAAAAACCTGTTGTCATAAAAATTAGGTTCTGACCAGTCTACACTAAATCAATCATAACTTTTGCAAATCCCAACAAAATTAATTCAAACTAGTGGAAAATGAAAGCTAACTCAAACGCCTTTCTAGAAATATAAATTTTGGATCTGTATCATTTCATATTTGCACGTACCAATAAAAACATCAGTCAGATTTCATAAAATCAGGTTCTGACTAGTCTGCACTAAAATGACCATAACTTTGCAGATTTCAACGAAATTAATTCAAACCAATGGAAAATGAAATATAAATCAAATATCTTTCCAGAAATATAAATTTCAGATCTATATAATTTCATGTGCATGTACCAATAAAAACATCAGTCAGATTTCATAAAATTAGGTTCACTAGTCTCTACTAAAATGACCATAACTTTTGCAAATCCCAATGAAATTATTTCAAACCAATGACAAATGAAATATAACTCAAATACCTTTCCCAAAATATAAATTTAGGATCTATATCATGTTATTTGTGCATGTGCCAATAAAAACATCAGTCATATTTCTGAAAAAATAGCCCAAAAATTTATCACAAAACTCACAAAAATTAACCTTGTGGTCGTGGGTTCGAGCCCCACAGTGGGTGCCAGAAATGTGCGTGCTAAAACTGGACATCTACTTTAGCAGTACACTTCAACATGGTCATTGTAATTTAGTTGCATACAGAAATGAATATTGATTCATTCATCGAAGCTACTTAAGATTGATTTTAGAAGCACCAAATTGAAAAGTGAAAGATTCTTTTTAAAACCCAAATTGAACGTGCTCTAATGATTAGATTTGCATGCTTTAAATTAAAACTACAATGCTAAATGATAAATGCTAAGAAAAGAGAATAAAATGCAGTATAGTAATGTTAGAAGAAAGTTAGGGATCTTTTGTGAGGGAAAATAGTTTCTCTTTTATAAAAATCTCTCTCGAATCGACGGTCGAGATCGAACAAAAAGAGTGGCTCAGATTTGATTGAAGAAACACAATCCATGTGCAAGTGATTTTATTGGTCAAGAGAGTCAGTTGACTGAACTGACTGATCAGTTATTTTGGAAACTTCCAAAATTAGTTTACAGTTAACTGAAATATTTCCAAAATGATAAACAGATGAGAATCAGTTAACTGAGTGGAACTGGATTGTTTCCATTTTGATAATCAGTCAACTAAATTTGATGATGTCATATGCATTTTTAATAATTTAATTGATTTTGGATGCACATTTATGTTTTTATAATTAATTTAATTCCTTTTTTATTTAATTGACAATTTTGTAATTTTTATTTAATTAATATG
>MU221933.1:378994-427793 GCA_018584345.1 Thuja plicata
TTAGATCAGTTTGATTTGATGAATTGCCTGTTTGATTTAGGACTTAGAATAATCAAGATTAGGGTTTCTTGATTAATTGCTGAGATTGGGGGTCTAGGGTTTATGTGACCATTTTTAGGTGATTACACAAACCATATTATTTTTTCTTGAATCAACAAATCCTTCATATTTTTCAATGTATACCTCTTGTTCTAGTATTCCATTTAGAAATGTTGAATTGACATCCATTTGACATACTTTGAATCCTTTATAAGTTGCATAAGCCAGTAGAGTTCTAACTCCTTCCAAGCTTGCAGCTGGGGCAAATGTCTCACCATAGTCAATGCCTTCTTCTTGTTCATAACCTTTTCATACTACTCTAGCTTTATTTCTTATAACTTCTCCATGTTTATTCAGCTTATTTCTAAATACCCACTTTGTTCCAATAACATTCTTGTCCTTTGGTCTAGGTACTATTGTCCAGGTTTTGTTCTTCTCAATTTGTTCAATTTCTTCATTCATGGCCTCTATCCAATCTTCTTTACCTAAAGCATATTTCACTATTTTCAAATCAAATTCACACAATAAACATGTCTGATTTTTCAATTTGCTTCTTTTCATGACCTCTGAATCTTTATTTCCAATAATTTGATCTAGTTTATGATGTCTTCTTACATATTTTTCTAGTCTAGGTTTTGTCTTCTTTTCTTTTGTTGTTCATCCTTAGATTCATCATCAAATTGAATTTCAGGTCATTTTGTGTCTATGATTCTTCCTCGACAGTCTCCTCCTGATGCTCGGCAACGTCTTTCTTTATTTTCATATTTTCTTTTTGTTTCTCAGTAACAACATTCTGTTGTTCGACAACTTCTCTTTTAGGTTCAGGCACACTATTGGGTTCTCCTTTGTTCATGTAAATGAAAGATCTATAATCTTTAGGTTCTTGCTTGTATTCCACTTTATTCTTTTTTGCATATTCATCAATTCTAACATTTACACTTTCCACAATTGTGTTAGTGTTAGAACTCAAACACTTGTACGCTTTTCTCTTAGTGGAATAACCTAGGAATATGCCTTCATCACTCTTAGCATCAATTTTTCCATTTCTATTGTTCTTCAGTATATAACATTTTCTCCCAAAAACTTTAAAATATTTTACATTAAGTGCATAACCATACCATAATTCATAAGGAGTAATATCACTACCTTTCTTGACTTGTACTCGGTTCAAGGTATAGACTATTGTACTTAAAAATTATCTCCAGTACTTTTGTGGAACTTTATTTTCTATCACTAGTGTTCTAGCACAATCCATTATTGATCTATTCCTTCTCTCAGTTATGTCATTCTGTGGGGGAGTCCTTGGAGCAGACATCTATCTTTTAATTTCTTTATCATTATATAATAAGTTGAACTCATTAGATATAAACTCTCCTCCTCTGTCAGATCTCAGACATCTCAAGTTCTTACCTATCCCTTTTTCAACTTTTGTCAAATACCACTTAAATAACTGAAAGACATCATATTTTTCTTTGAGAAACATTACAATCATCATTATAGAGTAATCATCAACAAATAGTATGAAATATTTATCACCTTGGTAGCTTTGTACACCAATAGGTCCACAAAGGTCAGTATGAACAAATTCCAAAACATCATCTAAAGTATAGGTTTTTCTCTTGAAACTAGACTTTGTCATTTTGCCCAATTGACATTGATTACACATAACATTATCAAGTTTCTTCAATCTTGGTAACTCTCTTACTCTTTTCATCTTACCAATGTTTACCAAATTGTCAAAGTTCACATGACATAACCTCTTATGCCATAACCATATATCATCATATTATGCAAACAAACATGTCTCATCAGATAAGTCTAGATAGAACAAATTACATCTTGTCTATTCTCCACTTCCAATCAGTTCACTAGTAGCATAAAAAATATTGGTTTTTCTATGATGAAACTCAACTCGGTGTCCAAAAGTATTAAACTAAGCAACACTCAACAAGTTACAGTTTAGTCCTTCAACCCAATAGGCATTTTCACATATGATCTTATCAATCAATTTTATTGATCCTTTTCCTTTCACAAGACATGGTTTGTCATTACCAAACTTAACACTACCACCTTTGCAATAGTTTAAGGTTTCAAATTTAGTTTTATCACTAGTCATGTGATGTGAACAACCACTATCAATTATCCATATATCACATTTACTCATATAAGAAATACATGTATTTTTGTCATCTTCATCAGAATCATCTTTCATAGCTACATAAACAACTTCTATATCACTGTCATCAGATTTATCAGATTCACTATCAGTTTCTTCTTCAACAATATAGTAGGATTTTTTACCTTTGTCTTTATAGTCCTTATACTTTTTAAAATCTATGTCATCCCTTTTATCTTTATACTTTCTTTCTCTTCTCTCATCCTTTTCATTCCTGTCAGGGCATCTTGTAGAAATATGACCAACTTTGTTACATGAAAAACAAGTTATAGGAAGTTTACCTTTGAATTTTCCTCTTCCTCTCGGTAGTCTTCTAGCCATAAGTTCTTCAATTTCATCAAGATATTCATCAGAAGTGTCACTATCTCTATTCACATGTCTTTCTTTTCCTTTTCTTGATTTATGAAGATTCAATTGTGATTTGAATGTAGAATCAACATGGTTAGGAGTGAAATTATCAAAACTTGACATTTCAAAAGCAACAAGTCTACCAACTAGACCTTCTAGAGTTAAGTTGTTATCATGAGTACATCTTAGTTTTTGTATAGCAGATAATCTAATAGCATATATAGGAAGTAAGGTTCTTAGTACCTTGCTAATAACAGTAACATCACTAATAGTTCCATTGGCTCCTCTAATAGAATTTACAACCAACTTAACTTAGCTACAATACTGAACAATAGTTTCACCATCTTGCATACTCATCTCATCAAACTTACCTCTCAAGCTTTCAAATTTGGATCTCAATACATTTGTATCACCTCCATAGATAGTTGTCAGTGTATCCCACATTTCTTTTGCAGTTTTGTAATCTTTTATGTCTTCAAATTCAGGATAGCTTAGGGATGAACCAATCTCTAACATTGCTTGGTTTTGTTCTTGTTTTCTTTCATCTGACGGGCTGTCATAGGTGTAGGCACTGTTATGTAATCATGTTCCACAAATTATTTTTTTGAATTTCCAATACCAGATAGGTGTAGCTTCATCAAAATTTTCCATGCAGGGAAGTTCTCCTTGTTCAGCCTTGGTACCTCCTTTTTATACATCTTGATCTTTAGCTTCAAGTACCTTCAAACTTTTCTCTACAAGCACCAAAAAATATCTGATACCAATTGTTATAATGATTTAGAATAACTAAGAGGGGGGTGAATCAATTATCCAAGGTCCAGATGTACCAATTGAACTTTCAAATACTTCAACCAACTCAGATCCACTCAGTAATCCACTCGGTCTCTATAGCATATGATCAACAATATAAACTTGTAGTTTACTGTCCTACTATAATCAATTTGTAGAATATAAAGCATAATACATCAAATAAAATTCACACAAATATGACACTAGGATTTAACGTGGAAACCCAATATGGGAAAAACCACTAGTAACATGCTACCAAATTTTCACTCTTCTGAAGTGAGCTCTGTGAAAACCCAACCCAGTTAAAGGTTACAATACACACTGTTAAATGTGACCCAGTTAAAGGATTTAATCACTCTGTTATAATTGAGCCTTGTTAGAGGGCTTAGACCATTCCATTAGAATGTCACCTTGATTAAAGGATTTAACAATATGACTATTAGGTCAACCTTGTTTAAAAGGATTTTGCAACTGATACAATGGTTAGAAAGTAACAACAAATTGTGATCTAAAGCATACAACTAACTTTGCAAATACAGATCCAATTATAGCTCAAATGCTAATTCACTGACTGGCCTTCATTTTCATCTCCATCATTCTGATCTACTAAAAAATCCTTCAAGAAAACACCACTATACAGTCCTGTACTACTCTCTTCTGCCTTCTCTTCCTCCTGCTTAGATTTAACTAATCAACTGAATTAACCATATATCACCAAATCATAACCTACAATTAGGTTAAACTTATACCTCTCTGATCAAGTAGCTCGATCTTTTGCTTCTTAATCAATACCGTAGATCTTAGGTTTACATCAGATCCAACGAATCCTTCCATCATTTCATTTCCATCTACATTGTAGAATACATCCTAAAACTCCTTCTTGAATCCATACATAAAATGGTTAAACATATATTAAATGCACATTTAATTCTCCACAAT
The DNA here is from genome assembly GCA_018584345.1 of Thuja plicata. Lineage (NCBI taxonomy): Eukaryota > Viridiplantae > Streptophyta > Pinopsida > Cupressales > Cupressaceae > Thuja > Thuja plicata. Next base: position 383,286 of record MU221933.1, read on the forward strand.
AATCATCTGTATATTAAATATGCTTCACATATCCCAAGAAAATCAACTATGTCGGTTGAGATCTCAAATCTCTCTCAAACTGTCATAATACTAACACTCAGTCAATATTGTGCATTGTCGCTCGGTCATCACTGTGTAACTTGGTAATTCTCTAACACTCGGCACATGTTGATGCTCGATCGACACTAAAATTTTCTTGGTATATACTGTGCTCAGTCGACACTCGCATCACTTGACATTACTTGGCACATCCTTAAGTTCCTTAATCTTCTCCTCTATAACTCAGTCAAGACTAAACTTGTAGTCATCCAAACTTCACTTAGACTTAAGATAAACAATATATTACCTTGTCAAGGTGCGATCTCATCAAGTACCCATTGTAGTTTCACATAACTCAACCATTCACTAGGTCTTCTTGTTATCTCTCCTTTTCAAATCTTCTTCATCAATCAATTGATATGGCACTTTATAAGATAGAAACTATCTTACCAGTTAAGGTTTGACATCATTGACAATATAACAATTGTTTCAATTGTATATTAACTCCTCATAGGATGACAATGAGGATGAAGCTCCTGCTACAAATTTGGGTGATGGTCCTATTGCAAATATGGGTCATACACTTGTTGCAACTCAGGGTGATACCTCTATGGTAAACCATGAGGATACAATTTCTACTCTTACTAGTGTGGCCCCCTTAGGCCCTCTGGATCATTCTATGCCTTCTACTCCTTCTCTGCTACAAACTTTAGTTGACTATGTACAAATTTTTCAACACTCCGACCATTGTGCTGATAGATGTCCAAATGGAGTTTGGTTAGTTGCTCCCTCTTATGGTGGGTATCCTAATGACAACATTGCATAGACAATTTCTTGAAGGTGTAGAAAAAATATTTCTTCAAACTCACATTCTTCTCTTCATATGGTGAGTGAGAAACCCTCCCACTCGTGAGGAGGGCTACTAGCCAATGTGCTAGTGCTCAATTTTTTTTGTACTTTATTTTTAACAACTCCTCTTTTTTTCATGTGATGTTGATAAGTCATTGATGGCATGTGTAACACCCCAAAATTGGCATCTTGCAACCATAATCAATTTTGTTGCATTTATCAATCTTTTGATAAATGCAACAAAATTGATTATGGTTGCAAGATGCCAATTTTGGGGTGTTACACATGCCATCAATGACTTATCAACATCACATGAAAAAAAGAGGAGTTGTTAAAAATAAAGTACAAAAAAAATTGAGAAAGTGCATTTATGAGATCAAACAATCTCTCCAAAATCCTCACTTCAGTTCAGAAATGGAAACTTTGAGTTAACTGTAATTCAAAAGTGCAACAAATTAGTTAACTATTTCATTCACTCAAAAGGCCAACAGTTGACTATTTCTCTCAAAGAAACTTGTCATTCTGAACTAGACTCTCATTCTATAAAAGAATCCTCTTGTCTCTCATTCAAAAAAAAAAGAATGCATTGTTGAAGTATCAAATCGCTGCTGGATTTTTAATTTAATATTTGTGTGCATTCAAGCTTTCATTGTTATCATCATTATTGCAATAGATTAATATCATTCAATAGATTAATCATGCATAGCTTAGTTTCTTTCAAGTATTCCTAGCTTAATCTCATCTCTCATTTCTAGCTTAATCTTATCTCTCATTTCTAGATTAGTCTTGCATAACTCACTTATAGATTAAATATTGCATCTGCATTCTAGATTAAATCCTCCATTCCCAGATTGGTCTCGGTTGTTGGACTCTCAAATTCTAAGAGCTACTCAAAACCCCATCTAGATAGGAGGCAACATGTGAGATCATCCAGGCATGCAGGATGAATAACTTCATATTCATTCCTGTATGTGATTGATGAATAATGATTATGTTGAAGTGTATGGCTAAGTAAAGAGGCCCACATTTAGCATATACATTTCTGGCACCCACCGTGGGGCAGAAAATTCAATTTCTGGCCTCATATTTAAATTTTTCTTTCAATTCTATTTTCTGTCTGTACATCTCTACAGCAAATTCTTACGTGAATTTTTACATATATGTGCGTGAATTTTTTCTTGTCTATGCAAATATTCACGCGATTCTTGAAGTTTCGTCACATGGCTTGTTCTAAATCTTTGCGCGAACTTTGACACCAGAGACTTTTAATTTTCTATTTTTATATCTTTGTTTTCTGACTACTGATATTTGTTGTTTGTTGTGGTTTCCTGGTTTTATTTCTGATATAGCTTAACAAGTGGTATGCAGGAAGAGATGTCAAAGAATCCTTTAAAAACAACTATGCAAACCTACTAACTACTTGATTACAGGATGCCTTTCAAGGAATGTTTGTCAAAGAATTTCAAACCCCCATAAACATTGTGTCTGTTTTCAATTCTTTATCTATGTAGTTTAATTAGGGCCTTGTTAAAATATCTTAAGGGTCTTGATAGAAAGTAGGGTATTAGGCTCTTCATTACATGGAAGTGATGCCCATGAATGAATATAAGACCTAGACATTGCTAATGGATTGATACTTAGGAGAGCAAAGAAAGGTAACAAATCAATTGGCATATCCATTAGTGAGGGGAGTATGCTCTTCTCTCTTTGAGAGAATCATAAACCTAGAAGCTCTTGGGTTTGTTGAAAGAGGAGTTAGCTTAGTCATGAACATGTCTGGTGTGTTTCGGTGAGGTGTAGGGGTACAAGAGTATGCTCTTTTCCCTTTTGGGAAAATCAGAATCTTAGACCCTTGAAACCAAACCAAGTTCGAGTCACCTTTAGCAGGCCTACCAGAATTTGAACCTCCAGGAATGACCCAAGTGGGTACACACCTTTCACTGGTGATTCCACCCCACTATAATATATTCTTTGTAGATTGAAAGACTCCAAAGCCATGTTAATTTCTTCCTCTTGATCCCTGATGTCGAACATCTTAAGGAAGCCCTATCTATTGTACTGAGCAGCGCTGCTCCTAGCCCTGTTTTGCGGTGGCGTACACTTGCAGGTGTCAGTGTGGCTATATGTCTCAACCTCTCTTGTGAGACCACCAAAGGTTAATGTGAATGAAATCCTATTAAAAAATTTTGTATCTAGTTGCCTACCCAGTTCACCTCCGAAAGGGGGCATAATCTTTGTGCAGGGAGGGGGAAAATTATCTCTTGTAGATTCTCACCATAGGCATGCACCTGGATGTTTGAAGGTGGTATGTGACACTAGACCCTTCTCTAAGGGTGTCTTTTGAACATATATTATTGAGTCCTTGGAAACACCAAAAATGTGGGCACCCTCTCAGGGGTGACATGACTGTGTGAGATGCACGCATGCACATAAGTTGTGAGGCAAAGATTTTGTCTTCTCCACCATTTTCTTTTAGGGATAAATGAGGGTCTTTTTTGAGTCTCCAAATGTCCAAACTTGTCAAGACTCCCCTATTCTTTTGGGAAGCTTTGTCCTCGGCTGAATTGTTATTGACAACTGTCTGCATCATAACTATTTGAAAGTCCAAACTTCATGCTTATCAACAACTAGTTTCTAAATGTCCAAATGAAAACTTGTCAATCTGAAACTATCCAAAACAACCTTCAAACTAAGTACTCTTTTAGAGAATAGTCCAATTTGTGTCTCGTAATCAAGTTCTACCTCAAAAAATGGTCCAAACTGTCAGTTTTTGTAAAATTTTGTCTGTTCTTCTAAAAACTTCACGTGAAATTTTGGATCTTTGCACCACTTAGTGAATATATTTGCATGAGACTCTATGAATCTTCATGTGATGTTTTGATAATTTTCTATCAGTTGGTTTACCAGTCTGTCATTCTAGTTCTACATTTCTTTGTGCTAGGGTGCAAAGTCTCGCTCGAGCCAATCCTAATCTTTGTGTGAGAAATCACTTCTTCACGCAAAATTGTCCCATTTTCCTTAACAACAAGATATCTATTGTTTGTCTTTTGTCACCTTGCTCAGTCTGGTCTCTGTTTGGGACCTGCCTGCATGTTTTCCTATCTATACTATGTACATAGTCTACAACTAGATGTCTCGGGTTGAGAACTATGGGATTCTCACTTGAACTTGTCTTGTCTCTTATCTACCTACTCATTCTTCTGTGTTGGCATACCTTGCGACGTGATAGTCTTCTCTTAGTTGTTCTTGCGTTATCTTTGACAACTTGTTCTAGGTATACTTCACCTATTGTCACTCTTGTGCACTTATCTTGAGACATAGTTTCAAGTGTAGTCCTAAGTTCACTCTCATTACGTAATCTTTGTCTATGATTTTTGTGACTCAAAGTAGCAATGCATTCCCCTTACATGTCACTAGATGAGGTAGAGGTAGACCTTGAAACCAAGAGGTCATTCTAAACTTATCATGCAATCTGAGTGTAGTGGGGGATCATTACATTCCTCTTCACCAGCTATGTCTAGAGAGGGATCATCTTGATCTGTCTCTCCTATTGTTCGATCTCGTGTTAGACGATCATTCCTAGTTGACTTTAGTTTGGTTTGAAACCCATTGTTTGAAGAGCATCAAAACTCTAAAGATTTATTTTCTAAATCTAACTCTATCGACACAACAAGAGTTCCCATAGGTACAACATCTTAGCATACTCAACCTCCTTGTAGTGATTCTTTGCGCACTGAACACTTGCATACCAACAAGATGGTAGACCAAAATCAAAAGGGTGAACACAGCAAAGATAATGATCCATCTAACACAACCAAGGGTAAATATCATTATCAAGATCCCCCTAGTGATGGGGAGAAGGAAATAACTCAGGAAGATAGAATGGATTCTCGCAATAATAAACACTTCTATAGAATGATGGAGATCCTTCTGAAGGAAGAGAAGGATAAATATCTTCTCAAGCTAGCTAAACAAGGGGCCAAGCTACCCTTAGACTACAATGTAGAGACTCTTGTCGCAAAGGAGGAAGAAACTAAAAACTCATGATTACATAAAAAAGTTCAAAGCATGCAAGAACAACTCCTTCAACTCATGAAGGATAAGGACAAACTGGCCACACAATTCATGTTGGATAGCATTTGTCTGTTTCCATTTGACAAAAGTCTTTACATGCCTCTTTTTCCTAAAGGAGTTGAACTTCCCAAGTACGACAAATACTTGGGTACCTCTGATCCTCAAGACCATCTATGAGAGTTTGGTGCTCTATCTATGGAGTTTTTCCATGACCAAATTTACCTCATGCATCTCTTCCCATGCAGTTTGGGAGGATCTTCCATGGAGTGGTTCTCTAGGTTACCTACTAGCATCAAGACTTTCAATGAGATTGCCAACCTATTCCTGCAACACTATTCACATAACATCCAACATCCGGTTAACATCCATGGTCTTTGCGGCTTAAAAAAATACCATGGGGAACCTTTCTTGACATTTCTATAGAGGTGGAGATAGATTTATACAAAATATTCTCATAAGATACCTAAGTCTAAAAAAGCTTGACATTTTTTAAGACAATCTTCTTCCCAATTTAAAGTACCACATACAGCTGCAAATTCTTTTGACCTTCGATGACATGATCAAACAAGTTGTGAGAATTGAAACATTCATGGTCAAGAAATAATAACTGACCCTACACAAGGATAAAAAATAGGGGTCCTCCTACTCGAGCAAAGACAAACCTAAGATTTTCAACAAGAACTGGGATGTTGTGAATGACAGAGTTGTTGACAATGTAACTCCCAAGCCTCCAAAGGCTGTGTTTAATCTTAATACCACTATGAAGGTGACCAAATCCACTGAACAGGTTGTGTTAGAAACTAAACTACCTTCAAACTATTCTAGATATAAACCTTGGGCTCCTCAACCCAAGTGTGAGTTCACTCCTCTAAGAGAACCCCTCAACGTGGTTTACAATACTCTCTTGGAAAACCAAATACTCACTCCTCTAGATAATTCATATCCTTTTGATCCACAACCATGACCTTCTTGGTGGAATGAATCTGCGTACTATGATTACCACCAAAACAAGGGTCACAAAATAGCTAGCTGCATGCAACTGTGGCATAAAATCCAGGACCTTATCGACAGTAAGGTTGTTGCTGTGGGGAGTCATGATAAGAACTCGGATCACCAGGCATTCAAAGACCCCTTTCCTTCTCATGAGAAAGGTGAGTCCTCTAAAGATAAAAATGCTCATGCTAAGGTCAACTATACGTATACTAATAATGATAATGTCATTAATATGGTTGAACCTGTTGATGTCAAATACTGTGATGTTGTTACCATCAAGGGAAGAGAAGATGTTCCCAAACACAAAACTCCCTTTGTCCTGCAAGGACCTGCGTCCCATTCCTTTGAACAAGAACCATCTCAGGTTTGTGCAAATGTCATTATTCGGTCTCATGCAAAAATCATTCTCAAAGGCCCTAATCCTTCTACATCCGGACCAAAAAAACCTGTAGAGAAAGTTTCTATTGGCACTACCAAAATGAATTCAAAATTGGTCCCCTCACCTAATGCTACTAATTACATCATACTAGACCAATTGCAAAGAACCAATGCTCAGATTACTATCTTCGATCTACTAAAAATCTCGCCTGCTCATAGGGAGATTCTTGACAAATCCCTCACTAAGGAAATTTTTTTGAAAGATTTAGATTTAGACCAGTTTCAATCTATGGTAGGTCACCTGACCTCACCTCATTAGTTTTCTTTCTCTGAGGAAGATGATCATTCCTTGAGTCATCTACACAATAACCCCCTTGCATATCAAGGTCATGATTGGCCCAAGGCACATCCGCCGTATCCTTATAGATGATGGCACTGGCCTTAACATCTACTCTACTAACCTACTTGTTTAATTAGGCTATGGTGAAGACTGCATAAATGCCTATAAAAAAATTACCATTAAGGCATATGATGAAGAAGAGCAAAAATCCAAAGGGCTAGTTGTGTTACCAATTCAAGTTGGACCTATTGAAAGGGATGTTATCTGTCAGGTGCTCAACATTCCCCTAGCATACAACATACTATTGGGAAGAATGTGGAACCATGAAATACAAGCAATTCCTTTAACCTATCATTAGTGCATAAAATTCTTGTTCCAAGGATCAGAAGTAACTGTATATGCCAATACGAGCTATGATTGCAACATGCTTACCAAATCTGTCAATAGACTTGTTCCCACCAATAGAGAGTCTACTGAGTTCTTTGATGCCAAGCTAAAGGAAATGGAAAAGACTCTGAAACTCAAGGACACTAGCATGAGTGGGTATCAGATTGAACCCATGTTATCAATAATGTCTCTACCTCCATATCCGCGTTCTTATAGGAGGCATTCTAAGGACAAAAAACCTTCTACTACCCCTCCTCAAACACTATATGATGGCACCTTTGTACAAGCCACAACACCACTTGAGGATGAAGATGAAAACAAGGCTATTACAGCTTGGATCTATAAAGGGGAGGATACACTTGAGAAAACCACTCCACCTTGCACAATAGAACCTGAAAAATATGGCAAGGGTCTCCACCTTATGAAGTGCTTTGGCTATAAAGGGAATGGCCCTATAGGAGTAAACAATAAAGGATTACTCAAACCACTTAAAGCTACTAGTAGATGAACATGTGACACTGCAGGTCTAGGCTTCAAGAAAATCCCATTTCACTTAGGGATTAACAAATTTGTGCCAGAACCAAATCACCAACCGGAACCTAAAGGTACATCTAAAACTAGAAACTTAGAGGATAGCTCTAATGAGGATTCCTTTCCTTGTCCTATTCCTCCCTTTTTGCATTCTTTTCTGAGCTAGATGATTTTATACCACATGTCAGTATGGTTGGGACTGACATTGACTCTAATGAAGCTGCTTCACTCGCTCCACTAACATATGAGCGATTGAGAGAGGCCCAAAATGCCAATCCTAGTCATCAGGGTGAATTATACATGCCATCGTATTTCCCAGAGTGGTTTGAATAAGAAAAAATCCAACAACTCATCACTGCTACACGAGATGAACACGAATCAGATGGTGCCACAAGAAAGGATGAGGTACCTATCTCAAGCAGTATTGACTTGCAGGAGTATGAATTTTCTTCTGTATCCAATGCAACCTTTGATAGGGATATAGATAGTGTACATGCATACGAAAACCCTCTCAAAATAGGTGAAGGGTCTAGTGTTAGGAAAATGAGTTTGATTCCATCGATGTTAACTTGTCTTCTACTATGGTCGTGAGGGGTCAAAGGAATTTGACTGCACCTTTGGATGAGATCACTTTAGGTCTTGAGTTGCTAGTCCACACTTTTGATGACTATACTATGAACGTACTAGAACCTGTAACCTCTCTTCCACTCTACCATCCTGAGCTCATAGACTAGAACTCTTCCTCTCCATCCAATGAAGTCCTTATGTTCCAGAATGACAATGCTCTTTCCTACTACCTTAACGCTGTCAAAAAAGTAATGTCATCCACCAGTGAAGACAATGTCAACATGACTTAAGTTGATATCAAGTATCTCAGTCACAAAATTAATAGAAGAAAGAATAGGTGCTCTAATGGTGAAAACCACATTGTGGCAGTATCAGAGCCTAAAATAGTAAAAATAAAGGATGTATCCGAGGGTGAAAACCTCTCTGAGGCACCCGAGGATGGGATACTTGATACACTTCCAATTCATTTTCATGAACGGTCATCGGTGCTGATTGAACCAACTCAGCCTATGAACTTGGGCACAGAAGAAGAACCTCAAATCATTCATTTGGCACATTCATTATCTGAGGAAGAAAAAGAGGAATTCATTGCCTTCTTCTAGAGCAAGAAAATCAACTTCACGTGGACATATTCAGACATGCCAGGATTGGATCCTAAACTGATCATGCATCACTTGTCTATCACACCAGGCGTTAAGCCTGTCAGATAAAAGCTTCAAAAGATGCATCCACATGTGGTATTACTTATCAAAGATGAAATGGAAAAACTTCTTAAAGCTGTATTTATCAGAGCAATTGACTACGCGGAGTGGATTTCCAACATTGTTCCAGTATCTAAACAAGACAAATCCATCTAAGTCTGCACAGATTTCTGAGACTTGAACAAGGCATGTCCTAAATATGACTTTCTGTTGTCTAATATTGACATGATTGTAGATATGACAATAGGTTATGAAATGTACTCACTGATGGATGGTTTCTCTGGCTACAACCAGATAAAAATCGCACCAGAAGACCAAGACAAAACTACTTTCACATGTGCATGGGGAACTTTTTGTTGGAAAGTCAAGCCTTTTAGGCTCAAGAATGCTGGAGCCACCTATCAGAGAGCTATCACCACTATCTTCCATGACATGATGCATAAAATGATGGAAGACTATGTTGATGACACTCTAGCTAAGAGTGTGCAATGAAAAACACACCTTGCAGATCTAGGTCATATACTAGATCGCATGGAACAGTTCAGTCTATGGCTTAATCCGAAGAAATGTGCATTCAGGGTGACATCTAGAAAACTACTTGGATACATCATCTATGTAAAAGCCATAGAAGTGGATCCTGAGAAGTTCCAAGCCATCATGGAAATGTCACCGCTATGCAATATCAGTCAAATGAGAGGACTCCAAGGCCGATTACACTCTATCTGGTGCTTCATCTCACAACTGGTCGACAATTGATAACCCTTCACTAAGAATTTACAAGAGCATGACCTACAAATGGAACGAAGACTATGATAAAGGGCTAACATAGATCAAGCAGTATCTTGCAAATCCGCCAATACTGATGCCTCCTATTCCTGGGAAGCCACTCATCCTTTACATCTCTGCTATAGATACCTCACTGGGTGTCCTGTTAGCTCAAGAAGATCAGAATAATAAAGAAAGAGCTATCTACTACATCAATAGGACACTGGCCTCATACGAAGAAAACTATTATGTCATAGAGAAGGCTTTCCTAGTGGTGGTATTTGCTTCACAGAAATTATGACACTACATGATTGCTCATTCTACATGCCTCACTGCTAAGATTGATCCATTGAAATATTTTCTCAGTAAGGCTACCCTCACATGTAGGCTAGAAAAGTGGGTCATGATATCAATGAGTTTGACATCGAGTATCTAGAAATAAAGGCCATTAAAGGGTAGGCAATTGCAGATCAATTGGCGGAGGCACTTCTCATAGACCATCAACCGTTGAGCATTGAGTTTCCAGATGAGTCCAAACTTCTTCTCACACATCAATCCTGGACTATATTCTTTGACGGATCATTCACCCAACAGGGGTCAAGTGTTGGGATACTATTCATCACGCCACAAAAGTACTCTTTACCCAAAGCATACAAGATGTTTTTTCCTTGTACAAACAACATTGTCAAGTACAATTCTCTAACCAATGGCATGAAGATCACCATAGAGTGGCGAGTAGATGAACTCAAAGTCTTCAGTGATTCACAACTAGTCATCAATCAGGTAAATGACACTTATCAAACAAAGGATGACAAACTGGTGCCCTACAAACGGATGGTTAAAGACCTCTAAAAGTACTTTGCACACATCACATTCCAAGAGATTCCAAGGGCAAACAACAAAGTGGCTGATGCAATGGCCACTCTTGCTTCTATGCTATAGGTCTAATTGAATGAATTTCAACATGAATTCCTGGTGGAAACGTTACTCTACCCAGCCTATAACTCCCCTAAATCTCAGATTATCTATTCTTTCATAGGACATGATTCATCCTGCTACCATCACATATACTCCTACCTCCATGACCAGATTGTTCTAGATACCTACACCTAGAATGAGAAACGTCACCTAATCCACAGTGCCTCATGGTACGTTATCATAGCTAATGACTTGTATAGGCGAGGTCTAGATGATACCCTTCTTAGATTTTTAGAACCTAATGAGTTTAAGCGTGCATTAGTTGAGGTGCACAAAGGCATCTGTGGATCTCACTTGAGCCACCTGACACTGGACCGTAAACTTATTAGAGTTGGTTACTATTGGCAAAACATGGAAAAGGAAGCCACATAGTATGCTAAGTCTTGCAAACAGTGTCAATTACATGGGTATTTGATTCATGCTCTAGCCAAGGAGCTCATTTCATTCATCACTTTCTAGTCATTCCAGCAATGGGCTTTCGATTTGGTGGGTCAGATTCATCCTTCATCATTGAACGAACACAAGTTCATCATAACAGCAATAAATTATTTCACCAAGTGGGTAGAGGCAGTACCTCTCATTGCAGAAAATGGAAAATTTGTGGCAATGTTCATACTCAATTACATCACCTGCAGGTATGGTGTACCCTCTTCTATAATCATTGATAATAGGGGAAGTTTAAGAACAAGGATCTGAAGGAGCTATGTTCTAAATTAAAAATCACTCATCACTGGTCTTCCATCTATTATCCTTAGGGTAATGGACAGGTAGAAGCATCAAACAAAGCAATCCTTAAAATCCTGCATTGCACAGTTCACAAATCTAGATGAGATTGGCATCTCTGGATCAATCCATCTCTCTGGGAATATAGAACAAGTATACGAATACTAATAGGGGCCACGACTTTTGCTTTGGTTTATGGAGTGGATGTTGTGCTACCTATTGAGGTTGAGATTCCTACACTTTGAATCTCTCTGAAAGGCCTCATCACTGATGATGACAATAAAATATCTCAGCTGCAAGAGCTAGAACTACTAGATGAACATCGGAAAGTGGTGTTCAATCATAGGTTAGAGCATATTAGAAACAGATTTCTAAGAGATATAACAAGAAGTTTCAACCAAGGGAATTCCAAGTGGGTGATCTAGTTCTAAGAGAGAACCCTAAGAATCAACAACATCGGATCCAAAAGGGAAAGTTTGAGCTGAATTGGCTTGGTTTGTATGTTGTCACTACAGTATTTGGGTCTGACACCTATCAACTCTCCACCACTGAGGGAGAGAAACTCAAGGAGCCGATCAACACTCTTCATCTAAAATGATTCTACAACTGAGACATTGTTAGAATGCTCATGTATATAGTAAAGTCCTGAATAATCCTAAAAATTGCAAAATGTCCTGAAAATTTCAAAAAAATGGAAGTGTACTACCTAGTGGATGAAGTTTCTCATTCACAAATTCTTCTATTCTTACAAGAAATAACATTCATGGGAATATTTTTCTTCTTCTTTTCCCCCAAAATCCATCTGGATAAGTTTTTGTATACCTTGTCACGAGAGCACATGGCTTGTGTTGGCTCTAGTTTAATGAGATTTCCCATGGTTCTTCAGCTATATCTACCTATTCCAAAGATCTATTCTATATCTAAAAATACCACAAAAATTAAAAAATTCAACAATACAAAAAAAAACTAAGTGTCATTGATGAAAACCTGGTAAACAAGCGTAATGGTAGAAAAAAAAAATTTCTGCCAAGAAGGTGAAAACCTGGTAAACAGGTGCCTCTATTCTGTAATGCTATATCTATCGCAGCATCACTTGGCTCTGTACAGTTGCTTTCCTGCTTTCGTTTACTCATGTGCATGTTCTCAGTTACCTTCAAGATACCAACTTACATGGATTGAAACTGGTCGTACTCTAGGGACAACCTTCTTGGTCTAGGGGGCATTGTCCTATTACTTTTTGGGATCTCTCTCATGTCAGTCACCAATGGTTCTCACTGCGTCTACCTACTATCACTTAGCTTGTACTAAGATCTCTCTACTTGAGAATCTATTTCACCTCAGTCACTAGTGGTTCTCACTGTGTCTTCCTACTGTCGCCTAGCTATTACTAAGATCTCTCTACTTGAGAATCTCCCTCACATCAGTCACCAGTAATTCTCACTGCATCTTCCTATTGATGCCTAGCTATTACTGTGATCTCTCTACTTGACAATCTCTCTCACGTCAGTTACCAGTGGTTCTCATTGCGTCTGTCTACTATCATTGTACTGATGAGGTTTTCTCTCAAATGACATATATCTACAATTTAACATCAATCCATTGAAGTTAGAGTTGTACTCAACGCTCCCTTTATCAATACTCAGTCTTGGTGATCCTTTTCTTCAGTTTGTACATAGCTTTTAGTCACTTTCATGATGCTTCAGTTCTTTTGAGAACCCTCCTGCCTTGAAACTGATCTAGAGTCATAGCTTGGGGCAATCAAATCATCTTTGTCCTTACAACATGAGTCAAGTCAGAGATTGTTACTAGGGGCATGAGTCCCCAGATTTGATCATATCTTTGGATTACACTAGAGTCAGTAATCTTGTCATTTCTAAAGGACAACTCACTACTGCCACAAACATGTGTTTCTCAACACCACAATCAATAGTATTTTTTAACACTATCTTTGGACACATCTGTGTTTCTTAACACACATTGGATATCACAAATGTAAACATCTATCGATAGCAATCAAACACAAAGAAGTCACAAGCACAATGGTGTTTCTCAACACCCCTATACATATACACATTCAAAAAATTTGAAACTGGTTGAAGTATAGTGAACTTCTATTTGTATGCTATTTGTTCTCATTGATCTTTCGTTAATATTTTCTTTGTCTACTGCTTGTTGGTGTGGTCCTGATGATCCAGCGACGTCAGGTAAACAGGGTGTATGTGGTAAGAGCTCCTGCATTAAGATGGAAATACCTCACATCCCTTGATCCTATTTATTTGTACACCAAGGTGAGGTCAGAACTATCTCCTTGACTGTTATTGCTCTGCTTGTTTATGCAAGATCGCACTCATAGTTATCTTGGCTTTGAATGCCTCAATACTGGTGTACTCTTGCTATATTAAAATAGAAACAATGTTTAGGTCATCTTGGTTGTTGTGCCTAGATGCTTACATTGGTTTCCCATATCTCATCCAATGAAATTCATATTCACATTCTTATGGTTGCAATGGCACCAATAAGGATTGTATCGACTCTGATGTTCCAAAAATGCTCTATGATGATAACTATTCAATGGGTCCAACAACCACGTCCTAGGGATTGCATCTAGCATAGGATTTCACTTTCATTCTAGACAGTGTTTTGATGCTCACTTCATTGTGTTCTCCTAGATTTTTACGATGAGGGATTCTTATTCAACATTCTGGCTTCATCACGATTGCACAAGTGTTGGATCCTCGCTCTCAATATTCAAAAGTTCTTATTGAAAAAGATCCTTTTGGCCTATATATAGGTTTTGATCTTATTTTTCAAAAGTTCTCCATTTTGCATGAAAATCTCACCCTTGACCAAATCAACCGCTTTGAATCCATTTTCAAGATCGAAATCAAAATCTGACACTTCTATATAGCTCAAAATCGCATTTTAAAATTTTTGGGACTGACGCGATCAGACGTTTGTGTAGTCGACTTTCTGGCGTCGCTTTCTTGTCAAAATCATATCCAATCAACATTTTCTCAAAATCTTCAAAATTTTCATTAAAAGTCAACTCTGGTCAACCCCAGTCAAACTTGGTCAACTAGACCACGAAATCGCTCGAAATCTTCTGTAATCTATTTTGAGTTCTTCTCACTCTTTGCTTCAACATCTATCTGCACCTTATTTCTTTTAATCACCATTATGACATGTCATCTTTCCATTTCGCTCTCGAGTGGGCAAGATGATTACATAATTAAATCACTTTGAATCTATTTTAATCAATCTGATCTAATTTCAACAAATCCTCGTTGCTAGGGGTATCTCATCACTAGGGGCATGTTCAGTTTTCATACTTCACAGTCAAAACTGGATATTCCACAATTTTGAATCACTAGGGTCATCTTTGTTCCTTACAATCTTGTCATCTCATCTACTAGGTATTTGAGCAATCTAACTCAGATCCTTGAGGGTCAAGATTCTTTCTAGAGATGGTTCTTGAAATCTCATCTATTAGGTATTTGAGCAATCTAACTCAGATCCCTAAGGATCAAGCTTTGTTCTGGACACAGTTCTCAAAATCTCATCTTATAGGTATTTGAGCAATCTAACTCAGATCCTTGAGGATCAAGCTTCATTCTGGAGATGGTTCTCAAAATCTCATCTATTAAGTATTTGAGAAATCTAACTCAAATCCCTAAGGATCAAGCTTCATTCTGGAGATGGTTCTCAAAATCTCATCTATTAGGTATTTGAGCAATCTAACTCAGATCCCTGAGGATCAAGCTTCATTCTGAAGATGGCTCTCAAAATCTCATCTATTAGGTATCAGGGCAATCTAACCTGGATTCCTGAGAGTCAAGCTTCATTCTGGAGATGACCCTCAAAAGCTCTTTTAACCTGTGTCTGGGCAACCAACCTAGATTTTGGAGAATCAAGCTTCATTCTGGAGATGATTCTGAAACCTGATCTAACCAGTATCTTAGCAATTTAACCTAGATTCTGGAGGACTAAGCTTAGTTCTGGAGATAGTCCTAAAAATATCTATTGGCTACCTTTCAATGAATAGGTATCGAGGCAATCTAACCTTGAATCCTGAAGATTGAGCCTCGTTCTGGGGACAGTCTTTTGAAAGGTGATAATCTATTAGGTATCAGGGCAATCTAAGACAGATCCCTGAGGATCAAGCTTTGTTTTGGAGATGTTTCTTGAAATCTCACTACTAGGTATCGGGGCAATCCAACCTGGATTCCTAAGATTCAAGCTTCATTCTGAAGATGACCCTCAAAAACTTGACTTAATCAGCGTCTCGACAATCTAACGTAGACTTTGGACAGTTAAGCTCTATTTTGGATATGACTCTGAAACCTTCATCAATCGATCTTTACATCATCAATTCTCGAAATCAATTTCAAACTATTCTTCTATACTTCAAACATCAGACTATTCTTTGAATCAATGTGCCACTCGCACATCAATTCAAAGAGGGGCAAAATGTAACACCCCAAAATTGGCACCTTGCAACCATAACCAATTTTGTTGTATTTATCAATCTTCTGAATCATCAAAGTCTTATGGTACTAGGCAATTCTGAGTTTCGACTGACTCTACTTGACTTAAGTATCAAATGCAGAAAACCCTAAATCTGCATTAATCACATACTATATTTAATTCCTAAATATCAATTACAATTGGCTAAATAAACTCTATGATCGAATTATTTTAATTACAAAGTCCTAGCACTTTAATTAAATTAAATTCACCCTTTTAGCTAAAATACATGAAAAGGAATTAAATAAAATTTGATTATTAAATAAATATCCTCATTTTAATAATTGAATTTAATTATTCAAATAATTGAGAAAGTGCATTTATGAGGTCATATTTCATTTATTTAATCAAATAATTTCTCCAAAATCCTCACTTCAGTTCAGAAATGGAAACTTTGAGTTAATTGTAATTCAAATGTGCAACAAATCAGTTAATTGTTTCATTCACTCAAAAAGCCAATAGTTGACTGTTTCTCTCAAGCAAACTTGCCATTCTGAACTGGACTCTCATATTATAAAAGAATCCTCTTGTCTCTCATTCAAAAAAAGGAGAATGCATTGTTGAAGTATCGAACCGCTGCTGGATTTTTAATTCAATATTTATGTGCATTCAAGCTTTCATTATTATCATCATTATTGCAATAGATTAATATCATTCAAAAGATTAATCATGCATAGCTTAGTTTCTTTCAAGTATTCCTAGCTTAATCTCATCTCTCATTTCTAGCTTAATATTATCTCTCATTTCTAGATTAATCTTGCATAACTCACTTCTAGATTAAATATTGCACCTGCATTCTAGATTAAATCCTCCATTCTCAGATTGGTCTCGGTTGTTGGACTCTTGAATTTTGAGAGCTACTCAAAACCCCATCTAGATAGGAGGCAACAGGTTGACTCATCCATGCATTCAGGATTAATAACTTCATATTCATTCCTGTATGTGACTGATGAATAATGACTATGTTGAAGTGTATGGCTAAGTAAAGAGGCCCACATTTAGCATATACAACATGTAATTACCAGCACCCCTATTTTAGTGTTGTTGTTCTCTTTGATGCCTTCAAGCTATGGTTGTATATGGGTCAACCCCCATGTTAGGCTACTACTTATAATAAAAAATAGATGAAATTAACTTTCATATTTAACCTTAGTCAAACCTTAAGATTGATTTAATTTTTTTGAATAAGTTAGAAGACATGACAAGCAACAATACTTATTGGTTTGTTGTCTTAGATGTTGATGCAATGTACTATCTAAATGCTAGCACAATAATTAAAAAGAGATGATATATGCATAAAATGAATAAGGGTTTGTCTTTTTATATAACACATTAGTGACACAATTTCAACATTTCACGCTTGAGTTGGAAGAACTTAGCTTTCAACATATTATTGATACAATATATTTCATGCTTGAATTGGAAGTATCCTTGCTTGAGTTGGAAGTAACCTAGCTTTAACCCATTATCAAACTTGAATTGGGAACTTTACTTTCAAAAGCACACATACAAATTTTTAAATATGTTTAGAATTACAACTTTGGCTTCAATCAAGGTAAAGAACAAGAAATGTGAAGGTTTGGTTTAAACCAATACAGATAAAGGTTCAAAATCAAATAAACATCTACATAGGTACATACATATTTGTGTGTGTGTGTGTGTGTGTGTGTGTGTGTGTGTGTGTGTGTGTGTCTATATATATATATATATATATATATATATATATATATATATATATACACACACCACTTAAACACTAATTTATTACACTAAACATACAAAAATAAATAAAAAGCAAAATAAAAATCTAAAATTCTTTCGTATAAGATTATGATGATGAAATAAAAAATAAATAAAATTGTACAAAAATCATTATAAAAACATACAATAAAAAAAATATCATTTAAAATATTAATATCACATATAATATTTTTTTCCTTCATACGAATAACCTAATACAATTAAAAATACATAATATCTATTCTTATATCTGAAACACTATTACAATAAGAAAAGGAGCATCCAAAAACTATGAAACATGATAGCCCTTTATCCTTCCACAAATGCATTTCTTTGCTATGTACAATATAACAATTTTTGGACGATTTAATCAAATGCAAAACAATTTTAAATCTTCTTACCCACAAATATTTGATTAAAAAAAATTGATTGAATGATGATGACACTTAGGGCAATAAACAAAGGGAGATCGAATGATTGAACCCTATCTTGATTTTGAAGGCATGGTGTTGCTTTTCATATAGTCAAAAAAGTGGGATTGGGAAATTTTAAGTCAAAATTTAACCTACAATGAAATGAATATGGACCCACAACACTTTTTAAATGTCTGGTAACATCCCAAGTGTAAGGATATAGGTACGAGAAAAGACTAGGGTGGTCACATGGTGTTGAACTAGGATGTGGACTAAGCTCAAATATATTGTGAATTCCATGACCTTACAGCTTTCGTTTTGTAGGAAAAGGCCAAAACTTGCATGTTAAGCTTCTCAAATCAAGAGACAGCCATCCCTTGCCTCATAAATGTGAGCCTAACATTATTTGTGACAAGATTGGTATGAGTGAGCAAAAGTACACTTGTATTTGAAATGTTATGTTGGTATTTGACATGTAAAAAGTGTCTAGCCCAAGGTCCTTATCATGTCTTCTTTGGAAGACATTTTTCAATTGTTTTATATGGGCAAGGGACCCCTTTGTAGTGATGGGACTTAACCTTGCATGTGAACGGTCTATGTGTACTCATAGAGAGATTTGAATTTTTTTTTATGCTAGACAAAAATGTAAGTATACAAGACAAGACAAAACACTACTAATCCCTTCCATTCATGCTTCTGTAGGGTATATGTTGAGTGGCCCTTATTTGAAAGTATTTCATTTTGACTCATCTTTAAGAGGGCAAGCATGTTATATACCATTAGAAATACACTTTAATCAACATTATTATCCATCATTTCCATCATACAAGAACAAGAAAAAGACCCTATGAAATAACTTTGTCAAATGTCATCTATTAGGTAGTCAATGATATGGCCCCCTTTTTATGAGTTCAAAGTCCAAGAGGATAAAATAAAATAGATTTGTTTAAAGGATAATCACCATATTGGGTATTCAATGGGATAAATATAAATAATTTTCTCAAGCAATGAGACATTTGCATTTTAAGTCCCATCTATCTTTGTGCATTATTTTGTGTGCATTTTGACTAAATGTCTTTTCTTTTCTTCCCTAATAATTATATGGTAGTTGAATTTATGCTTCTTTTACAACCTTCTTTGGGTTACTATTGCCAATAACACTTTCTCACGAGAAGGGGAATTCTTTTTGGTTTAGCTTGTTTTAATCTCTACTCATTATTTTACCACATTAAATATATCTTTACTATAGCTTTAATGGTACCACTCTCTTTTTTTATTTGCATTAACGCAGAAAATATTACTTTTTAATGGTGAAATTTCCGTAGCCATATCGATTGCCATTTACTTTTGTAGGTCCATTTGGTTATATATATATATATATATATATATATATATATATNTTTATATATATATATATATATATATATATATATATATATATATATATATATATATAAAGTGTATTTTATATAAAATTGAGTTTATTTTTTATTTATTTGTATTTATTGTTATATATTAGTTGATATTATTTATTTTTTATATTTCGATAATGTTTTTGTTTTTTTATTTTAAAGCTTATATTTATTTGTTTACACTGATTTTAGCATGCATGTAATGATTTTGTGGTCTCTCCATTTTTTAAAATTTTCTGTATATTGTGGGCACATGATTTAACTGCCTTACCTAATCATTTATTGATAGTGCATGCTTGTAGGTTTGGGATTTAGGAAAGGACGACATTCTTGCCTTGTTGATGTCATTTTCATCATGTATGCTTTTGAACTCTTCAGCTATTGATTGCTTATGTGGTGCCTTGTTATCATGACGATCTTGATAGATTCATTGGCTTGTTCACATGAGTTTTGCACATTTAAACTAGGGAATATCTGGATATCTGGGCACTCCATTATAGTGTGTCATGTCTTGAGCTTGTTATTGTCTTTTCATTCTTACTGAGCTTATCATATAAATGCACTAAGACTAACATTTGTTCATCACTAAAAAGACTTGAGCCCATTTTCATTGGTATAGTGGATTTGTCTTAATTAAATGGATTTATTCTCACATGTGTGATATATTTATTCCATGTTGGTTGATATTGGTTAAAATTGATATAGTCTTGCATTGCATGCCATATATATGGGGCTTGGGCTTGTTTTGTATGATGTTTTCAAGGCTAATTTTGTTATTAACTTTTATTGTTAATATCGATTGCTTAGCATGAAGTACAAAATTAATCTACCACAATGCTCTTGGGAGGTAAGGTGGGGGCTCAGTATAATATTAAGCATTTGTCACTAGTATTCACTTTGACCTATTACCACATTAAGGATGTTGTCCAAACTTTGATCGGTAATGATTACTTAAATTCTAAAGCCTTTGCTATATTTATCGAAGTTGCATCAAGATTTCTCATTGTATTAATCGATCTCGTGCTTGATGTTCCACTTGTTTGCTCAATTGCTATTAAATTTTTTAATTCATCTCTGTATGAGGAAGATATACTAGATTATTTCATTAATTCTCTTAAGTTAAACAATGAGGTCTTCCCCATTACTAGCATTATTAGCTTCTCTAGCTTTATGGCTAAAGTTCATCTTTGAGAATTGTTTGTTGTTGTTAGATTTGGTGTGCAAGATGGAAAACTTCTGGTCTCTATTGAAGAACTTGGTAGATTGCTTAAAATATTTTCTCTTCATATTGTGTCTTCTGCAATTGATCAGTTCTTGGAAATCTACACTCTATTGGTCCATCCTCAAGAGTTTTATGGTTTTGATGTTTTGGCAATTTCTCTACTACAAGCCACTTCTCGTATTGAGGGGGTTGATCATGATTCTTCACTACCTGTCTATGTTGATCACTCTAATGATACATTGCATCTATCATCAAGGAATGAGCCTTCAGACATGAATACACTAAGTTTTGTATCTTTGGATGATATGGGAGATAGGTACTCCCCACCTCTTACCAACACTAGCAACTGGTTTTTTGAAATGTCTGGTTTATATTATAATTCTACCTCTTCTTCTCAGAAGGATAATGATGTCTAGTCTTTTGATAGTATTTTGTTATCTTGGCAGATTGCCTTCTTTTTTTATAAATTGTGTATACTACTGGCACTACCAATATGGGGGATGGTGGTGGTTCTAATTTTTTTTCTCTTGGGAATATTTTTCTTGTACTAGATGGGATTTATACACATTGCAATCTACACATCTTGTTTATTTCTCCAGGATCATTTTTGTACTCTTCATATTTTAAATTAATAAAATTTTAGAGACTTCGATCACTTTTATTAAAAAATAATAATAAAATTTATCTATTTTCTTTGATGAATAGTTTCTACATTGTTATTTAAAAATAGTATTACATATATATAGAAAATAAAAGTGAGTAGAAAAATTCATATGAGGCATATGCTTGCAAAAAGATATTGTTGAACCTACAAGAAGTCACTAGACTAAAGCACAAGCAGAAGAAAGAGAGCAGTCTATGTCATCCAGTTTTCCCAATACATCAATGGGATCTAGGGTCACCACAAGAGAGCCTCACCCATCATTATTATGAACATTTTCTTGATTTTCTTCAATGCCCACTCAAGAAAGAGAGATAGAAAGACGCATCGAAGAAACCTATTAGAGTCTAGTCAACATGATAATCCTCCACCAATAGGTGGTAAAGAGTCAAGAATACATATTTATAGGTTGTAACCCACACTAAGCACAATCCCTTCTCATATAGGAGGAGAAGCTTTTGATTGATTCTTTTAATGGTCATGGGAAGGTTGGCTATGACGATAATATTGCTCGCATAAAGGTGTATGACCCTAAGTAAATGCGGGTGTGAGGGGCACCCTAGCCATAACATAAGGGGAGTTACCACAATTGTCCACTAACACCTATAAGTACACTACCTTAGATGCAACTTAATTAGTTTACACTTGAATTTTCAATAATACCTTAAGACAAATTATAATTTAACATAAATTAAAAAATTAATGATCAATTGAAAATCCTTAAAAATAGCAATTTTTTTTAATCTTTTCATATGATAAACAAAACCTCCAACCTAAAACCATGCTAGGCCAGAACAAATGTGAGAAAATCATGTAATAAGATCATATGATAGGAATATGGCTTTGGTGAGAAACTCTAAGAAGGCATGAATCTAAGAACAAACATCCTAATGTAGGTCTTCCCATAGTTTGATGGTTAAGCTATGGCATTGTTGATATTGGCACTAAGGTTCAAACTCTAGTTGGACTATTATGATAGCATGCTTGTGCCTTTAATGATCCAATGTGCTTGTAGGTTATGATTTGTTGTGACATTCATGTTTGTGATTCTATATGAGTTCATGTATGTGCTAGACCCTCATTAGGCTAGTGTGTGTATGGGCTCAAAGCCCTCATTGGGCTGGTGTGCTAACAAGCCATAAACCCTACTAGGCTATCATGTTCAAGAGCTATGGTCTCCTACTAAGCTACCATTCTCATGGGTCTAGGCAGTTGTGTTGTGCATTCATGTTGAGCATGACGTCCCCCATTTTTGGCCTCTCCTAGTATGGGCTAGGCTAAAAATTATTACATTAAATTGAACTAGAAAAAAAGTCAAAAGAGATGCTTGAGAGACTCTTGATGCCTACCAAAAGTGTATCAAGGATCAAGAATATCCATATAGTACAATTCAAAACAAAAGAGGAGGTCTTTAAATAAAAGACACTAGGAAAAGTGAGTCAATTTGGGCTTCAATATTGTTAAACTTATGGTTTGTAACTTGCATATTTTAAACTAACACTAGTGAGTAAATATACCACCATTGGTTCAAGGTGGACATTAGAGGAAAATGAGGAGAAAGCCAATCATACACTTGTCAAGATATAATTTTAAAATGTAGTGCCTAGATACCATTTCTAGCATTTTCATCAATATTTTCACTATCTTAAACTAATTTTGTGACCCATATTAGTCAAAATGGCTTCACAATTATGTCAAAAGTTTCTCAATCTTCATTGGAAAGATGAATTTTAGATTTGACTTCATTCTAGGAGAGGAGATTCTTGATAGTTGTCAATAAGATATCCAAGGGTCTTCTGATCCTCTGTCTAGAAAATGTTTAAGTATGAACCTAAGTAGTCCTCACAAGAGTGTTGGTATGTGGTGACTAATCATGTTGTTGGGCTTAAATTTTGGTGACTCTTTCAGCCACATTTTCCCCTAAATAAATTAGTGGGACAATGCACATGATAGAGCCCCTTCTATGGAGCCTTGAGTGGACCATCCCCCAGGAAGAGCCTGTGATAGGGGTCTAGGGGCAAAATCCCCAACAAGGGTTGTTGGAGGCAACATCCATAAAGTGAAAATTGCCCATTATTTAATAAAGCCCAATTGAATATTATTTTGGTATGTGAGCCAACCTTTGCAAATTTTCAAAAAGGGTTTGATAAGTAAGTGGTTGTACTATGTGAAATATCACTATATGTAATTTTCTCTTTATTCGATAATGAAAGGAAGTGGATGACTGCTTCTCTATGTAAATAGCTCACATTGAGTGAGCTGCAATAAATCTAAATGTATTTTTGTGAAATATTATTTTTGCCTCTTTTATTCAACATTATATTTAATATTTTTTATTGCTCTAATCTATATAAACTCTAACATTTAGAGGATAATTTTGATATTGAAAAATAGAAGACCATAAAAGCTTTCCCAATAC
Organism: Thuja plicata; assembly: GCA_018584345.1. Lineage (NCBI taxonomy): Eukaryota > Viridiplantae > Streptophyta > Pinopsida > Cupressales > Cupressaceae > Thuja > Thuja plicata. The sequence continues at coordinate 407,002 of MU221933.1, forward strand.
ATAGAAAGACTAGTATGAAAAATAGAACCATTACAAATAAGTCAAGAATTCATAGAATACTAAATCCACCACATATGTTTTATCGTAAAGGATCTTTGAATCTGAACAATATCTTTCACAATAAGAAGAGTATGAAGTCTAAGCCCCTTTCAAGCTAGTCACGTAACTAGATGACCTAAAAACCTATATTATTGTACTAATTGTTTTAGGCTCCATTACTCTTAAAAAGATGAATAGTCCAAACCTTGACGTTGAGATTAGACTAATTTCAACCCTCTCTATTGATGAGGAAGACAATAAAACTATCAAGCCACTCAATCGAAACCCCTTTTTCAAGAATAAAAAGTATTTGCAAAGATGGAAAAGATGCCTAAAAGTGAAAGGTGATGTGTACAAACTTAAAATTTTACCATTGTTATTCCATTTCCATCCAAATAAAATTAATCCAAGCATGGTTAGGAAAGAAGGATTACTAATAGCATTGAATCCTTGTTCGTGAATAATAAATAAGCCTTTAGAAAGTGTTTGTTTGACTAAAGAGATTTATATGTTGATTTATGTTTTTGAAAAGAGAGAAAATGATCATTAGCTAATGGTCATTCACTATCTAAGATAAAGAATTGGGTAAAGAAATATATTAAATTAGATCTTGAGAAACAAAATGAGCTAGGAAGTACCCAAACCCTTTACTAGAAAACACATACAATATTGGAGTTAGACAAAACCCTTAAAAAATAGATCAAAAGAGACTGAATGGAATTGATTACTGACCATTAGTACTAAGGCAAAAAAAATGAATCAACAAAATAATGTGTACAGATTGAATGAATCAGGCTCCAAATCCTACATTTGAAGCATCTCAAAATAAAAGGGTCACACAATATAACCATAAAATTTTGTAAAGTCAATTTTAATGAAATATCTTGTTGATGAGATTTTTGAGCTCATTCTATACCTTCCCAAATGGAAACTCTTTTACCTAATATGTATCTAAATTTAATAAATTTGGTATGCTTAGGTCAAATAATTGAGGATCATGATAACCAAACTTCAAGGGTAAGACTTTGACAATACTTTTATAAAATAATGTCCAAAGTGATGGGTTATTAGATATACATTTCTATATCCTAATTTTTAGATATGAATTTAGTATTAGTAGTTTTATGAATTTTCTTAAGGAATTATACTAATTAATGCTCAAAATAAAAAATTTCCAAATCATCATCAACATAATCTGAAGGTTTCTATAGGAAAATCCATAACACCTAGGGCATTTACCATTAGTCATGGTGAAAAATATTTCATAAAGAACAATAATAGAGAGAAATTGATCACAAAAGGATTATTGAGAGGACTAAATATAGCAAGAAAAACTTAAGGAATTTTCACAAAGCATGACCATGCTCAAGAGAATTTTCTTGAGACTTTAAAACATGTATGTAATAATTAACAAATTCTTAAAGTATATTTGGAATATCCTTGAGAATAAAATGCCCATCTTTGATCTTCTTAATACCTTGATAACTTTGATGATCTCAAGGATCTTGAAAAAAGTATTTTCTATCTCTATCACCTACATTAAGCCAATGGAATTTGGGTTTCATTTGAGCACATCTAGAAAATTAGTGGTTAATAGTTTATTTCCAATAATGGAACCCATCTACCATAACCTACAAAGAAGGGGAGAAAGATTCAACTTTGAGGGGAAGAGTAGCTTGATGGAGATCTAAGGTGGTAACCTCATATCCATGCTTATTTAAAATGACAAAGTAATCACCATAGACATAAATAAAGTAAGAAGTATACTTTATGTCCCTCTTCCACCAAGTAATCTATCTTATCATCTAGGAAGACCCGATCTCTAAATTACACAGTGAGTAAATATGGAAGTTTTAAGAAAAAATTGATTTGATAGCCTTGGGGTAGAAAAATATTGAAATATGAATTTGATGGGACAATGGTAAAATGGGTGACATCCAACAAGGGTTCAAATAGATGAGAAAGAAATTATAAAAATAAAAATAAAAATTGAGAAAAAATCATAGCATGGTCAATGTGTTTAAAGGATTTGTAAGGTTCAACCCAAAAATTATTCCACGTATACCAATGAAAATATTTGTGGTAGAAATCCACATTAGGGTTGGAAGGACCCTATTTATTATGCATGTACTATCATGTCTCTATCTCATCCATTGTCCACACATAGGAAAATCACCATCTTCATCATGTTTCATATTCATCAATATTTAAAGTCTCTACACATGACCTAAGTGTCAAAAATCACTAAATCAATAATCCATCGCCATAATTAAGATCTATCCATAATATCATTTAAAGAATATGTATTTATAATTATAAAGGAATTATTTTAAAATACAAGTGGTTATATATCGCCATATAAGGTTAATCCATTGATATGTCACATGTTGAATCCACCTACGAGAAAGAAATGTGAAAACATCTCTACAACTAGCATTATGATTGCTAAAAAAAGATCTAATTGACCAATGATAAAATTCAAGAATTACAAGAGATCCAATAACATTGAACTCCTATAAGAAAATAACATGCAAAGGTATGTTTTTTAGTAGAAATATCTCACTACATTTTTTTATGGGGAGGTCGGTGAGAACTTGAACATTATAGGAGATAAAATTCATTGATGAGAATCATGAGCCATATCATCACTATTTGACTCTTCAAGTAAGGAATAATGATTTTGTAAAATCTTGTCACTTGAAAAATTCTTAAACTAAATCTTGGGGATCGACAACCTCATTTTATTGTAGTATACACTCCCTCTTACTTCTTAGGTGAACTACTCAAATGATTTAGATTAACACTTGAGAAGAGTCAAAATGAATGTGTCTCTCTATCTACAAGTATAAAATAAATGTTGGCTACAATACTCTATAGAACCATGGTATGATAAGATGATCCCTATTATAGGGAGTGACCTCTTTCTACTTCTAAAAATAGTTTCAAGACACCCTTGTTTTCTTTTGAGTATTTGATTAGTTAGGCTTGGAAAAGGTTTTAGTATAAGAACCACTAATGTTTACAATTATTTTATCATGGCTCCCAATTATAGTCTTGGATAAGACTTGATATGTGAGGAGGCAAGTTCTTGCACCTCAAATACTAACACCAAAAACAAGCATTGTAAAAATTAAGGTAAAACATGTTTTGGTTGTGGCATAGATGTTCAATCTAGATTTCAACTGACTCTTTTCGATCTTTAGAAATTTCTAACAAGGAAAAGGAAGCCTTGGATATTCAAGCGACATGAACACGTGACATGTCTTTTCATTTGAGATGGCAATGTTACATGGTTGATATACTTATAGAGATGTATGAATATACCTTGGGTTAGGTTCAGGATAGCATCGACATGGCCAACCTTAACAAACTAAAAAGGAGAAAAAAACCTTTGGTAAGATACTGATTAGTATCAAGCCTAACCCTTTGCAGGTTCCATTGCTTGTTAATCTATTAATGAAGTGTGCTTCCATGAGTTCTTCCAAGAAAATATCCTATCAAAGTACAATTTTATAATGACTTACATTTATTATCAAATTCAAGGATGAGAAGCACTAGGTTCACTAAATGATAAAAAAAAATTACATCATGGAATACTTTGGGAATTGACTTTTAGGGATGCTCGTCGAGAGGTGTCATTTTTTAGAGCTACTAAACCTTCAACACTAGTAGAAATTGTTGGATTGAACCAATTTTTGGCTGTATAAATAAATACTAAAATATTTTATAGTGTACGCGTTTAATTGTATGTCATATATAATTGATGTTTAAAATATACTATTTTTGTATTTGTTTTCATTAATAACTTATGTATTGTCATTCAAAAATAGCGTTACACATATTTAGAAAATAAAAGTGGCTTAAAATGTCACGTCCCTAAATTTTATATGTGGATTAACTGGGAGAATGAAAAAATTAATTAAAAAATAATTCACTACACTAAAGGACAAGTAGAAATGGGGATATCTATCATCCATTTTACCCCATACATTAATGGGATTTGGGGTTATCACATGAGATTTCCATCCATCATTATTATGAATATTTTTAATCTTTATTTTCTTCAATGACCACTTAAGAAAGAGAGATGGAAAGAGTCTCTCAAGGAAACTAGATGGAGTCTTTTCCAACATGAAGATCCTCCACTATTGGATTGTAAAGAGTCAGAGTACTTATTTATAGGTTGTAACCAATCCCATTGAGCATAATCCATTCTCATAGGAGGATAAGCTTATGATTGATTCTCTCAATGGTCATGGGAAGGTTTGATATGAAGATGACAACACCCACATAATGGTGAATGACCCTAAGAGGAGGAGGGTGTTAGGGGCACATAAGCCACAACATAAGGGGCATTACCCTGGTTGTCCACTAATACCTATAAGTGATCCACATCAAGAGAAAATTGTATCTGTGAAAATGGGTCTTTTTTCTTGCAGCTGTAAACACACACACACACACTTCAATGAGTCTTTACATGGTTAGCGGGTTAGAAAATATGAAATCAAAATGTAGTAAACAACTACAGTAACCAAAACTGACCCATTTCCTTCTAGTAGGCAGGATTATAGACTTTTCTCTCAGGTCATCGCAAAGTCCAGTGACTACACACTATTCTAAATGAAGGATTTGAAATCTATAGCTAAATGATCTAAATGATATGCAGATGCAGTTGTGGTAAATCCAAGCTAATTAAGAATTAATTTTAGAAGCACCAAATGAAATGTGTAAGATTCATTTTAAACCCAAAATCAAATGTGCTCTAAATTATGAGTTTGCTTGCTTAAACAAATAAACTAAAAATAGTTACTTAAAATGATAAATGCTTCAAAAACATAAAAATAAAAATTGCATAATAACAATAGAAAAAGTTAGGATCCTTTGTGAAGGAAAAGAGCTTCTCTTTTATAGAAAATCTATCCCAAATCGATGGTCAAGATTAGAGGAAATGAGTGGCTCAGATTTGATTTGAGGAAGCATAATCCATGTGCAAGCAATTTGATTGGTCGAAAGATTTAGTTGACTGAACTAACTGATTAGTGTTTTTGGAAACTTCCAAAATCATTTTTAGTTAGCAACTTTATTTCCAAAATGATAAATAGTGGAGAATCAGTTAACTGAGTGGAATTGGATTGTTTCTAATTTGGTAATAGTTAACTAGATTTGATGATGTCATATGTATTTTTAAAGATTTAATTGATTATGAATGCACATTTGTTTTTATTAATTAATTTAATTCCCTTCTTTTTTGGTCGGTTATTTAATTCCCTTTTTTTATTTTATTGACAATTTTAGCAATTTTATGTAATTAATATATCAGAAGTATTAATTAAATAATTAAGATAAGGTTTATTTTCCAATGTATTGCATTTCAGGAATTAGTTAATTAATCAAGTACGATGATTGATTAAGACCTAGGGTTCATGTTAGATTAGGTTGAATTTGATAGATTGAGGAATTGCCTGTTTGATTTGGGACTTAGGGTTTATCAAGATTAGGGTTTCTTGATTAATTGTTGCATTTGGGGGTCTAGGATTTAGATGACCATTTTTATGTGATTACATTTTCCCCTCTTTGAATTGATGTGTGATCAACGCATTGATTCAATGACCTATTAGAAAGAAGACCCATAACAGTTTGATTTGAAGTGATGAAACATTCTTTTGAAGAAGAAGACCGACTTTGAGCTTGATTGGACGAAGATTGATCAAAAGATATAAAAAGAATACTTAGTTTGATTTGAAGTGATGAAACTAATTACCATTAAGAGATTTGATTAGCAAGCAAATTGACTTGATTTGAAGCGATGAAGCCAATTTGATCAATGTATCTGGTTTCAATAATGAATAGCCCATATAAGACTGATCTTGTCTAGTTTCAAGGGTATTCATCACTGTATAAGACCATTGATTAGGTTGTCTTTGATTTTAAGATGATCTCAACTTGATTTGATGTGATGAAGTTGAGATGCCCCAAGCGATGGGGTTTTGATTGAGGATGTGATCACTGGAATGTTGATGTCCTGATCCTGCCCCCTCAGGAGCGAAATCAAAATATGGCTAAGTGCCCCAGTGATGAGAAGAAATTTGATTGATAAAATGATGGAAGAAGAAGTTGATCATATTAGAAATAGATCCCAAGAGGTTAGGACAAAATATATACTTGATGGGAGGTCTTGTTTGACCAAGATTGACCAAAAGTATGATAGGACGATTGATTAGAAGAAAAGCATGATAGATTTCCATTGGTTGCACAAGCGGTTAATTTAAGATTTCAATTTTGATCCTGAAATTGGAATCAGGATAGTAAAATTAGCCAAGGCTGTCATTTTCACGGTGCACAACTGACCACTTGGAAAAAGGAAGATTGATTGATAAGAACCTCAGATCCTTCACATTGGAGGAAGATATCAATATTATGCAGATTTCAATAGCATGCAGATGTAGATGTAGATGCAAGACTAACATGAATGTAACCTAAGGTGTATTCACTGAACCTTTAGCATTGAAAATTTTCATCATCGAGCATTTTTGGAACATCAAAGTTGATACAATCCTTACTGGTGTCACTGTGACCATAAGAATATGAATATGATTTTTATTGGATAAGATATGAGAAACTAACATAAGCATTGGGGCACAAAATCTGAGATGACCTAAACATTATTTCTAGTTGATGTTGCAAGAGTACATTAGTATTGAGTCATTCAAAGCCAAGATAACCATGAGTGTGATCTTGCGTAAACAAGCAGAGTAATAACAGTCAAGGAGATAGTTCTGACCTGACCTTTGCGTACAAGTAAACAAGATCGAGGGATGTGAGGCTTTTTTGCCTTAATGCAGGAGCTCTTATCACATACACCCTATTTATTTGACATTGTTGGATCATCGAGACCACACCAACAAGAAGTAGACAAAGAAAAGATTGACGAAAAATCAATGAAAATAGACAACATACAAATAAAAGTTCAACATACTTTAGCTAGTTTCAAAGTTTTTCGATGTGTATATGTAGGAGGTGTTGAGAAACACCATTGTTCTTGTGAGTGCGATGTGTTTGATTTTTATCGATCTTTTGTTTACTTTTGCGGTATCCAATGTGTGTTAAGAAACATAGATGTAGCCAAAGATAGTGTTAAGAAACACTTTTGATTAGGGTGTTGAGAAACACCTGTTTGGGTCAGTAGTGATTTGTCCTTCAGAATTGACAAGATTACTGACTCTTGTGTAATCCAAAGATACTTTAAAATTTTGGGCCCATGCACCATGGTAAAAAACATTGATTGCAATGATAACTAACTTGACTCATACTGCGAGGACAAACATGATTCGATTGCCCCCAGACTATGAATCTAGATCAGTTTCAAGCCAGGAGGGTTCTCAAAAGAACCAAAGTGTTAATTCTCAAGAAAGATCACATTGGTTTTCTCCAATGTCTAGCAAGGTATAGAACATTACAGATGGATGAGAAAGTTGATGGATGAGGTGAAAAGACAATGATGGATGAAGAGGGTGAATGAAACCCTCAAAGACAGTCTCCTCAAGATTACCCAAGATAGGGAAAAAATAAATGTAGCAATGTAGGATCATGGAGCAATGCTAGATAGCATATTGGATAATGACCTGATGTCATGAAAAGTAGGTGGTCCAAAAGAGTGGACATGTCAAGAAGTTTTTGAGAAACAATTTTGCATTTTTTTGGTTCTTCATTTTGATCAAGACCAAGGGGTCAATAGGATAGGATAGCATAGCATGATCAGGATAAAGGGTGATGGAAGCTATGAGTGGTGGCTTGGATTATGGCAGGAATGTGCAAAAATAGGGAGGATAGGCATGGTATGAGAAACATCACGATAGGGTACCATGGACGAGAGCAAGTGAATAGGCTGATGGAAAGGATAATGAATGTCAAGATGCATGTGTGTTCATGGATAGGCTCAACCTTTTCAAGATCACCCGAAGGAACATGGATGCTCATGGGCTAGTTCAATGTAAGATATGATGGATAAGATGACATGGACGAAACTTTCCCCCAAGTGAAGAAAGCAAATAGGAGGAATTACGCATGATGCCTATTTGCCAGATTTTCATCACGGTACTTGTCCAAGGTGATAGAAGAAGTGGTTTTCACCATAGGATGGATTGATTTGTCTTTACTTTTTCTACCAAGGTGCCTGTTTACTAGGTTTTCATAAAGTTACGTTTTCTCCTTTTTTTTTTCTTTTTTTTTTTTTTTTCTTTTATGTACTTTTTGATTTTATGGAGGAACTTTAGCTTCTTTCTCTTTAGATAGTGCTCCTTTGAAAGATATAATATGATAGGCCAAGGCCGCTGAAAGTATTCTCAAGGATGTTAATAAGGTGATGGTAGGGAATGAATGGAGGATAAGGGAGATGGTAGCCAATGATTTATCTGATAGATTAGATAAGAGGACTGGAAGGATATGTGATAGACGGGTAGGTGATAGGTGCGAGATATTGGTTAGGGTATTGAAAGGTTTGTGTAGAGGTAGATGGAAATGGTGATAAGATCAACATTGACACACCCCTTGAAGGGTAGTGGATGGATGGAGGAAAAATGGATGGAATAGCTTGAGGCTTTGATGTATGAGTTGATATGGATCTTGGTACACAAGGACCCAAGATGAATGGAGAAGAGGATGAAGTATTCTAGGTAATGGATTTTGGGACATGAGGACCCAAAATAGAGTTAGAAGATGGGAGATGTTTAGATGGAGATGAAGTGGAAGACTTTGGAAGCTTGGATGCCAACTCTAATGTTCCCTTTTTGTTCAACCCTTTCAAGAGATACTTGGAAGTCCACATAACTTTTGATTTTCTTTTTGTATCCAAGTCCTTTAGAAGAGACTTGGGAATCCACATAGCTTTTGATTTTCCTTTTCTTTTGGATGATTTAGAACGTAATTATTCCATGATGGATTTAGGAACCCATATTTTCTTTGATTTTATTCTTTTCTTAGTGGACCTTTGTTGTCTCTTGAATATTTTCTTTTTCTTTGTAGTCACATGTCGATTAGATTGGACATAGTGATCTTCATATGCAAGTGGATTCTTGTATTTTTTATTTCTTCGTTGCACATCCAAATTACTTCCAAAAGACTTGGGAACTATGGATGAATAGGGTCGATATGGATGGTTCATATGGAGTTGTTGATAGGGAGGGTTCAAGGATGCATGTCTTTGTTGATCTTGATAGGGGATAGGGTAAGTGGATGACAAATTAGTAGTTATAAGTGTGTTGGATGGAGGGATATAAGGACCCAATATAGATGGAAGGTTTGATGGTTTTATCTTTGGGATATAGGGACCAAGGATGGATTTGGAGGGTGGAGAAGGATGATGCATATGTTTAAATGGAGGGAGATAAGGTGTGGAAGGGATATCAACATCTTTAGAGTGAGTTGCATGACCAAGGCTCTTCTCTTTATAATTTATTTTTATATCAATAGGTGCATGAGTAGCTTTGATAGGAGCAATTTGGATAGGAGCAGCTGAAGCTTGAGGGTATTTATTGTTATGCAAGGGATTTTGAGGAATGATGGTTTTTGGATATGGAAGAATACAACAAGGGGATGACGGGATGCTTTGATCTTAACAAGGATCTTTAGATTGTTTATAAAGGGTACTTTGCTCTTGATTTTCAATAGGCTCATTAGAGACTATGGAAATGATATCTTGATCTTTCTTGGGAGATGGAGAGCTATGTTCTTGGAAGAAATGGAAGGGGATGATAAAACCATCATGGGACTCTTGAGATATGTGACTTTGGTCAACCATTGGATATGGATGGATGGTGTCTTGATCTTGATCATTACTGATATTTATTTCTTCACACTTTGGATTGTCCTCTTGATAGGAAGCCACTTCTAAGGATGAGGTAGGAGTTTTGATATACATGAGGGATTCTTGATAGGCTGATGGACAATAATTTGGACTAGGCCTGATAGGTGTTGAAGCACCTGATATCTCAGGATCTAGAATCATTGAAGAATGGAGTAGATTTCCAGCAGAATGCAACTTAGCTTGGGTTTCTTTCAGAGGTAGTCATTGAGGGTAGAAATAGTCATCATTAGGATCATTCTTTGATAGAGATGGTGTGGCTGGTTGTGAAGCTTTAGGAGATGGAGGAATGGTGGAAGAAGTAGATGTGATATGTGAACCATTGCTAGACATGGATTCCTAATATTGATCATGCTTGAGATTAGATGAATCATTAGGATTTTCCACTTCGATTATGCCATCATCTTTGAGATCTTGGATTTTATGTTTCAACTCCATGCAAGATGAAGTTTTATGCTCATTGTGTCGATGATATGCACAATAGGTACTCAATAATTTCAATCCACGTGATGTGACTTGAGGTAGTGTGATGAGGTCATGATCAAGAAGTTCTTCCAATGTCGATTCATAAGATTGTCCCAAAGGAGTGAAGTCCCTCTTTCATTTAACCCAAGGTTTTTATTTCATGAGGTTACTAACCCCTTTGGAGTGAGACTTCATGGTGTTCGCAATAGCTTTAAGGGTTTTAGAGCCACTCTCTTGATCAAAGATAGGATTTCCATAACAAGATTCTTCCATGTTGGAAGGAAGTGGAGAGATGTGATAATCATGATCAAATAGTGAAGGACAGATTGATCTTAATTTGGATTGGTTGGATTGTGTATCATTTTACCCCTTTAATTCCTAGAGTTTAGATTTCAAAGTTTGAAGTTGTTTTGATAAAGCTACCATAAGAATCTCTTCTTTCACATTGTTCAGACCATAAGGTTTAGCCTATTTTATTTTAAACATTGTAAGATTGTCTTGATGCACTTTCCTAGAAGATTGAAGAGAAGGTATGATGAATCAATTGTTTGCATGATAGGTGTTGAAGTGATATCTAAAGTGCTGACTAAGTCCAAGACCAAAAGACAAAAGAGATAATTTCCAACTAAGAGAGATAGCAATGGATCCGATCTTGAGTCAAGCTTAACAAACCTACTCTTGCAACTCAGGATAAGGACAACGTGAACAAAGATGATTAAGATAACAAGTCACTTGGACTAGCACAACAAAGTCAGATTTCAAAATAGCAAGTGAGTCAGACTATCAATAGATTGTAGTCAAAGAAAGACTAGTAGTGATATTGGTGAGAACACAAATTTGAGAAAATTTAGATAGAACCAGGGTGATGGAAGATAGAATTGGACAATAACTCGACTGATTTTTAGAGTTTTAACACTAGATGCAGAAACTTGGACAAGAGTTTGACAGTTTAACACCTAAAAGTGTAGATTTGTTTGATCATTTTGATGTTCATTTTGATTGTCTGGTTTCTGTTTTGATGTTCACTCATGCAAGACACATCAAGAAGAATGATTATTGTAAAAAGAACAAACACACCAGAACCTAGGTAAGCTAAGGCAATATCTACTGAATCCCCACTTGAACCAAATCTTAGCCACACCTACTCATAGCAGACAAATTAGAAGCTTGGAGGCACGGGCTCCTCCTTACAGTGCACTCGCTTTTTAGCCACACCAAGCTTCGAATCCCAAGGGCAATCACTTCCCAAGGGACCTTTGTCTCTACTAAGAGCCATGAAAATATGGGATGTCTTAGTTGGTATCATACCTTCTGTGCCAAAAAATAGAGGGATTTTTGGTCACTAGAAAAAAAATTTGGTCAGGGAATCTATTCAGGTGGCTATACATGCGATATATTAGCCCTGTTAAGGAGGCCTCCCAACCTACAAAAGTTACGTTCTATAGGTTTTTATGCACCACATGGGTACTGAGGGAGATCTTCCATCGGCATAGAAAAATTGACAGTTGTTCACTATGAGATTAATCACAATGACATTTTTTATATACCGGTTTGGAAGGGCTTGGCTTTAGCGTGTTACCAGTTGGGCAATCCCTCTCACCGGCTTTGTTAAAGCTCTTGGAAGGTATCCACGCTAAAAGATTTGCATGAATTTCTCTTACACCCAAGATTTGCGAAGGCGAGGGGAGAGGATGCGTTCATGCAATTATTTTGGACTGTAAATATAGAGAGCACTTCAAACACATAAGAAAAGTGATTCTTTTTAAGCACAAAATCTGAAGTGTTCTTTAATTACAAAACGCAGACACGATAGTTTTGGAAGACACACAAAGTCTTTGACAAGCGTCTTGCATCAAAGTCATTAGTATTTTATGATTTTTTCTTCATTTACAACATCATGCAAACCACTGTTAGGCTGTAATCAAAAGATAAGAATTAAGAACAACAAAGCCAAAGATTGGCCAGCTTTAGAAATATCAAAAAATCAAAAAAATTGACTGCATATTTACAAAGTAGATTAAAAATCATGCACTTTCAAAAAAAATTGCACTAAAAATGTTACCTTATGAGCCCGTACGAGGCTCTAAAAGCTACAAAACAAAGGATTAGACAGGTATAGTGATGAAAACCTGCAATTTCTGACAAATATGGAAACTAAAACTAGAAAATAACCACTATACAGTGATCTTCAGCAAATTCAACCCAAAAAAAATAAAAAAATTGTACTCAATTTGGACCTAAAATGAGCAAGATATGATAGTTTGAAGATAGACTGTAAATTTAAAAAATGCCAATGGTGAGGGCAGAGAAATGCATATCCCTAATGATGTCAAAAACCTATGGGATAAAAATTAAAGGCTGTATGGTTGTTGAAAAAGGCCAATAACATTGTAAAATGATGGTTGGACGACTGTCAAATTCAATGTATAGGAGATGGGGTTGGGTGGTGATTGGGCGACGAGTGGGTGGAGAGGGGCCAGTGGGTGGGCAAAGCTGAGCACGGGCGGAGCTATGGAGGGTTAAGAGGTTGGGCGGAGAGGGAGGTGGAGGAGCTAGTTCTACACAGGTGGAGGGAGGGGAGCTCAAGCGCAGGGCTGAGCGAAGGAGGGTGGGAAGCAACGTGGGGGTTGGATTCTTATGCGTAGCGGTGGAAGGGTTGGATGCTTATGTGCAATGGTGGAAGGGTTGGATGGTTATGCATAAAAGGGGTGGGAGGTTTTGATCTCTAAGTTTTGTTGATCATTAGTGTCCCACACTTAGTCATTTATCTAGGCAGGTTAGCTGGTCATCACTGCGGCCGAGCTATCTAGTATAGGCCGAGCTATCCGGCATAGTTGTTGCCAAGAAGATAATGGTTGTTGAGTGACTTAGAAATCAAGAAAATTTGGTCATTATCATGCCAAGCACCAGAGACTTAATGTGTCGAGCAAGACAGTTTTGACATACATGTTAGGAATGGCACAAACTCGAAGGTAAACTATTTTGGGCTGACTTGTTTATAAATTTAATGATTTCAATGGAGTTAATTATGCATTAATTATTTGATCCCAATGCGTGGCATGGAGCCAATCATAAAATTGGAATGACCAAGTGGCATAAGCATTTGATCCTAATCGTTGATCTAGATCTAGATGCCAGATTTGTAAAGTATATAAGATTGCTTCTTAAACCCTAAAACATGCGAGTGATGAAGGTGTGTATGAGAGGAGAAGTGTATGCATACATGAGAGATGTACAAAGGGTTATTTTTATATAAGAAGCATAGATCTAGCAGAGTGAAAGAGTAGTGAAAAACATAGCAAAGACATATCAGATTATTAGATCAGAGAAGGTATTGGAAAGAGGAGATCTGTTATCAGCATCAGAGTGCATAACGAAGGATAAGTTCTTGAGACATTCTAACCAGTGTATCAGGTGAAATATCTTGATAGAGTGGTTCTAACAGACCTTTCTAAATCTCTTATTTGAGTGCTTACTTTGTTGTAAGTTTAAATCCTTTTACAAGGTAGATTGTAATGATCTTTAGCTCTTAACCCAGCAGACCTTTAACCAGGTAGATTACATATTGTGATCAAACTTTGTAGCCCTAACAGGCACACTTTATTGCTGCAGTAGTGAAGATTTTTGTGGGTGTCATCCCCACCCCAATTTTACCTTATTGGGTTTCTGGGTTGCCAAAATTCTGTGTCTTGAGTTATTTATTTACTGTCATGGATGCTACTAGTTGATAGATAAATTTCATTTATGCATGGTTGGGGATCAGTTTTGTTTTAAAGGATAAAAGGTTTAAGATCTGATTCAGCCCCCCTCTAAGCATCTTTCTTTCCCATATTTTATTTCCAACAATTGGTATCAGAGCTCAGTTCTTCTACAAAAGGTTTTAGTCGGCTCGAGAGTACAAATTTGGAGATGGAGATTTACAAATTGGGTAAAGTCATTGAGAATCAAAAGATTGAAATTCAGTTAGAATTACATCAGCTTGAGACTGCAAGTCAGGAACTAAAGAAGTCCTTGCAAGAAAGGAAATATTTGGCCAAACAAATGAATGATACTCATTATTAGGAAGAAGACACTGCAAATCTATTTCAGAATGGAAACTCTACTAAGAGCGATGCAAAAATTGTAGATCTACTGGAAAGGAACAATACATTGTGTGAAGAAGTCAGAAACCTGAAAAAGAGAACAAGAAATGCAAATAGTAAGACTATGTGAAGTAGTGGAACAAAAGAAGAAAGATGAAGATGAAAAAGCTATGGCTGAAGAAGACAAAACAATGATGATTGTAAGACTTGATGAAAGAATGCATGAAGTACAAATGATGACAAACAATCAGGTTGACATGGTGAATCAACTGCTACTTGCAAATCAGGAGATTAGTAGGAAAGACATGGAAATGATAAATCTGAGATCTGAGAACAGTAAATTGAAAGATGAATTGAGATCTTAGAAAGAACTGAATGAAATATTGAACAGACCCAATGAAGCTTTGACTCATTTTGAAAACTTGATGGAAGCATCAAGGAGATCTAAAGATTCTTCTAGATTAGGTCACATCGAACAACATACATCTACTAAGAAAGGAGAATCATCTAAGATTGGTGAAAAGAGGAATGCAAAGTCAAAGAACAACAAACCTGTATGCCACCACTATGGAAAATCAGGACACACTGCAAACATCTGCCGAAGCAAGAATGGTAAGTCCAATCCTAAACCTAACCTCAATGGTTATTGCTTTAACTGTAAGAATTTTGGACATCAAGCACATGAATGTTGGCCAAAGGAAAATAATGCACCTCCCACACCTAGATTCAATGGGCGTTGTTACAACTGTCAAAAATTTGGACATAGAGCACAAGATTGTAGATCTAATGCTAAATAACAACGAACATCAAAGACACAAGAAAAAGCACCAAGAAAGGGTAACACTTACAATTGGGATTATAACACATGGCATAGCTTTCATTACTATGGTGAGTACAAACATGTTCCAGAAAACTACATAAAGACACATTTCAGAGGTAAATCCAAGAGTTGGATGAATGGAAGCCTAGTTTTCTATAATTGTTTGAAAATTGGTCATACTAGGAAAGATTGCAAAACAAGGGTACTTTCTCCCACTATTGAGTAGATTAGAGCACAGATGAACCAAACATGGATAAGGAAAGGAGAACCTTGCAGCAGTGAAGCTACTGAAGCCAAGGTCACCCAATCCAATGGATCAGGTGATCCCACCATCACTAATTAAGCAAAGGAAGGTATGTAAGGAACTATGTTTATATCTCATATCTTTTATTAGTTCCTAACATATAAAAGTGCAATAGTCCATATCTGCATATGATAAGATGCCTCGGGACCTATTTTGAGTTATGTAGCAAGAAAAATCAAAATGCACTATATGTATCGAGCAAGAGTATATTTCTAGTGTATGTCGAGTAAGTTCTGTTTGACGACCGAGTGGCAAGTGAATTTTGTGAGTCAGCCGAGGATAGCTGTTTGGCACTCACTCAATGGAAGGAACATTTAATGCTGACCTAAATTTCAACCATTGGATTCTATATAAAGGAAAGAGTTATTTCATTTCTTCTCACCATGCGAGTAAGAATTTCATAAGAAAGAATGTGCATTTGTGAACTTGAATTCTGCAAAGATTTTTGAAGATCTCTATAGGGTGCCATCGGAAACCTCTTTAGTGTTGTTACTTGCCAAGGTACTCTGTTTGTGATCCTTGAAACCCTATTTTTCAGAGAAAATGGCCTCAAGCTCTTCTGCACCAGCTAAGAGAATGGAGAAGGAGTTGCTAAATGTTCAAATGGTAAGGAGTGACACCTATGTGCCTCCTAATTTTTGAGTAGTTCTAAGAGCGCCATCAAGGGTGATCTGACCAGAGCCCTATCATCAATTACATCGAAGGTACTTATGATCCACGATATAAGGTCATGCTATATGTGCAAGATAAGTGAAGTTGGAGTTCACAAGCTAAGGCCATCTTATAACAAGTTATGCAAAGACGGAGCCCTAAAATATGAACATAAACACTTAGCCGAGAGAGGGTTAACTCATGCCCTAGAATTTCCAAGAGAATTCAGAATCGAATGGATCAAGATTGTTTTGAGTCATGTACATAACATGAACATATGGATAGAGAATGGACCAGTCAAGATAACAAGGGAGATCATTCATCGAGTAACAGGTTATCCAATTCTAAACAGAAAGAAAACTATGAGATGTCAGAGTAAGGAAAAAATTGAAGAACTCACTGGACCTGTTTGGAACAAAAGAGGGATAATGATCTCTATGATTATAGACTTGGAGCTTTATTTTTCTGTTAGGGTTATAGCTCATAAATTTTTATCATTCAAGCCGACTGGATAGTGTCCCCTGCATTGCAGTCGACCAGGCTTGGAAAATTGTAAAGAAGGATCATACTTATGACCTTGCTGAGCTTCAACTAATGCAACTAACCGAGAACCTTTCTTCAATTAGAAGGGAAAAGAATTCAATATGTAAGTTTGGATCTCTGCTCATTTGCATATTTTTCTGCATACTTAATACATTTCCTTCTTTTGGAAACATAGTGTGGAAAATAGACAAACCTATCACTCAACAAATCAATGCATTTATTCAGCAATTAGGTGATAATTTTGACAATGTGGTGGGAACATATTTTGTGGAATTCAAGAAAAATATGAGATTAAGGAGTAGAATTCCCAGTTCACTAGTTGAAAAACATTATGAAGATGTATGTTTCCTAGTAGACATAGATTACACCTATGTGCAAGCAGTAGTGCCAAGGGTATCATGGCTGACGCCACTACCTTATGAAGTAAACATTGATGAGACATCTGCAACAATAATAGCTCTATTGGTAGAGGAAATTGATAGTACAATGAAACATTTTGGAAACTATGAAGAAGCTAAATCCAAAATCTCTATGGATTTTAAAGCCGACGCTATGGAAAGAAAAAGGAAGAAAATTGTCAAAAATCTGAAGAAAATGGTTGGTATTGAGAGTGATGAAGAAGTAGAGGATGCACCTTTGAGGTTATCTAAAGGACATGGAGAAGATATGTCTAGTGAAGAAGAGGAGAGTGAACCTGAAGAGGAGGTCACTGTGAAAGGAAAAGGGAAGAAGCCAGTAGTTGTTAAGGAAACTAAACCAAGTCAAGCCAAATCTAAGGCTACCCCTCCTGTAGCTAACAGGCCTATGACAAGAGCATCAACTATTTTTGCAATCCAAGACAACAAAGGTATATACAAAGAATATTGCTGGTGAGAGCAATTTAGGTAAGAGAAAATAATTTGCAACCAAGGCTGTGCCGAGCCAACCTGCTAAGAAAAGACCAAGGAGGAAACTATACTTGGAGTCTAAAGATGATGAGGAGATAGATACAGATGTGCCGAGGAACATACCTACAGCATCACATAAACCAATGAACAACATTGATGAGGTATGTAAGAACCTAAGAAGTAATGTTGGTTTAGCTGGATTTAAGTTTATCAAGTATGAGAAGCAAAGCATTGCTAACAAGCATAAGATTCAAGAAGCATTAATAGATATGATATGCACATTCAAGATGATTCCTGTAGAGATAGGAAATCTTATTCCTACAGAACTATATGATATTTGTGTCTCAAAAATGGCAATATGCACTAATGACTAAAACATAGATAAGGGAAGGAACATTGGCTAAGGTCATACCTGATCTAACCAAGAAAAAAATAGCTAAATTCATTGATCAATATCAGAAGAAGTTTATTCCTAAAAAAAGAGCCTATGCTATTTTGAGAAATTATTTTTAAGGTGTAGTTCAACAAAGCACCAGAATATGGAAGGAAACTTTTGGGTTAATCACTAAGAAGGCCGATGAGAAGGGTGAAGGCACCTCAAAGCTGAAGGAAATGGAGAAAGAAACTGCTATAGATCAAGCAGAAATTGAAACAAAACCCCAAAAGGAAACATGTGATGTGGAAATTACAAATTTGACAATGGATAGTCCCATTGATACTACACTTGGAGAAAATAGAAATGTGGATGCCGAGGATTAGAATGAGCCGACAGACACAGGTATGCATTCGCCCATTCGGGAAACTATGGTTGAGCCAGAGAAAGAAGGAGAAAAGGAGGTAATCATTACTAATCCACCTATTTTAGAGGTTGTAAAAATAGTGTTAGAGAGTGGAGATAAGATGGAGGAAATTGAAAATAAGCCTATAGAACAAGAGGCTATACAAGTGTTGGTGGATATACCACACTTTGCAACATCTACTCCCACTGGACCCAATATAGGAAATATACCTGATTAGCAGGTAATCTTGACTCAGATGAAGGTAGCAATTGAAATAAACATTGACAAAGGTAAAGATGTCACTGTACCTAAGCCGAGTATCAGCTCTTCAGAACTCAAAAGGAAGAAGTCACCAAGTCCAAGTGTCACTATGGATGAAGTAATTGTGATTCCTAAACAAGATACAAATAACTTGACATACGAGCAAATTCATACTCTGCAAGAACTTTTGAAGAGGAAGAAGAAACAAGAAGAACTGAAGAGGGAGCACCAACAAAAGAAAGTGTTACATGAAATGAAAGATATTTTTGTTAATTCTTTTGATATAAAATATATTAATGAACAAACATCAATCTTGGAATAGTTAGTTCATATTGTGCAAAAAGTAAATGATGAAAATGTTGGAGATTTGTTTCTGTACAGTTAATTGATTGTATGTTTGTCATTGATGACAACATATAATACACATTAGTGATTCTATGTGTACTTATCAGAATGATGATATCAAGCCTTGCATGGTTAGATACATGTTTTAGACATGTTTATTATGTTATGTTCATACACGCAGATCCAGATATGATGTTTGAGTCAAGTTGTGTAATTCTTTTATTGGCAGTTACAGTTCTGGAAGAGTATCTGTTCAGGCTGACGTATGTAACATGTTTCTTGAGTTGCACCTATCTTCAGGATATGCATGTGTATATTCATGATTAGTTATGAGTTAACTATGTTTGGTTAAACGTGCTTATCATGTAACATCAAGATCGTGTTGTTTGAAATGTTTTGGTGAAGCTGACTTAGTGAAGCAACGTGTCTATTTAGTTTGTGTTGCACAGACTTAATAATTTTTGCGTGCTTAGTAGAGCTGACAAGGATGTTATGAAGAGTTGTCTTATAGGTCCCATGATATAATACTTTGAGGAAGATACTTATAGCAAATAATTTGTGATACGCTAAGTGTGAATGATACAAAAAGAGACAAAAGATATACAGAGTACAATATCAGATGTGGTTCATTCATCAAGAGTCTATGTGAAGAAGAAGTGAAAGATTACAATACAATGGAACTGATCAAGACAACAAGTCTACTCTATATTTCATCATCAGATATAGTGCATATCTGTTATACAGAAGGTTGTAGCCTTCACCATTGAAGAAAAGAACTTTTCGACAGTGAGCCCACCACCCCTAACAGGGTTATTGTAAAAGATTCCTAATAGGGTCCGACCCTTAACCAGGTCACTATACTTATTGCATTATAAAGTACAACTCCTAACATGGTTGAAATATCTTCTAATATGGATTACTATAAACAAGTATAGTTCATTATGGGTGCTAATTCCCACAGGGGTTTTTACCATTTGGTTTCCCCATAATCAAATTGTGTGTTTTGTACTATGTTATCTGAATGAGCATTTACTTTATTGTATTCTAAAGTTAAAGAAGTAAAAATAATTAAATTTACTAATAACTAATTCACCCCCCCCCCTCTCAGTTATCCTTTGGGACTATTCTAACAATTGGTATCAGAGCCAAGTGCCTTGGAGAAGAAGCCTAACAACTTAAAGTAGATGAGATGTCTTACTTCAAAAAAGAGAGCCCTAAGTTTGATGGAGAAAATTATCTAGATTGGAAAAATAAAATGATAACACATCTACAGTGTGTTGGCTTTGAGATCTTTAAAATTGCTACACAAGAAGTTTCTATTCCATCTTTGAAAGACCTTGCAAAGGATGATGCTACTAATAGACAAAAGGAAACATTTACAAATAATGCAATCGCTAAAGAAGCCCTAATCAGTGCCCTATCTGACAATTAATTTTTTGAGATCAAGAAAATTGACAAAGCATACACCATATGGAAGTACCTAGAAGATATGTTTGAAGGAGATATTCAAGCAAAGAATGCACGTAGGAAGACATGGAAAAAGAAATACAATAGTCTTGACATGTTACCTGAAGAGAACATTAGAGCTTACAATCAAAGGATAAATGAAACAGTCTCTGGAATCAGAAACAATGGTGGAGAAATATCAGAAGAAGACATAATGGACAAGTTGCTAACTACTTTAACATCAGACTATGAAAATAAGATAAGTATTCTAGAGGAAACCATGCAATTCTCACAAGACTTCAAGAGAGAGA